>JANZLX010000212.1:34165107-34178723 GCA_025531955.1 Erythroxylum orinocense
ATGCAATTTGTGAAATGACTGATTAAGTGTATGTGATTCATTATGACTGTTAATGTAATGATGTGAATTCTGTAAATCGTATGTGTTATGTAATGAGTGAGCCATCGATGATGGTCACTCACTGAGTTCGCAAAACTCACTCAAAATTTGCATCTATTTTTTCAGGATCAGAAGAATACCCCGTTAGACCAACGGGAGTATACTTACAGTATACAAGTGAAGGATAGAGGTCGGGATCAGTTCGCGTCTGCATTTCATGTCTTAATTATTGTATGGAATTGTATATTTCACAACTGTTGTATAAATTTATATTTTGAAATGATTAAAGTGGTTGTAATTGTGAAAGGGCCTAATTGGCCATATGGGAATTTTTTTGTAAATTCCACTATATGATTGAAAAGGGCTTATGCCCTAGTCTTCCGCATATTGTGTTTTGTGGAAAAAAAAAGTATACCAATTTTTGATTGAATAAGTGCTTTAGCATGTCACCCTCGTGGAGCACGGACTTGAATATCACCATCGATGTCAGGTTCGGGTCTTGCAAGAGTGGGGTGTTACATTTATGCCTAATTTTATCATGTAAACTAGTAGGTTTATAATGTAACCATATATAAATACATGAAATTTCTCTTTATTTTGAGACCTAGATGATGATGCATGAACATAAAAGGCTTCATGTCTAAAATTGAATATATAGGCTTATTTGATGACTTAGGTAATGACCCGTCATTGTAAAAATGAATTCTTTTCAAAAAAACTTTTTTTAGCATTGGTTGATGTACTTCTTGATTGCCATTCATTAAACTCTTTTGAACTTTAAGCATACTATTCAATTTTGTAATCCTTACATTACATAGAACTTAGATAATGGCTCTTTAAAAGTAATGATCTCTTTTTCAATGTTTCATTATCGTGCAAGAAATCAAGAGGTATTAGTTAACCACTCACCTATATTGGTCGATAAGTGTATCTAAAAGTCTAATATTGCTTGACTATTAACCTAGATTTATAAACTAGTGTAATTGAAAATAATTTTTTTAAAAGTTTTATTCTTTTAAGGATCAAAATATACTTCTTTGATAAAAACTTGACAAAAAATTAATTCAAAAGTTCTAAAAGGTTTTTTTAAAGGTTAAGAGTATTTTTAGATCAAAATAAATTTTCTTTTGATTATTAAGGAATATATACATTATAACTTATATGCAAATAATTGTAATTATTACGTCTGTAATTCATCAAAATGATTAAGAGAAGGTTACTAGAAGGATTACAACATTTGTTTAAATTTGAATCTATTTGATTCTTTCTTATATTTGAGTCTTCATTTAAATTGCATATGCGCTCCACTTTCTTCATTTTCCTCATCATTTGATTGTTTAATTGATTCGATTGGCTCTTTTATTCACTTTACTCTCTCATTGAACTTGACACTTTTACATATTAAGTTATTAATATCACTAAAGACAAAAACATTAGGAGAAATATAGTTTGTTATCATCAAAATTATACTTTTAAACCTTATTTAGTCTAACATTAACTTTTTATTTTATAATTAAAATAGAGTTTTGAGAGTAAGTTGATATTTGTAAGTATATTGTTTAACTATCTATATACATATACATTTTAACATTTAGGCATCTCCTATGCAACATATTATTGTGAAATAAAACAAATTAAAAGAAAAAAGAAGAGTTTAGAAGAAAAAGTTCCCAATGCCTAATGGCTCGGAAAAGGATTTGCCATAATTTGGATAACCACTACTTTAACCCCATTCCTAACAATTTCACTTATAACCACTATGAAACTTAGAGAAATCTTATTATTATTGTATATACTTTGATGAAAAATGCATATATAAATAGTTGATACCTAGTCCTAGAATAGGAAACACAATCAATAACAGTAAATAACCCCCTTTTTTCACTATACAGCTATATACAAGTCAACACTCCCCTTAAGCTGAATCATATAAATTATATTTACCAAGCTTGTTACATATAAATTCAATACACGAACCTTTGAGAGATTTTCTCAAGATGATTGCTAGTTTATTGGTTGAACTGACATGACTAGTAGTGATGTAATCAGACAAAATTTTCTTTCGAATAAAGTGGCAATCAATTTCTATACGTTTGGTTCTTTCATGAAATACTGGAATAGAAGTAATATGGAGAGCAGCTTAATTATCACACAATAACTTCATCTGTTATACTTCTGCAAATTTTAACTCATAAACTAATTGCTTCAACCAAATAAGCTCACAAGTTGCTAGAGTCATTGCACGATATTCTACTTCTGCACTCGATATGACAACATCTTGCTTCTTACTTTTCCACGATACAAGATTTCATTCGACAAGACCATAAAAGCCTGAATTAGAACGTCTATCAGATGGAGAACTTACCCAATCAACATCAAAGCATCCAATAATTTGTGAATGACCCCTGTTTTCATATAATAATCCTTTTCCTGGTGCACCCTTAATGTACCTCAAAATTTGAATGACTGCATCCTAATGATTATCACATAGAGTTTGTAGAAATTGACCAACAACACTAACAGAGAAAGAAATATCAGATCATGTGATGGTAAGATAATTAAGTTTTCCTATCAATCTCTGATATCTGCCAGGATCAGCAAGTGACTCCCCCTGATAAGGTAAAAGTTTTGAATTAGGATCCATAGGAGAGTATATAGATCTATAGTCTGACGTCCCTGTTTCTTATAGAATATCCAATGCATACTTTCTCTAGGAGAGTACAATACTAGATTTAGACTGAACAACTTCTATACCAGAGAAGTATCCGAGTAAACCCAAATATTTTGTCTGAAAATGATAGAACAAATGTGTCTTCAATTGTTCAATCCCACATTAATCACTTCCAATAATGACAATATCATTCACATAGACAATCAAATAGATACGTTGTTCTGATGATGTATATTTATAAAAGACAAAATGATCAAACTCACATTAAATCATACCAAACTCTTGAACAACGTGACTAAACTGTCCAAACCAAACACCAAGAGATTGTTTCAAATCATATAAAAGCGATGAAGCTTACACATTAAGTTAGATCTCCTTAAGCAACAAATCCAGGTGGTAGCTCCATATAAATATCTTCAAACTCACTATGGAGAAAGACATTTTTAATGTCCAATTGATAGAGAGGTCATTGGCAAATGACAACCATAGATAAAAAGAAATGAACAGAAAATATTTTGCCTACAGGAGAAAAAGTTTCATAATAATCCAACCCATAAGTCTGTGTATGCCCTTTAGCCACCAAAAATGCCTTTAGTCGATCAACTTGACCATTAAGACCAATTTTGACTGTATATATCCAACAATAACCAACATTGGAACATGATACAGAAAACTAATTTAATCAAAATCAACAACCTAATGCTTTTATTAACTTGCATTCTTATTTCTTTTCTCAACAAAAACTTACATTATCTTATGCTTAAATTCATTGTGCTTTGTGATTGAAACGTCTATAGTTTATTATTCATAGACAAATACTCATCCCAATCTAAATGTAAGTAGTCATATGCTACGAAGATCTAAGATTCACCTGGATATTACTTTTTAGTCAAGGGATTCGAGTTGAAGCCATTGGATTGTCTAGATCCACAGCTTAATGTTAAATACTGACTACAGGAGTCACAAGTCATGGAATGGTATGGAGTAAGTACCCAAAAAGGGATAAGAGAATAGGAACAGCCACAAAAGTAGTCATAAAATATTTGGTCAGGTTAGACTCTGAAAGTGATTTGGTGATGTGCATCACTTCATCATCAACTGCACCGTTACTTGGACGAGAATGCAAGTTGTGTAATCTGCCCTTTACTTATCTTTCAATCCTGTTTGGTAATACCCCACGTAATAAACTCGGTATATGATTGTGTAAAAGAACCTAAACAAGAAATTGCTTATTATAGTATTTTTCGTGCAGGATTATGCATATAGGACACAAGCTTTGTTTACCTTGAAAGGAAAGAAACGATCTTAGTATATATTGATAAGAGATTCATGGAATAATCGTTGTACCCCTTTTATGGTGGTACATAATCACACAACATTATTTTAATCTCCCTTACATTCCACATTGTTTGGAATCGAAAAAAAATTAAATGAAATATAACTTATAAGTTTGCAAAATTATTAATCAAATGCAATACTAAAATATATATATTAAAAAGGGTAGATTTAAATTTAATATAAATTTTATAACAATTTGATACCGATTGAACTTTTTACGAGATTATTTTAATGTGATTTTGAAAACATTAAGTGTGCTACTAAATAATTCTAAAGAGAGTAAATTATTTAAAAATTGAAATTATTAATTAGTCGAAGACTTGGAAAGTTTTTAGTTTATTTTCGTATCTTAATCTAATCCAACTTGTTTAAGAACAATTAACAAACAAGTGGTTCTAGTAATGCTAATCTCCTATGTGTAGAATTAGGCAAGCACACCGTTGTTTGAATTCAATGGACTTCTTCAATCTATCAACCTTACACGCCTAACTAAAAACCACCCATAAACTCATGTCATTCATGACGTCACTCAACCATCTTCTTCATGCCAAAGCACGTGTTAAACACTTAAAAGTTAAAACTCACCTTGAATAATCAATTTTCTTTTTTATTTTTCTATTTATGTGAATCCCCCGAAACTATAGTGAATTGTGAGGAGTGAAGCGATGGTACTGGTGATACGTGGCAAAGAAGCTACATCAGCCGCATCCATGAAGCTTGCATCCAAAATGGACGGCTTGATGCGGTAATTATCGCTTGCTTGTCGGTTATGTGTTAGCAAAGGCAGGCAGGGTGCTGTTACGCCACGCGTCAGCTTTTTGATTATGATCGCTTTTGCTTGCCGTATGGCAAGTCGGTTGCGCGTCAGTTAAGTTTCAGTGACACCCTGTCTCTCTTCCTCATACACACACACACACATCACTTGCTCTTCCTACTATACTAGCTAATTACTTAGACACAAATACCCCTCGCACCAAATTTACAAATTAGCTTCAGTAATTTAGCCAAATGTGCAAAATAAGTTCATAATCACAATGCTTAATTGCCTAGATCGTTTGATTAATTTTAATCAATGATTGAAAAGTCAACTAGTCTGGTTAGATCAATCGTACAAACTCTTGAATGGTCTAACTTTGTTTAATAATTTTTATTGTTAAAAATCGATCAATTTATTAATTAATTAATTAATTTTTATTAATTAATAAGTTTTCATAAGTTAAAATTAATTAATTAATTTTTATTTAATATTTTTTAATTAAAATTTAATTTTTTTATTAGTAAGAATAATATCTTTCAAATATGTTTTAAAATTTTTAATTTTATATCAATTTTATAACAATATAATATTAATTAAACTTTAAATTTATTCTTTTATCAGTTTGATTTTCGGTTCAATTTTTAAAATATTAATAGTAATTAAATAATTTAATCTTTGTTTATACCTAAGATGACACGTGTTTACTTTATTTTGATATATCTAAATAATTTCAATTATTTTTTAACTATCAAAATTATAATAATTTTGATATGATTTATAATCCATATAAAAATATGGGAAATTGGAAGCTGTAGAAGTGTAACTTGTGGGGATATGATTTCTAGATAACAACGATTAAAAGTCAAGTGATGGGATTAATATTACAGACGTGGCGACCAACGAGGGAAGTTTGGGAGTAAAGATAACCAAGCCAACCAACAGGAAACCGCCAAAACTAAGCATTGACAGGAGCAGAAAGAAGAACCCAAAGCCAGTAGATAAGGCAAACAAATAACAAAAAGTACGACAGAGCGTTTTATTGTCCTTAATAACTAAGCAAATATAGAAGAAACCAACTAGAAACTTGGAGTTACTTCTAGATTAAATGTAGTGTATGAGTTAACCCAAGGTATTAAATTAAGTTTATTATAAAAAATTCAAACTTTACTTAATTTTGTAATTAATTATAACCTAAACTTAATTTTTCAATTCTAACCTAATATTGACATTTTCATTAACGTTACTGATGTAACTTAACATAAAAGACAAAAATTTAAAACATTTACACACATAAGACTTAATTAAATTTAATTTACGTCATTTCAGAATTGAAATTGTTAAATCAAATTTGTTACATTAGTTTGATGTGTATAAGTAATTAAAATTTCTGTTTTCAGCGAGTTATATTAGCATTATTAAATAAAATAGTAATATTGTGTTATAATTGAAAATTTGAAGATTTGAGCATTTAATTGCTACTTTTTTAAATTTAGATTATAATTACAAAATTTACAAAATTTTAACCTTTTTAATTAACCTATTAAATTACAAAGAATTATTATATTTTGTTGTAATTAAACCTTTTCCCCCAAAGTGGGTTCTTGTTAATTTTATTGTTAATCTTCCTATATCATTGTCAGTCATTTTTTCAGTTTTTCTGTAGGATTTTATTGCAAATTTGTAACTTTTTGGATAACTGATTAAGAAGGAAGCGTAGTCTCCTAATCCTAAAGCGAATCGACAAAACACCTCTCCTTTTCGAAATAGTAAAATCTGCTGCAAAAGGTTACGGAAAGGATCAAATTTTAATTATTCCTCAGTTATTCCCACTGGGTTAAGTATTGGAGAGATTTAGACGGTACGAGATAAGAGTAAGACCGAAAAAAAAAAAAAAATCCATTAAAACGCTCATTGCTGACTCAACTAGGCGTGCTCCACACGACCAAAAGACCCAAGCTTGGCCTATCATTGAACACTAACACACGATTTCCCATTCCTTGTCCGAGTGGGTTAAAGGCAGGAGTAGATTGTTTTGACTTGGAACAAGTCCTACAACACCTCAGTCTCCCCTACACCACACTGCTCTATTCCCGCCCCCCCTCTCTCTCTATCTTTAGTTGACCGACTTCACTCTTACCACCAACTCTCTCCCACTCCACCCCGTACTTAGCTCTCTCTATATATAACCCCTCTCCTTAGTCCTTACTCCACACTCTTATTATCTCCTCCTACCGAAAACACATTAGAAGTTCCCTCTTTTTTCTCCGTTCTCGAGCGCTGAAACTTTCTCTTCTTTTCTGGGTTTGCTTGTGATCACTAGTGCAAGGTTTGAATTGGGTTGCTATGGCTCTTGACGCTTTAAATTCTCCTACCACTACAACTCCTTTTGTTCATGAGGATTCATGGACCAAACGGAAACGCTCAAAACGACCTCGTAGCGATTCCCCAACACCGACTGAAGATGAATACGTCGCTCTCTGCCTTATCATGCTCAATCGTGGACACCCCGCCACCGCCTCCGCCGCCTCCGCCGCTGCCGACGTCGTAGATGAGGTTTCGACCCCGCCGTTACCAAAACCCACGTCGCCTTTGAACCTTTCGTACAAGTGTGTGGTGTGCGACAAAGCTTTTCCCTCGTATCAAGCTCTTGGTGGGCATAAAGCCAGTCACCGAAAGTCTCCTCCCGAAACCGTTACAGCCGCCGCCAACCCACCAACCTCCTCTTCAGCCACCACCGCCGGCGGTAGGACTCACGAGTGTTCTATATGTCACAAGACGTTCCCCACTGGTCAGGCTTTGGGAGGTCACAAGCGTTGCCACTACGAAGGTGTCATCAATGGTGGGCATCACAACAACAGTAGCAGTGCCGCTACTGCTGCCACGTCATCTGAAGGCGGTCAGGTTCAAAGTCAAAGCCGTAGCGGTGTTGGGTTTGACTTTGACCTAAACTTGCCCGCGATGCCGGAAATTGGTTCCGTCGGCCGCGAAGAAGTTGAGAGTCTACTCTCGGAGAAGAAACCAAAATTGTTTCTTGAGCTTAAAGAAAGTAAACGATGAGAAAGAAGCTGAAGATTAGGTTTTTAATTCCGAATATAGGTTTTTCTCAATTGTTTACCCTTTTTTAACTTTCTATGGGCTTTTTTAGGTTTCAATTTGATGGATTTAGTCTGTATAGAAAATTTGTTCATTGGTTTGTGAAACTCCAAATAATTGCTATCCAAGCAACAAATGTAGTTTTTAAATTCTTTATTATATTATTTTTTTTCCATTATTCGTCATTTTTTAATAATTTTTTCAATCTTATATTGATGTTCATACATAAAATCCATGATTATATAATATTTATCAATCTTGTTTGTAATTAATTATAATTTATCATTTAACGTAGCAAAAAGGGTATTATGAAAGCTAATACGTGTAGATTTGGCAAGACAAGCTCTAGCCAAACTCCAATAACGTAAGTGAGGTAACTATTGTCTGAATTTCCAAGGAAACCGAAAGTCTTCGCCGCGTGAACAACCAAGACTTAGCGGACATTGAATAGTGAACAAACAGTGGTGTACAGTGGCAGTCACCAGCAGCCCCATGTTTAAGTAATGGGGATAATGCGGTTTGTGCTGAAAGCCAATAAACCTCAACCTCGCATGTGGATCACTCCTTTGATGCACATGTTGCCATGATATGGTTCTACTCTTAGCCCCTATTGCGTGGTTCAGGACACTTGTATTTCATAACAACCACACGCCTCACCAGTCGGTTCCAAAATGCCAAGAACATACACGAATTTGGACGCTATGTGTTATGTATTTTAATCCAATACAACCTAGTGACTATTCATGTTTAAGAAAATGGATTCTCTCTAAGTGGTATATGTATGTCTAATAGCTCCAGCCCCCACGTTGGAACAATCAAGACGAAACATTCAACCTTGTACTTATGGATAGGTCTGGTCAAGATAGTAAACTGGTAAAGGGTAGAGGGTCCGATCTGGAAAAAGGTCAGCGTAAATATTGCGTGCCGTACTAGGTGTTGATTCTTGGCTTGAGTACCACAACAATGAATGTCCTATCCTACCCTATCCTCGCATCTCCAATTCCAACTCGTAACACGAATGTGTTGATACCTGATTGATGAGTGATGATTGAATACATGGAATTGATAAACCCTTGGGGGGAGTTCTTTGCGTGTGCAAAAGTAGAAATAGAGATAGAAACATCCTAGAGTTTTGTGTGTTGTGGGGAAGGTAAAGAAGTCCCTTGGGACTAACATTGTCTCTTTATTCACTTGAACTCTCCGAGTCATCTATACGCAAGAAAATGATCAAATTAACAAAGAAAGATAGGCGGTGAAGACGCGGATTAGAATATTCAGATACCTATCTCTTGGCTTGAAAACTCAAGAAGGAACCTTATTCACACGTTGGCTACGTAACCTTTTTAAAGATGCATAAAGAAGAAGGGAAGGAAGAAAGGGGTTCGAACCTTCAAAGGCGACTGATTATACCACACGTATACAGTCATGACCAATTCATTTGCCAGTAGCTGCCATGCATGCATTCTTTACTTTTCTCGTATGTCGACTCCCAACAACTTTAAACTAACTTTTAATTATTTGATTGAATCGCATGTGCTAAATTATGAAATTAGAGTTTCAAAATTAAGTGCATTGAACTTATTTTTTTGTAAGCAATAAGATTGAATTCAAGTTTGGTAGGCATTCTGATAGAACAATACACCACCACAAGTGACCTTTGTTATTGGGTACTTTAATTAGTGCATTTACCTCTGCCTCTCAATTCCAATTATGCCTACTTTACGAGCAAGTAGGCAAATTAGTTTATTGCAGTCAAAACGGAAAAGTAAATGATTTTTATATGTGTCTTGCAACCGCAGTCCATTTATGGTTATGGATAACCCCGAGCCACCTTATTTTTGTTAATCCTTGAGCTGACTAGTCACGCCAAGGGACTGGAAGGTGGTGATGACAGCCATATTCTCCCTCTCTACTCAGTAAAACGTTACTTCATCATTGTAATAATTACGTAAGGATTACATCATTGATCCGCTGGCAAGACCAAGCATAACTAGTTTTTAAACCTTAATTAATTTTTTTAGAAAAGATAAGGAATTATTATTTTTGAGCACTTTATAACTGTGTTATAATTATTAATATTTTCATTTTGCTCATTTTGGAAACAACATCCTTATTAATTAAGGGTAAGACTGCGTATAATTATATCTTCTCAAATTTCGCGATGTTGTTGTTTGCTTTTTATTATTGTGAAGTTAAATATTGTTTAAATTATCATTATCCATCTTAAACTAGTTATTACTCCTTCCAATTCATAATAAGTATCGTTTTAGAAGAATGCATGTTTAGTAAGAAAGTTAATGAAATATCTGATATACCCTTATTAATTACATGTTAAAGTGCCTTGAAAATATAATCTTTGTAATCTGTGTAATTAAGATGTGAGAGAAATTAAAGGGTAATTTTGGAAGTAAAATTATAAATATGCATAAAAAGTCACAAACGACACTTATTTTGAATAATTAAAATCCCTTTAAAACGACACTTATTATGAATCAAAAGGAGTAGTATATAAAAATATTTAATTATATTCTTGAATTTATTATAAAATAGATTTTTCGTCTATTTTTAGGAGAATTTTATTAATAAAAATAAATCTTTTTTACTTAAGATCGTTTTCATTTAATATAAACATGCATGTGGATATATAGATGAGAATTAATTACACCAGATATTAAGCATATATGACATTAATTTTAGTGATCATTTCAGGCGAGAACCAGCCATCTGTTAAACAAGAGGAGGTCCAATAAAAGGAGAGTTCATTCAAGTGGTTTGACTTCAAACTCATCTCTACGAGGAGACTCCTCTTTCGTCGTTTACACCTGTTGGCACTTTTGTTCCTTTTTTATTTATAAAGAATTAAGACTCGTAAACAGGCTTCTTAGCCAAGTTTAGTACGTGATAACATATTTTTAAGGCAGGGCTGTACCCAAAGTTTAGAGTTTGGTACTTTGTCAGCTGTTACTAGCGAGAAAATAGGAATGAGCCCTAATTGTCGGTTTTTAATTTTTTTGGTTCAATTTTTATAGTTAAAAATTAATTAATTATTTTTTAAAATTAATAAATTTCTATAGATCAAAATTAATTAATTAATTTTTATTTAACATTATTTTTCAATTAAATTTCAAATTTTTAATAAGTAAAGGCAATCTCTTTATATTATATTTCAAATTCTTTAATTTTATTCAATCCTTAGTTTTTTTATGACGATCTAATACTAGTTAAAACTTTTAAAATGTAAATATCTTGTCTTATTGGTTCAAGTTCTGATATATTTTTAAAACATTGATTAAATACAGGTAAAATTTAGAATTCACATTAAAATTTTAGAAAATAAAGAAATCAACCTAAAAATAATATAAACCTTAGTCTCCTCTGACTAAGTTTCAATGTTTTACTCAAAATCATAAACCCAAACCCTAATTACTTTTTTTTTTTGAGAAATTGAAAAAAATCTTATTGATGAATGATATATTACAAAGGGTAAAAATATTAGAGAAACACAAGCTCCCAATACATAGCAAAACAAAAACGACAGCGCGCACACATAAAACTTAAAGAACAAATGACGACGCGTTCTAACTGTCAAAAACCAAAGGAGTAAAACAACCCTTTGCTTTACGAAGACTCCCAAACATTTCCAATTAGGGTTGGCGATGCTTAATCGAAAGAGGCGAGGAACTGGATCAATGAAGGATCTCTCGACGCAGGCACGCCCTACTCTTGTTAACATGAAATAGCAAACTTAAGAGGTACTGATCAGTTGATCATTGATTAGAGATTGAGCTTACCCAAATATGACTCGTTTTCTTCGATTTTTAGGGGGGAGACAGATCTCATTGTGACTTAAGCGAACGGTGAGGCCAGCTTGGAAAGCTAACTATGTAAGATTCTTTACCTATCCTTCCCTACTCCTTCTGCTAAATCTCTCATCAGAGAGCTGAAAGTTGCTTTTATCAGATCCTGTGATGTCGAAGAGGAAGGAAGCGAATTGGGTTGTCTATGCTGGTAGTGGTAACAGATCACCACAGAAAGAGTGGTTCCAGGTACGTCTTCTTCCTTAAAAGCTATATAAATCTGAAGTACTGAGATAAGGGTTTTGTAGACTATAACCTCCAAATACTGGTCAGTCTTCCACTACAATGTCGGATGAACTGATGGATGATCAATTGTTTCCAGATGCTTGTAGTTGTGAGTTTAATGATAGAAGTGAGAGAGTTTGATTTGTCTCTAAAACTTCTACCATTGCATTCATTCCAAATAACCTGAGCACAAGTAGCAGTTGATAATAACAGGATTCCTTGTCATATTTAGTCATCTGCAAGTAAGGGATATTCAGTAGGATAGCTGTAATACTTCCATTGGAGTAATCAGGAAAAATTAGATTAGTGATCTTTGCCCACACTTCCTTTGAGAGCCTACAGTTAAAGAATAATGATCTTTAAATTCATCCTCTTACTTGCATAGAATACATGTCTTAGGAATGGTTAGAAAAGTCAACCTATCCAGAGTGCTTAGTGCAACAACCCAATACCATAGGGTACATACCTAAACATTCAAGTACATATCCCATGATAATGGCATGTTAGAGCAAAAGCATATCCAACTTACACATGACATCAACTAACATCATTTGAAAGTCAACAAATTTTTTTTAAACATTCATGTTTCCTTAAAACAAATATTTTCATAGCCTCGTACAGGTTCTAACAAAAGCTACAAAATACAAGACACAACATTTCCAGGGCTAGCTGACAGACCTCTGAGCCATAACAAAATCCAAAATGGGTCCTTTAGTCCCGTCTAAGAACTAGGTCTCTTGTCCTGTACCTGAAAAATCACGTTGCAATTTTTATGATTTTTGCAAACTCAATGAGTGAACCATCATTGATGATTTCACCGGATCACATACACATAATACATATTTTACAAACTCTCATTCAGATCATAAACACATTCTAGTTGTTCACTCAACATGGTATATCATAAGATCGCACAGTTCACATTACTAAGTATAGCAAATAAATCACATTATTTTATCATCATTCAACTTTACAAATCATTCAATAAATTTTAGTCTTATAATGTTATATGCATGAGACTTACATTCTTTCTTATTGTTGTGACCGAGTGCCTATCACAACTTATACAAATACCGGCCTATAGGGCTCAGTCAAACAGAATCACGGAGCATAGCTCTACGTGCAAAATCAAAAATCACGAAGCAAAGTTCTACGTAGAAGCGCTTCATACTAGCAACTCAAGTCACAACGCCTTTATCTGAACATAAATTTTATGAAGTGCAACAATTTCTGCATATCTCATATATCAAAATCTTATATAAATGCTCATACAAGATTTCACAGTCATCGGACCTAAGTTCGGCATTCAACTTTCATTGAGAATCAAATGCCAAATTTATAACAATTCAAAACACTCCCGATACATGCCCAACTATTAAACTCCTCGGACCTCAGGTCCGAAATCCAGAAACAACTCACAAACAATTTAATAATAATAGAAGTGTAATAAATGAAATTAAATTTCAAATCAAATCAATCATAGGAAATCATCTAGGTTGACTCACTGTATGCTCCAATAAGCTATTGGCTGGATGGTCCGACAATGTCGACTGACGTCTGATGTGCTCCTCTAAAACATACACAACACATTCACAAATATCACATTTTTGCACAAATGTACAAGTGTTCTTTTATG
>JANZLX010000212.1:34182340-34193315 GCA_025531955.1 Erythroxylum orinocense
ATACTTGATTTTAAATATTTTGTCATTATAATTAGGGTGCATAAATTAAATATAATTATTTAAAATTTGCTATAAAATCAAATTTTAACAAATTTTTATTTCTTAACATTTTTAACAAACCAATCACTATTAATGGTAATGGTAATCATTCCTTCGTCTTAACCAAACATTATAATTATAATGATTATATTCATTCCCATTCCTTACTATATTCATTCCTATTCCTATTCCTATTACCCTCCCTCAATCAAACGCCCCATTAGTTCTATGTTTGCAACATTGCTCTACTACTTACAGCACCGAATAAGGGTCGCTGGCACAGGGCAACTTAGAATCAGACTCTGGAATTTGGGCCAGAGATGGCAGCCTACGTCTTCAAACTCTTAAATAGCCTTTTTTGCGTTTTACTTTCCAAGCCCTAATCATCATTGCCCTTGTACTTTATGTTCTGTTTCATAGTACATGCCTGCCCAGACCTCAAAAACTGAACCCATACTTCTATGCTAATCCAGACGTAGGTGGCGCCGCCGGTAGCCGAACGACACTGTTGCTCTTTTGCCTTTGATTAATTTCGTTCTTCGTAATAGCTCTATCGTGTGCATACTCTGTTTTTTCTGCGAAATCCCCAACTTGTAGAGAACATTTTCACCTATTTAGTAACCGGATGTTTAGACGGGCTTATATTCGTACAATTTTTGTGAAAATAACTTTTTTTAAAAGAATTTTTTTTAAAATTAGTTAATTATTTATTTATCATTTAAAAAATAATTTTATACAATAAAACGTTTGAGAGCATAAAAATAAAAATAATTATAGTTATAACTATATTTTATTTTATAATATAAATTATTTATATATATAAATATTATTTAAAATATATTAAACAATATACAAAGCACAATATATTAATTATTATATAATTTTAAACTATATAAAATAAAAATAAAAATATATTTAACCAAATCTTTTATATGGATTATAATATAAGTAAAATTAATATTAAAATATATAAAAAGTTAAATAATATTATATAAATCTAAAAAATAAACGTGAAAATAAATTTATGGGTATTGTGAGAATTATGTGTGAAACATAAGGATAAAAAAGACTAAAAAATAGGTTCATTAATTGATTTAAAAAATATATTTAAAAAAAATTTTCTTTTTAGAAGCTCTAAATTTAAGCTTCTTAAAAAGTTATATTTTAGTTGCCAATAAAGTTATATTTATTAAAAAAGTACTTTTTTATTTTATAGTCAAACATTTATTTTCTTTAAAAAAATTTGCGGTAAAAAAAATATATATTCACCTCTAAAAGTTCAATCAAACAGGTACTAAATTAAAAACGTAAATTTTTAACTTTTATTTTATCATTTTGTTTATTAAAAATATATCAATTTATTAATTAATCAGTTAATTTTTGTAAATTAATAAATTTTTATAAATTAAAATAAATTAATTAATTTTTATTTAAAAATATTTTTAATTAAATTTTAAAATTTTTAATAAATAAGGATAATTTTTAATTTTTATTTTAAAATTTATTCAATTTTTAAATTATTTTTATAATAGTCTAATATTAATTAAATATTTTAAACTTTAATTTTTTTATTTTATCAATTTAATTTATAATCTAATTTTTAAAACAGAAATATATTGACTTGATATTGTACGGGATAATATTTGCCAATCAAAGTGACAAGGCAAACACCGCCCTTCTTGCCAGTACCGTTAAAGACCTAAAAACAACGCTTGATTTCTCAAGCCATAACTGGTAATGATTATCTATAATTACCTGTTAAATAACCATATAAAGCCTGTAGTGATTCTGCGAACCTCATGATTGTTTATCCTGGCATTCACATCATAGAATAGATACCGCATAATATACTAAATAGTGACTTAATAAATTATCTTAGGTGTAGGTTTTAACTATTAAGGTCATGCAAAATGACCACTGGGTTGGCCAGCTCCGCAGATTATGCATAATTATCACCATTAAGACGTCTCCAGTAATCTGTTCTTGTGTTTGCTTTTGTACTTTACAATGTTTTAATTATGCAAATCCTGATCTAATGTGCTTTTTAATGGTAGATTAGACGCAAAACATGGGGTGTTGGGGAGATATACTGAAACTAGATAGTGGTGGTCCAGGCCTAGAAGTACACCAGACCCAAAATTGACACATGCAACGTCAAAATGACAGAATGGACGTGATCTAGACCATTGGTTATGAGGTTAAACATGGGGAGTGACGGTGATCATCATTAGGGTATCGTTGATTTGATTAATGCAGTTCTGTCTAAAAGCAATCTAGTTAGGGCCATGTGCCTCCTGTTAGATATAATCAATCTAAATAGTTAACTCTGCTCTCTTTCCCTTGTTAATTAGTACACACATGTGAGTTGTAAATGCGGTTGCTCTTTAAAATGGAGGGTAGGACCGTAGGAGTGCAGAAAGCAACTAGTTGCTAGCTAATTAAATCTGCTATCTTTAATCACAGGATCTTGAACTTAAGGTAGCTGTAGAATCCATCTGATTTTCTGGTGTTTGATGCGTACTGTCCCCAATGAGTTCTTCTTCTTGCATTGTTATGATCCTTACATGGAGGCTAAGCTACCAGCAGGATTTTAACATGACATGGTGTTCGATTCCCCTGAAAATGCGGGATACCCTTTAGTGGGTATGAATTCATTTATCTGAAGTTTAAGTTATTGAATATATCTCAGAAGTAGATCACACAAACTTGACCAAACTTGAAAGAATAAGGACGAGGGAAAAGTTCCCATAAACAATCAGACAACGAGGTAAAAGCATGTTGATGGATCAAGATTGACATAAGAGGACCTATTTTTCACAATAAAGTGATAAACTAAGTCCTTAAAGTCAGATATACTCTTCTTAGGTCGATTGGTTGACTAATTGGTTGCCTAAAAACTCACTACTCGTAGACTTTTAGGCCAAATTGGTAGAGTGCTTTGAATTATAAGGAATCAAGTGTTTGCTAAGCAATAAAATATTGTCCAGGACACAGTATCTAGCAGTAGTGTTAAAAGTGGTACACTCAGCATCATGTGCGAGAGTTTCTTCATATACCATTTTAGTCTTATTTCAAAGGTAGCGGAGTGAAGGGTGAGGGTATGTATAATTGCCACAGAAATTTAGCACCTTTGTTGGGATGTGCCAATGGGGGATATCAAAATGTTCCTGGTAATTTTATAATATATAATGCTGTTTCTTATGGTGATCTTAGGATTTGGGTATGAATGGAAGGATTCTGGGCATCTGGGATTCAAAGCTGGCAACTTTTGAAGTTAGCTTAAAACCCAATTTCAGTACGATACTTAGCTAAATGTTAGCCAACTCATTAATCAAAGCCATAATCAGTTTAGTTATAGCTTATCATTTTTTTATTAATCCTCATTCATCACCTTTAAAGTTACACATTTCGAGGTTGTGGACATCTAAGTTAAGGGTGTTAAGAATTAAACGATTAAACATTGTGTATAAACAAACATTATGAGGCTTGCATTATGCAGGAGTGAGAGATTTTCGCAATGCCAGATACGTTGTTTCTCCCTAAATCAACACCAATGCCAAGTGGTTTATAGATTAATGAAAGAGCTCGAAAAAATCAGTAAATCTGACATGATTTGAACTCCATAAATTAACATGCACAAAAGAGGTAAACGTTGATGATGTCTTCAAGCACACATCTTGGAATTCATTTTTGCGACCATTTTCACAAAGAATATGTCACAGCTCAGTTCCTAGTTACTGGCAATTTTTCAATAAAAGAAGCTGGATTTTATCTTGACAATAAGGTAGTACTTCATTTATGGGGTTGCTCTCAGAAGCAGAGAAGTGTCATAATTAGTAAAGAAAGCGAAAGGAAAGGAGATTCATTTATTAAAGGTGATTGCTACAAGCCCTGTGTCAGTCCTGGAGTCCATAACTGAGCAAAGGTGGTGAGTCATGAGTGCAACTCCATACCCTCCAAAAAAATTGAACCAAATATCCCCAACTTTCCTTGATAAAAGTTGTAGCAAAAACAAACATGAACAATATAAAAGAACCTCCTTTAATCTGTTTTGTTACTACTAGTATACAATGTACCAGTCCAAGCAGAGCGTGCTAAAGCATTTCTTAACTTTTCTTAATAAAAGTTGTGAGCTTGTGTATTTTCCATTGTGTCTTCAGGTTTTCTTAGCTAGGTAAGAGCTCTGTTCCTTGGGGACACTTCTGGGTGGTCGGTCTCTTTAGCTTTTATTATCTTTGGTTAATGGGTTTGGCTCTCCTGGCTCGTGCTTAGCTTCTTCTCAGTGTTAATAAGCAACTTCTAGCTAGGCGAGTCTTCTCGCTATGACATTTGAGATCTCCATCTTGTTCTTTGATGTGCTTTACTCTTTTCTTACTTTCTTCCTTAAAGGCTTGTTTTTCATTGATGTTCCTTGTTTATCTACATTGGCAAGGGTGGTAAGGTGGAATTGTTCACGGCTCTGTTAATTTGGATACAACTGGAGTTTTGGGTTCTGTTTTTACACAGAGGGTGGTTTTTGTGACATGTCCTTTGGTTTCCAAGTTGGTCAGATGGTTGCTTTAGTTTAGTTCTATTATGATGTGGGTTCTTACGATTTTTTTAATAAGACTATATTCTGGTGGATTCCTCAGATTTCAGTTCCATTTGTGATGTTGGTAGTTGATGTTTGATTGTTCATTCCTGTTAACACCTTTACTTAGCTTATCTCTCATTTATTCCCGTACTCTGCCTTTTGGAAAAACAATTAAAGATAGATGCTTATTGTCTCCGTTTTTGGTGATTTATTCAACTGATACCAAGATGCTGTTTTCTGTTGCAGGTTTTTCAAACTTCAACGGTAAAAAGTATTTGATATAGGCATATGTTTTTTTTTATGTATGTCAAGTTTGGAACTTGGAACTTTAGTTAGTCGCATCAAGAGGTCTCACTGATAATGGTCTTTAAATAAAGAGGAAACACAGACTAAAAACAGTATTCACAGAGGGGAAACAGATTAAGAAATGGTGAAGAAGTGAGGTGGAATCAGATTTATGCTTGGTGGGCGTCTGTAATCAGTGAATTGTTTAGTGCAGAGCGCCTGTTGGCTGTGTCTCCTGGACTGATTAATTGTGCCCGGGCTGTGTGGGCTTTGCCGCCGATCTAGGCAACAGCCACTTCCCTGGCTTTCTTGTTCTTGAAGAGATCCTTTTGTTAAAAATAATATTACGCAATCCTATCTTACTCAATTATCCCTTTAAAACTCAGCCTTGCAATACATACACATTACCCACATATGCACTCTTTTCTCTCCCTTTCTCTCTTTCTTGGTCACACTACTTGCCTCGATTGCTGTCAAGATTCGGTCACTTTAGATCTTTACTGACTTCATTGGACCTCAGAGACTCTATTAGCCTTCAGAAATTTGGTCCCCACACCCTGGGGTATTACTTTCCACTTTTGGGAATTTTTTCTCTGAGTTTGGGTTGGGTATATGCTTCATTGGGAATGTGCCTTGTCGAGCTTAAGCTGTAAGGTATTTGGTTTAGGTTCTGTTAGCTAACTAGTCAGAAGGTTGGTTTCAAGGTACCACAGGAAAAGCTGTATTTTTGGCTAAAATGAAGTATATGAAACTAGGATCAAAGCCAGACTCTTTTCAGACTGATGGAAACCACGTTAGGTGAGTTATTCTAAAGTTTTGTAGGCCTTGATTCTCTTTCTTCTTGGCTGAAGTTGTATTTGAATCTTTTCTATCACTTTCATGTTTGATGCTTATTAGTTTCTTTGCAGATAATTCTGTTACTGGTGAATTTTTTCTTCGTAGGTTCTCTGGTCATTGAGATATTGCATACTTGTATTCTTCTTGATAGTTTTCCTCTAATTTATTTGGGACCTGTTCTGGCTACAGAGATATATGGGATCGAGTTAGTGTATTGGTTACTTGAACTGCTGCCAGTTAAACTTGTATCAGGAATTTGACAGGCAGCTAATATCTTCGTTAGCAGTAGTGAAAAGTCTTTTCTTTTCTAGGTTAGCAGTTCTATTACTTTACTTGATCATTGATTCACCAGTACTTATTTGGGAATTACTAGGCAAGTGTTGCCACTCTGGCTACATCTTACTTGGCTTCATTTTCATTTTCTTTTTGCTTATCACCATACAAGCAAAATGAAAAGATCTACTGGAACCAGTTAACAATTCTATTCATAGCTTAAATTTCAATGCCTTTTTAATAACCAAGAGTGCTAATTACGAGCATAAGTTACTGTTGTTGTTCCCTTATGTTCATTCCTGAAACTTCCTCCACTATTCTGTACATATTCTTGCATCTGTTCTGCATTCAGAACGAGTGTCATGTGATGCCAATTAAGTGTAGTGATTGGCATCACTTCCATTTTGAACTGAAGCAATGAATGCTAAGGATGTAATGATCGGAAAAGGAGTGCTTACAATTGTTAAAAGGCTTGATATATATTCCTGCTATATTTTGGCTACTCTTAAATACATCCAAGTTGGTAAATTATGTCATATCCATATCTAAATGACTATAACTTTCTTGAGCAGGTATGTGGCCAGCGAATTAGCAACTGATATTGTTGTTATTGTAGGGGATGTGAAGTTTTACTTGCACAAGGTACAATGATGTTTCAATATATTAAATGCTTAACAATGCGAACAGGATTCTATTTTTATGATCAGCTAATCTTTGGGGTTTAATATATGATTAAAATTGAATGCCATTCATCAATGGCTTCCCTTTTGGCATTAGAGGGGAGTCAGGCAATGGGATGCATAATGTGCAGTTGTTCCCTTCATAAAATTCCTCCAACCCATTTGTAGGCTTAAAGCCAAAGCAACTTGGTTGGCTGACACCTAGAGGTGAGCGTGGGCTGGATTGGATCACATTTGACTTCAAATTTGCAATTTTTTTTTCCTTCTGAAGACATTTTATGAAGCCGATCAACAGAGTTATCTAGTAAAACCAAGAGAGGCTTAATCATACTTTTTCCTGTTTTTGGTTTGAGGTTGAAGTGCTTAGAGCCCGTAGAAATTATTAAAATGGCATACTATTTTTGACATTTAGCACCAGAAGGATGCCATGTGCAAAGGCACTGGACCCTTTTACGGCCAGTAGAGAAATTGACCCCAAAAAAAAAGGATTATAGGTGCAGTTTGTCATCTTATAAAAGCAACAGCTCTGTTTACTTTGGTCTGCAACTCCTAAATAATATGGATCAGTCTTTGGTATCTCTTTCGTTAATGAAATGCATTCCATGTGATATCTAATGCTAGTTGAAAATTTTAACGAATGACATCTGGTCAGACTAGTTGGTTAGAAATGCCTGAAAACTGAATAAAATATTAGCATTTTGGTTTAATCAGGGTGGAATTAGCCAGTCTTTTCAGGTTAGTTGGCTTAATGCATAGGTCTGTTGGCATTCTCTAGGCACATAAGATGTTCTTGTTGCATATATGTAGATAAAGCAACAATGTTTAGATGGTAATGGATGCATGCAATATTAACATATTTTGATCCTCTTGTTGCAGTTCCCTCTTTTGTCAAAAAGTGTTCACTTGCAAAAGTCAGTTGCTACTAGTAATGCAGAAAACTGTGACGAGATTGATATTTCTGACATTCCTGGTGGTCCTGCTGCCTTTGAGGTATGTGCAAAATATTGCTATGGCATGACTGTAACCCTCAATGCTTACAACGTTGTTGCGGCTCGATGTGCTGCTGAGTACCTTGGAATGCATGAGACGATTGAGAAGGGCAACCTTATTTACAAAATTGATGTTTTTCTAAGCTCAAGCATCTTTCGCAGCTGGAAAGACTCGATTATTGTTTTACAGACAGCAAAGTCATTGTTGCCTTTCTCTGAGGAACTGAAGGTAATGAGCAATTGTGTTGATGCCATAGCTATCAAGGCCTGTGTTGATGTTCACAAAGTTGACTGGTCTTACACTTACAACCGCAAAAACCTTCCAGAGGAAAATGTTAATGATCCAATAAATGGCATAAGAAACCGGTCAGTGCCCAAGGACTGGTGGGTAGAGGATTTATGTGAGCTTGAAATTGAATTATATAAGCAGGTTATTGCAGCAATTAAAACCAAAAGCATACTCTCTCATGAGGTGATTGGAGAAGCTTTGAAAGCGTATGCTTATAGAAGGTTGCCTGGTCTTAGCAAGAGCCTGATTCAGTCTGGAGAGGCAGTGAAGTACCAACCAATTGTTGATACAATTGTCGGGCTATTACCTGGTGAGAGAGGTACTGTTTCTTGTAGCTTTCTGCTGAAGTTATTAAAAGCAGCAACATATGTTAAATCAGGAGATGCGACAAAGGGACAGTTAGTAAGGAGAATAGGCCAGCAATTGGAAGAGGCTTCTGTGAATGACCTGCTGATTCAGGCTGATGATGAAGAAAATGTAATGTATGATGTTGATACGGTAAAGAAAATGGTAGAAGAGTTTCTGATGCGAGATCAAAATCCTGAGATTTATTCATCTGAAGAAGGCCACGAAATTCAGGAAACAAGAAAACCAGGAATTCTGTCAGATGCTTCAAAGCTCATGGTGGCAAAACTCATTGACGGTTACCTTGCTGAGATTTCAAAGGACCCTAATCTACCCTTTGTGAAGTTTGTGGAGCTGGCTGAAATGGTGGCTGAAATTCCCCGCCCTGCTCATGATGCAATCTACCGAGCAATTGACACGTTTCTTAAGGTAAGAATGTGTCAATTTCTCTGATTTTACAACGAATAAATTGTTTGCTCGTTTCTTCCAATCAACATGCTAGCAATTTCTAGTATACATGCTATGTGTTGAAGGAAAGATAATTGTTATTTTGCATGGACCAAAGCGTTACTACTTAGATCCATTCCTTGTGGTTTTCTTAGCAGTTGCTTGCATTTATAGTTCCACTTACCATGATGTAGGAGCATCCAGGTATAAGCAAGAGTGAGAGGAAGAGAATATGCAAGTTAATGGACTGCAAGAAGCTATCAGTTGATGCGTGCATGCATGCAGTGCAGAATGATAGGCTCCCATTGCGAGTGGTGGTGCAGGTACTCTTTTTTGAGCAAGTCAGGCTGTCTGCCTTATCCGGCAGCAGCACTCCTGACATTTCAAAAGGCAGCCGGTATCTAAATAACGTGTCCATGAGGAGCTCAAGATCAGTTACTCCAAACCCAGAGGAAGATTGGGATGCTTTGGCCACAGTTGAGGAGCTGAAGGCCTTAAAGAAGGAAATAGCCTCCTTGAGGTTGGGAAATGCAGAGAAAAACGGTTCAGATGGTAGAAATAGCTTAGACAAGGCTATCAGTAGCAAAATGAGAGGGTTGCTTAAGTCGAAGGTCCTGACAAAGATGTGGTCACGCAAAGGAGAAAAGGGTGAGAATAGTGGGTCGGATTCATCAGAAAGTCTTGCTTCTGCAAACCCGGAAGAAGTTAAATCTACGCCTTCCAGAAATAGGAGGCACTCAGTCTCCTAGAATAAACGGAATGCATATGGAGTTGGTTTTTTGGACCTGTCACCTGTCAAAACTTTTTAACAACTTAAATGGAGTAGAAGTGTTTATCTTCTAACTGAGCAAACTAGCATACTTAGTCTAGAACAGGAATTATAACACAAAAGGAGTAATTGTGAGTATTACAGTTGTATTTAGCTTCTTCAATGCATGATGTTCAAAGTGCTTCCATTTCATGTCGTTAGTCTCCATTCTGAATCCAACTTGCATACTCTGTCCCGTCCCTTAATCATTCCTACCTGGCAAAGAAGAAACGTTAAAGCTCACCCCGGGATACCGTTAATTAGTTTTCTTATTTTGGCTGCTGACTCAAAGATATATATGTGGGGAACAGTGAGTCGAGTTATGGTTCATTGAGGTCATGACTTAGTAACCAATCAACTCAGCTTTCCTTAACAATAGCAGACGATACAAACCAACAATATTAAGTTAATAATGTCTGTAAGTAGTTGTCTTTTGGAAACATCAGTACGCATTTCTGATTGTGGGTGATCACATCAGAGGAACAAAACCTACTCTATAGCAAATATATATGAGAAAGGCGGATCAAATGCAGACAGCAGCTGTGTCTCTGAGATGCCAACAAGTGGATGTTGAACTCATCTCTGGTTATTGCGTGATCCAATAAATGTTATTTCTAATGTTCCAAAACAATGAAGCATGATGTAATTCTAGGAGGCTGAAGTATTAAATGTAAGTAATGGTAGTTACAATTACTTGTCGAAACAATAAAGTCAACTTTGTAACTTTTTCTGGAATAACAATGTTGCATATTTAGTTCTAATTGTTTGAATTAACTCTATATATTGCTTCGTTTATTAACTGTATTTCCATTGTGTTGACCAAGAGATATTTGTTGATTGAATTGATAATATAATTTTTAATAACTAGTTACATCTTGTTATATCAATTTGTAAAAATACATTTACCAATATAAATGTTAGCCAGAATCCCTAAATACCAATTATTGAAAAATCTAATTAATTCGGCTGATTTAATCTGTAATAGTCGGTTTCTAAAACTACTAAGGGTTAGGGTGCTAGAATACTGAGTCACATGAGTTATATCATTATAGAATTAATTTGATAGATTTAAGCGATAATTCTATGATTTCATTCAAATCCATAATATTAGCATACACACATGAATTATGATTTTATGTGCACTCAATTGACATGTTCTGAGGCATGAAAGCTTCAAAATGATTGTGACACGATTGTACATTTCTAATGTCTTGTATTTTGGTTTATCAATAAAAAGAATTGATGGATCACAATTAGTAATTTGGAGTTAATTGTATTAGCCCCGAAATTTTTTTTTATTTAGTCATTTTATTTTCTTAATTAATTAAGCATATTATTTAATTAAGCAAGATTAGTTTAAAATTAAAGGAAATTAAAGCATTAGTAAATTAAATTAAGTTAGCATTAAAT
>JANZLX010000212.1:34220705-34231078 GCA_025531955.1 Erythroxylum orinocense
AAGTAGATTTGGTGGCTGAAAATTCTCTAATAGTTGTTTGTATTTAGTCTATATAAGACTACCAAGTTTAATAATAAAATGTGTGAGTTTTGGTTTTGTTCAATCTTCATTTTATCTCATCTCCTTCATCTTCTTTATCTTAAAATTCCAACACCCTAGGCAGGTGCCCCGCTGGCCCCTGCCCAGGGCCGGGCTGTTACAATTAATGTTTAACGTCAAATTTGTGATGTTGAAAGCAATTAGCCAATCAAACCAATATAAGAACCTTAAAAACAGATCATGAAACAAAAATCTCATGTACAGAAACTAATAATGTTCAGTTTTGTTTCTTTGCATTTCATTTTCTGGACTAACTTTTAGAATGTAACAATTAAACCACAAAGCACCATGGAATTGTAGATCTTATTATAGGTCTAGGAAATGATTGCTCGTCGTTAAAAGGTCAATGAAGTGAAATGTAATATTGAAAAGGATCATAGTTTGTATATAATGATGCATTCTATACACACAGGGCTGGATTCGGCAGTGCATGTTGGGTAAGCGGATGGGCTCATGGACCCCCACTTCCCCATGCGCCGGAACTTACAACGTGGGTTGTCATTGACTATGATTAGTCAAAGATCGTCAATATAACTTTTAATTCTTAAAAGTTCCTTTTTTAAGATGACATTCAGAGAAGGATAGGTAACCAAAATTGAGTCACGAGCTGACAATGATACAACCTTTTTGCAAAGTAATATCTTTTTTGGAGCATGCATATATAAAAATGTCCCACATTTAAGAATTGTTAAAGACCATCCATGGAATATTTGAGAAAGTTTAGTTTTGCCAAGTAGAGACTAGAAACCAAACAAGTGGATGGACCATCTTGATGAAATCTACAGTTTGTTGGATTTGCAATGAAGTTTTCAAGTAATGGTGTCTTATCAGAAATAGACATAAATCAAAGATGTTTCTGTGGGTGTGTGCTGTCTAACATTTCAGCTTTGGATCCTAGCAATCATGAGTCGGACAATTCTGAATAGTCAGAGCTCGGTTATAATCATTGAGGACCAAGGCACATTTGTTCATAATTGCTGTATACATGATACAAGAGTGGATTTTCAGTTTGGTTATGGCAGGAAAGGAAGTATCTTTTGGATGACTATGAATATGGAAACCAGTTCACCACATTTAGAAGCAATGGAACTGGACTTATCAAACAACAACCATGATATAAGGTCATATTTCAGATACTGGAAATCAAGTTGGCAAAAGCTCCAGAATTTAATCACTGATCAGTTAAATGTTACATATATACACACACATACACGCTTTCCTTTTTGACTGAAACCAAAGAGAACATACTCGTATACAACTAACTAGCAAGGGGAGTAGGGAAAGCCTCTTTTTGCCATCTTCAGATAAGAAGATGGCGAATACACGAGTTACAAGGTGGCAACTACTTCAAAAGAATGCCAAAGGTAAAGCTAATCTAATCATAAATCCATGTTTATTACCTCCACGCAGTGGAAAAAGAAGAGGCTGGGCGTAATGTTAGCACTTAAACGAGTGAGTGAGATCAGTTCTACATTTCTTGTCAGGCTGCTGGTAGTTGAAAACCTTTTACTTGTATTATATGTGTTCTCAAGCTACAATCTTTGACCTGTTTATGGATGGATATCAAATATTCATTAATAAATGAAGAACACTGTATATCAGTCGTAGCAGAAGAAACTATCAGCTTACCTGCATGGCTGTTAAAGAGGACAAAAAATCTTTACACTGTTCAAGCAAAACTCTTTCCTTGACAGTCACATTCACAATTTCAGCCACCAAAGAATTCGTTTCCTCCACCTGTAAATGCAAATGGTTTTTGTTATGGAGATATATGTATCACAAAATATCCAATGGAACACAACAAATTACTCGTCAGAACACCGGAACCTCGTCAAGTTAACATTTAGGCTACTATTACAGAGATTATTCTCAGCCTCTACAACATTTTCTAAGAAATTAGCATATTAAAATCTTCTAATACTATGGAAAGTTTCAGAGAAATTGAAAAGCAAAGGTGTCTGTTTTAATCCTCATACCACTGGGGCTGCATGTAACTGACCATAATGAAAACCATTTCAGCTGCAGAAAATTAATGTAAAAGCCAGTCTGGTCTAGAACGCAAAATGGTAACCCAGCTTTAGAATTTCCACCCACAGTCCTTTCAGACCTCAACTAGAGTTATAAAACCAAGTTAATTATGAACTTTCTCGCTGCTGCTCGTTGACTACCTTAAAGATCAATAGTTATCGAACGATTCAAAGCTGGGAAATTGATCAGTGTTACATCATTCCATTAACATGGATATCCTTTAGCTTTAAAGTTAATTATAAGCCATAAGTTATCTACATTAACTCAACATTAACCTTTGCTGTGAAAACCAACTTGCCACACTTTCCAATGCCTAGGAATACAGATGAAGTATTGATATTAACTGCACATAACTTCTTGATTTTGAAAGACAAGTACCCAGAACTTCTTACTCTACCACGTTCAAGTTTAAATTCATACTATCCAATAAAAATGATGAGTTACCTTTGGGGATAATGAGCATATGGAGGATGCCATTGCTTGCATAACATCAACAGCTGAACTAATAGCATCATTCAGATTGTGTACATCAGCCTGTAGCACAATCATCAAAATATAGGTTTTTCAACTCCACTAAAAGCACCCTGCTTAGCCTCAAAGATAAAAAATGTAGGCACTTACAACAGCTTTCCCAACTATAGGAAGACGAAGCGTGCTGGCCTTCAAAGCTTCGGTAGCTCCTTCCAAAGAATTAGAGTGATCTCTATCTAGATTTGACCATTCTTCTAAATGAGAAATCTACATTTTCAAGAACAATGACTTTCAGCTAAGACAAAGAGAAAATTCCTCTATAAAACCAGCCAATTGAAAGCTGAGCACAAAATAGTACAATAACTTTACATATAAACAATGAATACCAGCAGTGTAGGACAATCAACATCAGTGATCAACTATAAATCTTAGATTTCTATTTGCACCATCGTAATCTTGTTCTACAGAAATATCATTACAAATTAACATCAGTGATCAACTATAAATCTTAGATTTCTATTTGCACCATCATAATCTTGTTCTACAGAAATATCATCACAAATTGCTGGATAAATGATGATTTACTGCTCTTAATATGTCCAGAATTGGGGTTGCTAGAATGAGTTTAAGTAACATTTAAGCTGTTCTCCATCTGGTCGACTACGGCATGGTAAGTGACGCAATGGAACGTAATCACAAAATTATTTGATCCACTAGACAGAACACTCCTTGGAATCTCCTAGCTTATGTGATAGCTCCACAGTATTTTGAGGAACAATGTTTCCAGACAATAATTTCTAGGTCTGGATTGAATAGCAACTGAATTTCCAAAAGAACAAAAAATTTCCCAGAACAAGGAAAGGCCTTATGGGCCATAATAGGCAGGTAGAAACAGGAAAAGAAGCATCCCACAGACTTTGTATGCAAACAAAAATACTGAGGAAGAACTTCCAAGGAGAACAAGGGAAGGACAATTAAGCTTGTATGAAAGTTAACAAGTCTCAAAGGGATGTAGATACATAGAGAATTGGCAAGTCTTAAAGTTTCGTGATGAATATTAAGTTTGAATTTATCTTTGTTGACCACTGAATAAAAAATCACATAAAAAAGCATAAGCAAGAGATGGTCACCAGAGCTTAAGGCAAGAAACAGGGCAGTACCCCATGGTTTTGGCCAAGAACCAGAAAAGGTCAAATCTGATATGATAACAGGTATGAACACTTAAGTGATTTCTTTTCTCTAAGTCCATTAATTCCCATCTGAAATGCTCAAGAGAAGGTACTGCTGAATCCCCTTTTTTCAAGAATCCCCCTCCTAGAAGTTTAAGACAAAGTGTCCTGAGATTTGGTGGAATGGCAATATATTTTTCAACATGAATGGGTATGAACAATTGTAGAGAAAATTCACCACAAATTTCAGCGTATGTCATCATAGAGATTCATAATATTTGTGCGTACAATTATTGTGATGAAGATGATCTAATTGAACACAAAATACAGATAAAGAATAATATTGAAAACAAGTAAAATACTAAATTAAGTCATACTGAACTTACTTGTCCCTTGAGGATACAAGTTAACTTCAATTTTTGCCTCAGCAGTAAAAGCTTGATTCTTTTAAGAATAACAGAATGTCGGAGTTCTGAAATAGTCACCCATGCATTCCACAAAATTTTCTGATACAAAAAAGTAACATTAGATCTGTAAAATTACTAGAGTTATCTCCTATACTGGTTTTAGTATCAAAGCATATCAAACATAGAAGCCAGTGTTGGTAACAAGTAGACATAAAAGAGCTAAAATGAAAAGAAAAAAGCATACGACAGAATCAATAACAGAAGTAGAATCTTAAGTGAAACGATGAAACTATCTCTACGGAATGTTAGACTTGTAAGCATTTAGATACACTGACTATTAAGCCCTTTTTTTCAGTTTGGTTCCCAGGCTTTGGTCCCAAAATGCATCTCAAAAGGAGTTGCTGGACTCTGAAGATAGTCGACAGTCAATCAAAGCTCAATCGTGTTAATTATTTATTTTCAATACCATAGGGGTTAACAGTTAAACTAAAACTACTTGATTTTTTTCTTAAATTAAGAATATCATGTGTTGTTTACCAGCAATTAACCCTTGTTTTAGAGATCCTGGCTAAAGTTAGAGCATTGCCAACTTTAAAATATCTAATAATAAGTTATAATATTAAGACCAGGAATGCCCATTAAGCAATGTATTGTACACACTAATTATTCTGTCCATGATATCCGGAAGCATAATGCGAAAGTCAGAAGAACATACTAGTACATTGACAAGCCAGTATTTCGCAACTGGTTGAAAAATAAATCCCATAGGATTAACAAGATAAAGAGCTGAAATCAACATGTACAAGATGTAATCTTTTTTAACCACCCGACTTCCCCACCACCAAGAACCTGGACAAACTAAGAAGTCTTCCCACTACCCAATGCAGTGTGTGTGCATGATATACAAGCATGTCTACTTTCTAGTCTGTATGATATGTAGACTCCCCAGAAAACCAAAAGAAAAAGGGCTTAGAGTATCAATCTTTTTGTTTCAAATATTGATATATAAACCATAAACTTATACTCTATGGTGTAACACAAAAGACGCTTCTCAATCAATATTCCTAGAAAATCCATAAATCTCATTTGTAAGCTTAATCTGCACAAAATGTTAGTGAGCAGTATTTCATATACCCAATCTATAGTGTTTCCATTAACTATAGTTTCTCTAGACCCTCTCCAGTCTTGGGCAAAATCCTAAGAAAGGATAAGAGCATGCAGTTAATATATGCTTTCTCCAAACCCGTTTGGGCAAATAGAAGCTTTGCAAATCTCTAAGCTTCATCTTTTACGGTATTTAATCTGTTGTCGACCCTGACAGAATATATAATGTCAAAGTCAAACATGGATTATAACAATCTATACTATAGCAATAACCTCTTTAAAGTACTGGAACAAGCTTAAGCCCAAAACCTTTACTTTCCTAGAGCTTGGTCATTAACTCGAGCACAAAAATGCTAGACCCTAGATCCATCCTAGCCATGAAGATGGCATACCATCTTTCCCTAATGGACTTTCAGAACGGTAAATTTGTGCTGGCAGATAAATGAAAACTGTTACCACAACCTAGTTCCATTGAGTCCTCTGTGGTCTAGAGCAAGTAAAGAAGAGTGATTTAGCCAGTGATTGTTTAATCTCCAACCACATTAGAGTCTTCCGGTGTTTGAACCCTTCTTTTCCGGTGTTTGAAACCTTTTTTTCAGAAACTCCAACCATTTTGCATACACAAGCAATCAGCTTTATTGATTTAGTTCATCCCTATGTTGATGTTCCAACTTTGACTTCAACTTTGTTTCAAGTTCAAATTTCTTTTCATGCATGTTAAGGATATAAACAACCCATCTTATTCTAAATCAAACATCACAGACAGTGCCCATATAGCATAATCTTGTAGCATAGTTTTCATGCGACAGTTTTAGTTGCTATATAATTTACTAATCTACTATGGAACATCCGATTGTACATTTTCACACCGCGATGAGGTATGTATTCATAAATCACCAACAATAGCGATGTCCACTAAAGCTGTTAACTACATCTGCATGAATGTAGCTAATATTCCATCAACCGGCACTAAACTTGGTACCTAAAAATAGATGCATTACCCTACCTCAGCGGTAAGTGTCTGCACCATGAATGTCGCATCTGCCCTTGCATTTACAAAACGCCACTGCAATTGACGGTTATAAAGGAGCCTCAACGTATGAGCATCAACAATTCGATCCTCCCCCACTTTCCCTCTCCTTACATCAACAGAGAAGCTAAGAATGGAGGGCATGCTAATAGGACTACTACTCATTGGTCTCACCCTTGATGGACTGGAAATCCCTCTTGCTGGAGATGAAGCAGAAGATGTCCAAAGCTTACTCGGCGAAGCCGGCCTAGTTGCTCCCTTAATAGGTGAAGAACCGATCGTTCTTGGAGATGCCATCGGACCATCACTACTAAATCTTTTAGCTTGCACCATCTTTGAAGAAATACTCATTCTAGAAGCAGGACTAGTAGATAAAGGCGATCCTGGATCCTGCAAGCGTCTTAATCTGCTATTAGTTTCTTGCCAAAACTTCGCAGAAACAAGAATGCCACGTGCCCCACTTTTTGCCTTCAAAATGCCACCACCACTACCAAATTCTTGAACCCCTGAAGTGCTTCCAGAAGACACACTATCACTATCAGATGCAGTGAGATCACCAGTAAAAGAAAACTCATTTACTGAATTGACATCATGACTTTGCCTAGCACTGCCCAAATCCAAGCTCAACCTTCTACTGTCATCAACCATCATTGATTGCTGCAATGACTTGAAACCCATAAAACCAGATCCCGTCCTCAACTTATCACCATTGCCACTAGAATTTAAACTCCTAGACAACTGCGGGTTTCTCTCCCTCGAACCCGAATTCTCCTCTCGGTTCCTACCAGGCCACCTATGTTGCTCCGTCGGCCTCGAATTCTCTACCTGATCTCTCACCGGAGTAGCCCTCCTCCTCTCCGGAGTGGTTTTCCTTCCACCATTTTGTGGTGTCACAGCCTTCGCTTTACTAATCGGAAGCGAAAAGGCCTCACCTTGAAAAGACACCGACAAACTACGAGACGAAGTAATCAACATCTTGGTGGCAGTAGACATTTCAGTGGCATTGCTTTGTTTACTTTCTTGGTTTGGTGTTGCTGGCCTTTGGTTGACAGGACGTCTTCTATCCACAGACTGGGATCTTCTGGGTCCCAAGAAAGATTGAGACTTTGGCGTCGGTGTGTGTTGCGGGCCGGAATTTGTAGAGCGTGAAAGCAAAGGTGAAGGGAATCTCTTTGAAACAAATGAAGATGAAGAAGTTGAAGAAGTAGTAGTAGTTGTGGTAATAGTAGTAGTAGTACTAGTGTTAGATGTTGAAGGAGAAGGTGAGAGGTATCTAGAAGGCACTTGTTTTCCTCTGGGTTTTCTGTTCGCAATGCGAACACCATTGTTGTGTTGTTGGTCTCTTTCAGAGGGTAAAAGTGGAGGTCTTGAGGTCTGATTTGGGGTTTTCTCAGTAGCAGAAGCTGCTTGTGAAATGGCAGCCACCATCATTTGTGAAGAGAATGTGAAATCTGCTCTCTTTGGCTCCTCACATTGCCTCTTGAAATGTGTGCTTTCTTCTCACATTAAAGCGACAGTTTTTAGTGGTCTCATGGTCTAGAAGACTAGAACCCTGCAAAAGGATCAAGAATGAGCATAAAGTTTACACCTTTAGCAAGAACTTGAAGCCCCAGGAACTGGCCCATGATCCTGCATTTTCACTGCAAATGCTTTCTGGGTTTTAGAGAGAGAAGGAAAGGGAAAGCGAGAGGGAAAGAGAGTAGGTGAGAGGTGAGATTGGAGTGGAGAGTCACAGGTGGGCTGTTTCCGTTTTGGGTTTTGGTGAACTTTGGAGAGACGTTATGCTACATAATTTAATCGTACCTTTTTTTAGCAAAACTCCCAATTATTAGTGCAAAATTCTCCCTATGATCTATTATTAATTTTTATCATCAACTCTCAATTATAGCTGTCGTGTAGCTTTGTTAACAGGTTTAATTAAAGCCCAAAAGCTTTTTGTATTTATTAACTAAGTTAAGTCGGGTAAAACATCATCAATCGTAAAATTAGTTAAAGATTAAATAAAATTAAAAATTTTAAAATATAATTAAAAGTAATATTTTAAAAATTAGACCGGTGATTAAACCGGAGAAGCAAGTGATTCAGAGTCAATGGATCAACCGAAATTAAACCGTGATAGATTCGATAATTAATAAATATGTAAATTTTATTTTATATATTGTACATATAAAATAATTTTTAAATATACTATTTAATTATTTCTCAAATTGTAAACTTAACTTAAATGTTCAAACTTTAAAACATACAAGTTTTTTTTAAGATCATCAATGCAACACAAAATAAGATAACAAAGCTCACTAGTCATATTTTTTAAAAAAGATTTTTTAAAAAATCACTAATCATAATATTCAGTCAAGTTAAAATCATTAAAATCAAGACGTTTTAAATGAACCGATCGGTCCTTTCTTTCACCGATTCAAAGTTTTTCATCGGTTCGACTGTAAAATGAATGGGCAAATCATTTACAAAAAATAAGGGCTAAATTGGACCGTTTCATGCTCAGAGTCACCGATTCTCCGGTTCATTCCAGTTTTCAAAACGCTAAATAAAAGAGTAGTTGGTCAGTTATTTAATAAATTAATTTGTCGTTAACTAAAAAATTTATTAAAATAAATCGAATTAAAAATTTAAAAATCAACCCGTAAAAATTTAACCGTTGAAAATTTTTATAATTGAATAAGTCAAAACAATTAAGTATTTAATCATTGTTAGGAGAACTTATTTATATATTCCATCAAACCGACAGGGAGAAAGGCTTGTGATGACATGTATAATTAACAAACTAAACAGAAGGTATTAGCAAATGATTATATCTTAGCAAATGATTATATCTTTGAACCTAATTACGTAGCAAAATCATGTGATTAAGTGTTAAATCTTGTGGTTGTTAATATTGCTCCACCTATAAATCGCCCTCTTAACTAACGTTTGATGGTTCACTGCAAAATACTTCTCAACTATTCACAATTGTTCTCTACGTTTGTATACTTAAAATGATGGAATTATAAGTAAGTAATAACTAATTACAAATCCATACTTTCTATTAACATATTTTATAAATAAAAATTCAACTGTTTTTATTCTAATTTATACAAAGTATAAATTAATTTTGTAATTATCAATTAATTTTGTAACAATTATTTATTAAATTGCATAGATATAAATTTATAAAAATGTTAATAGTATAATTGAATTTTAAATTAATTAAGTATTATGCCTATATATATACACACATATATGTAAAGAATATTAAAATATGATGGTGAATAAAAATCAATATATTGATTAATAAAATAATCTATTAATTCATACCGGAATTCCAAAACATTTTTTTTGTATTAGTTTTAATGAATGTGTGTATGTATGCATATAAGTTAAATATTAAAGTAGGTGTTTTTAGGGACGGGATCTTCTTGTTAGTGAATATATAAAATCAATTAAGTTGGCCTCACACAACAGCTTAAGCTATTGTGGTGAAATGGTCGCTTAATATGGTTTCAGAGCCTTTGTGACCAAGTGATCGTGGGTTCAAATCCTACCACCCACCTATTATTCAGCACAAGGTAGAGTGAGCCTGTGCAAGTTTCAAGTTAAAGGGCTTTCACTTGAGGGGGTGTGTTAGTAAATATATAAAACCAATATTCTCAAAACCGGACCGGTCATCGAATCGGAGGCCTTACTGGTTACCGGTTCGACCGGTTCAATCACGGGTCGAACCGGTGTGACGTCATAATTATGTAATAATTATATTTAATTATATATAATATTAAAAATATTAAAAAATAAAAAATAAAAAATAAAAAATTGATGGACCAGTGGTAGGACCGGTCTGGTTTTGACCGGTCCGACCGGTCAATTGACCGGTTTTGACCGGTTCATACTGGTCCAATTAGAGTCCGGTTTTATAGCTTAAATCGGACCGGTTAGTCGACCAGTCACCGGTCGGATCGGTCGGACCGACCGGTCCAGTCTAGGTTTGAAAACTCTGTATAAAATTAATTAAGTTAGCCTCACACTACAGCTTAAGCTATTATGATACAATGGTCGCTGAATACTTCTGTTCTC
>JANZLX010000212.1:34236926-34247966 GCA_025531955.1 Erythroxylum orinocense
TCGACTTATCGGTACCGAATGCGTGTAAGTCGACTTACCCAATGTACAAGTCGACTTGCACACGACTTACACTTACAATTTTTGGAGGTTATGAGAATGAAAAAAAGAAAAAATAATGATGGCTAATGAGGATTTAATGTAATAACCCTTCAAGGCAATATGCACGCGTTCATGTTTTAGCAAGAGTTGGGCTCCGAAAATGGGATCCAACAGAGTTGGTATCAGGGTAAGAGAGTTGGATTTCGAAAACAAGCAGGATTCAACATAGGTGGTTTCAGAGAAAGTGTTGGACTCTAGAAACAAGCAGGATCCAACAGATGTATTAGTTTTCAAGGGTTAGGTTCTAAAAACAGTGCCCAACATAGTTGGTATCAGAGCAAGAGGTTGGATTTCGGAAACAAGCAGGATCCAACATAATTCGTATCAAAGCAAGAGTTAGATTCCTGAATCAAGCGGGGTCTAACAAAAACCAAAACAACATCGTTTTGTTCACGTTAACTAACATTTTTAACTTAACCAAAATGACGTTGTTTCGGTAAAGTTAAAACATAGCAGCCCCTCCTTCCCCACCTCTCCTCGCACATGTCAACCTTCTCCTCCTTTGTTCGGATGATGTGTTTTCCTCTCCTCCATCTTCCTCCCCCAACGTCGACTAATGTCCTTCCTCCGACCATGTGGAGTGCCTCCGGCTGGCGTTCGTTGTCATCTTCTTTGGTGGTGAGGTGAGGACGTCATCTCCTTTGCCGTCAGTTTTGATGAAAATTTTATTGTTTAGGACTTAGTTAATTTCATTGGTGTTGTTTAATTGGGTTTGATTGTATTGTGTTAGGGTATTTCATGTAAATTTTGTGTCCTCAATATGTTCGATGAAATGCTTTGTCATATATGATGAACTTTTTTATTGTTCTTTTAATTGTTTGTTTACAAACTATAAGGAATAGATAAAGTATCAACTATATATGCTATATTTTTCATTAGTTTTGCTTTATACGTAGCTCCATATTAAGCTATTAGAAATATGCCCTTATTTTATTATTTAAAAGATGTTCATATTTTTATAATGTTTGTATTCTATTTATGAGTTGGAAAAATTTATATATGGATTCTACCTTTTCATTTGGCCACGTATCCACCAAAATTGCATAAAGTTTTGTTTATTAGTATAGGTTAAATACTTAAGTGAGGAATCCATAAAGTGATCATAACCTAAGCAAGAGATTTTGGGTTATCCTAAATTATCTACTTAATTAATTAGTTATTTAATGAAATTTTAGATAAGAGTTCAAGTTGTTTATGGCATTAATTGGTAAAAGTTCATTTTCTTCTAGGTTATGAAATATAATTGCTTTATAAGGTATTAGGAGAAGTTTTGTCAAAGGACTATTAACATAATTTATAAATTATAAAATAAATACATATTTTAAAAAATGAGGGTGAAACAAAGGTAAGTAAAATATTAACCTAAGCATAATAAAATTTAGAAATTATTATTTTAAAGAAAACTAAGGACATTTAAAAGAAACGTAAATAACATGAAGGTTGACATTGCTTTATTGTTGAAGGAGACTAAAGAGTTAAACATTAGCTACCAAATAATAGTAAATATTAGTATTGAAGTTCTCATCATTGTTATAGGTCAACTTGTAAATTATAATATAAGAAAATGGCTATGTACTTTCAATTATCTTGTTTTAAGGGGTGTTGTATGAACTATTAATAATAAACATGTTTAATTGGTAATTGTATTTTTTGATGGTGTTCTATACGTTTATAATTTCTTCAAATTGTATGGAATTTGCATAATTAATTGATATCATAAAAATGAATATGGAAACTTAGGTACCATCTTTTAATTAGTTTTAGATATCAAACTAGCAATATTATAACAAAACATAATACATTATTATAACATCAATATATGATGATAGCATCATTGTATACATACAATGAATTTGGCAAAATAAATTTCATGGTTTATATATTTATGTATAAAATTGAACTTAGAGACATAATTGAACTTATTTGAATTCACTTTATGATCATTGTATATGGATTCAGTTACACTAATGATATATCACTAAAAAAACTCAAAAAAAAGTTTAACTTAGTTATCTTAAAACATGGATTTAATTATAATTATATAATGCACTGGCATGGAATTTATGAAAAATCAAATAGGTATAACTATGTCGAGTATAGTTATTTTAATTCTATATTTGTAATTAGTAATGTCACACTTATGTCATTGTGCCTGTGGATCTTTTGTTGGTTTGGAGACAACACTGTAACTCTTATTGGCTTAAGTGTTAATTACATTTGCGATTAAATACCTGAATGTTTATTTGTGGCAAAACTAACCCATCATTAACGTCTTGACATCATTGACACAATTGACAATAGATATGTAATATAGAGACCTAATTTGCGTTATGGTTACTGGGTGATATAAAAGTGTATTTTTAATGCAGGAGGGCCCTTATTTTAAAAGGGGACTTCCATTTTATTGGAGAAATGCTACCAAAATTTCAATAGGATCCTTATAAATATTTCATGAGTATAATATTTATTTGAGCATAGTTAGTGACCTTCATTGAGTACAAGATTTCATGCCAATTGTTGTCATATATCCCACTTTCTAATTATAGATGAACAATTTTGTTATTAGTTTTCAGTCTAGCTCTATAATCATCATCTACCTTCACATATTTCAGAAATATCGTTCTACGTGTCGATTGAGGTTAGTGATTTTGTTTTGGTTACAGTTTTTTTCTCTTGATTTATTTGCTTTTGGTATGAACTTTTTCTACATGAATTTCCTGCATCTTGTATTGATATGGCTAGCACGATGTGAAATTTGTTTATAGAATAAACTTCGGTTATATATTAATTTATACATGACAAGGGTGAGTTATTTTATTGTTCCAATTACCTTAATTATGTGAATCCAGAATTTGATTGATGCTCTTTTAAATGATGAGGTTTTCTTTACTTGTTATGTGCACATTTTTTCAAAGCATGTTTTTATGAAATTGAATATGTTCAACGAATTTATTCAAATAGGTATTCATAAAAATATTCATATTGTTATTAATACTTATTTAGAAATTGTATGATATTTAATATCCATTAAATATCAAATTGTGATCAATCATTATCTTATTACATATATGATTACAAACATATATGTTGTATATTCAGTTTAAATATAATAGGAGCCTAGGATTTAGAATGCAAACACCTGGTGTTTAATCACAAGTCTTATTTGACTTGTTTTGTTATATGTGGCTAACATAGGAAACTAACTTTGGATGCACTGGTTTAAACTAACAGCTATCCAGATATGAGTTTCTGGGATAAATCTTGGATGTATAGATGATTAACTCGTGATGGTTTCATTAATTCTAAATTTGTTGACGGAGTTGAAGCGTTTATTTAATATGCATCCTTGCAACCTGCATATATGGATGGGTCAAAGATCAGATGCCTATGTAAAAAGCGCAAACAAAAATGCTTCCTTACTATTGATGAAATTAATTTGCATTTCTTGAGAAAAGGGTTTATCCCCAATTATTTTGAGGTGACAGTACATGGGAAACCGTTGATTTCTAGCACCTCTAGGAGAAATGAAGCACAATCGTCTATCAACTTAAATGAGTATGACAGGGAGGTTGGAGTTAAAAGAAATTATTACATTATATAATTTGTTGCTTTCTTATTTCATAAAGCATTTTACTGGGATTCTTGTTTCGATGCTAGCATGTACAAAGTATGGGAAAAGAAAGCTTGTACACATGATTACGACTTCATTAATGCGATACACAAGGTTGGTGCACGACCGTGTTATATCTCGAAGGAAATTTGGAGTTGTTGGACCGAGTATTGGACATCACCTGTAGCAATATCCATATCAGAGTGTAACTCCATTAACAAGCGTCGAGGCTTGGGTGGGCCATAGTCTTCCTGTACATACAGGAGGATCAATAACCTATAACGAGCATGCACATAGACTTAAAAGTATCTAAACTTGACACTTATCTTGTATATATTTTGCTATGTTGTTTTGTACATAATGATTATGTTATAAATGTTTAGTGCCATATATGGCTGTATTAGTTATTTAATTTGTTCAACAAAGGGAAAATGTTATAAAAATAGAGGAAATTCTGCAAAAAAATTTATAAAATATAGTTCACATATGACAATTTAGGTTATATATGTAGGAAACGTCATTGGGGATCAAGCCTACACCTATCCAGTTGTTTTTGAACACCCACATAAAGAAACATGATGGTGTGACATTCATCAACACCCGATTTAGAGAGTTGAATGTATGTGAAATTAATACATTTTTATAATTTCTTAACAATAATCCCTTACTCATATCAACATTGCTTCCTAATAGGACCAAATACAATAAACCATTCAGCAATAGTCTCAGGAGGAACTTGTAGATGAGACTCAGACGTATCTTAATGTTGTGGGTGGTAGGGACTGTCGTGGAAGGATATTCGGACTAGGTTCATATGCGAACACATGTTATTCGCGCTCTTCCCTGTCTAGTACAACAGCATCTTCTAGGACAACGCACAACAATGAAGTAACCGAGCTTTGAGCCACAGTGGACACATTGAAGGAGCAGATAGCTCACATCATAGAGGCTAACGTGAATGAACGGATGGAGCACATGAAGTAGATAGATAAGATGAGACAAAAGATGGAGTAGGTGACAAAGGTGAGAGAGGAGATGGAGCGGATGGCTAAGATGAGAGTGAAAATGGAGCAAATGGATAAGATGAGAGAGAAAATGTAGCAGATGGCTCAGCTTAGACAGGAGATGTAACGGTTAAAGGGGAGGCTTGGCAGTTTAGAGCACCAATGATCACCACGAGATTAGCTTGTCCTTGTCATTTGTTTTTAATTACAAACATAAGTTTTGCGCACTGTACTGTTTTTATTATCAATTAAAAAAATTAACATTATATTATCAATTAATTTTTTTATTAATCAAATTATATATATATATATATATATACAAATTAATTGTATTATGCACATATAATTGGTAACTCATAACATTATGCATTTATCACAACATCATGAAACTGAAATTTATTAAAAAAATTTCTTACCTCCTAATACCGACGAAATATAAAATACCGTCAGAAATTTTTTTTTACCAACAGAAATAGTATTTCTGACGGCAAGTTATATGTCGTTCCTATTCATTATCTTTGGTTTACCGATGACATTTAGTTTGTTGCTAAATGTTACTGATAGAATGTCGTTAACATTTGTTCGTCGGTAATATTTACCGACGTAATTTATACCGTTGGTTATATATTTTTGGCTATTAGTAAATTACTGACGGAATAAAACTGTTGACACATTTAACTGCGGTCCTTTTACTGACGATTCTATCTATCTTTGATTTTGGTCAGTAATTCATTTTACCGACAGAATCTGCGAGTTTACTTACGGTATAATTTGTCAGTAAACAATTGATTTCTTGTAGTGACTCATGTATTTCCTTTTGGTGGAGTAGAGATACAAATCCTCAAAACTGACAAGACATTCAAAGTGAATGGTCATCGCTTAAAGCTATATTATGAGAGTTTCCAAATGGAGGATTTGTAGGTGTTGATGTTGGAGGATGTGATTGGTGTCACTTGAAGCACGCAACTAGAGGTCGAGTCAACGACGTTAAACAAAGGTGCCACTTAGGAGGCAACCCAAGGGGAGTTAATTTGTGTCTTTTACATTTTTACAATTGCTTTTTTTGGTAACTGCTCCATTTCTTGTATTTGATTTTACATTGAGGACAATGTAATTTTTAAGTGTGGGGTGAGGTAAATTAGTTTTTAAGCATGTTTTTAAGCTTAATTGTAGGTTATGTGAATTGATTAGTAAATTCCATAGCAAAATTTGCATGTACTTTTGCTCTTGTGGTTTGCTAATGCTCATTATTCTTAGAAGAGTGGTGACTAGTAGTAAACAAAAACCAGTAAGGTTTTAAGTCATATTAGACTGACACATTTATATCAGTCTTACTGTTTTGTTTGTTATGTGGGACCTCTATGAAATATACATCCTTACTTTGCGTTGATTTTCTATTCTAAACTACATTTTTATCACTTGCATTTTTATGAAAATGATTAGGCATTCTTTGTTGATTATGAGCTACATTAGCCAAATAGCCGACCCACCCATGTGAATTTTCCTTTACTAACCCCCTTGAGCTTTATTATCGTTTTTTTACATAAACCACATGACATGCACCTAACCAAATGTCCTACCAAGTCTCAAAGCTAGTGGAGCATTTGTTAATTCTTGATGAACGTGATTATACAAAAGCCTAAATGTGGGGCTATGCATACATTTGGATTGATTATATTTGCTAAAATTCCATATTATGAATATTATGTTGATGTAACTTCTATCAGTTCTATTTTTGGAAAAAAGGAAAAAAGAAGAAAAAAAGTGAGTTTGAACAAAAGTATTAAGGACGAAATACCATTATTATGAAAAGTTGTTAATAGTTTATCCTCCTTATGTTACATTGATTGGGTGTTTGAATATATTGCATATGAGGCGGATGTGGTTTTGGATGGAACACTTTTTGTGTTATGTTCATGTGGGTTAAGGTGTGAGAGCTAAATTGAGTTGTGAAACATAATTGTTGCATTCTTCATAGCTAACAGTATCCGGTTTTGAATGAATGTTAATTTGTGAACTTGATATCTCATTGAGTGTTACTTTTGCTTCACTGGCTTGATGGATTTTTATGCTACATTAACCAAAATACATCTCACCTTACCTTTTCCCACATTACAACCCCAAAAAATTCCTTTGATTCATGATTATACATGTGACTTTTAGTAGTGGAGAAACGAAATGATATGCAAAGTTGTGGATTGTTATGATCATAAATGGTGTTTAAGTGTACCCATGGAAATATCTTGTTTAAACACCATTTTTCCAAGTCCTCCTCTAGATTAGTAAGTTTCTAAAGGTAGTGAATGTTGATTGATCATGAGTAGAAGCTTTGAATGTTGAGTTTTTGCTTAGATTTTGAAAGTCATTCATCTTTACTTATGACTATCTATTTTTAGAAAACATGGAAAATGAATAAAAAGTTTAGTTTGTGATTTTGGTTTTGACAATTTGCCCGAGGATAGTCAAAGGCCAAGTGTGGGGGAACTTGATATATGTTTAAATTTTGATTCATTTGATATGTTACACTTAGTGATTAATGCCTTAGAATTGCTTAAGATACTCAATTTGACTCATATGTGATTTTAGGCACAATTTAGAAGCAAAGAAGTTAAAGTGAGTCGAAAACTCAATATTTGGGCCATTTTGTGAAGATTAATATTCACTTTTCTTCATGAAGTAAGAATGAGAAATATTAGAGCAAGTAAAGACAAAAAAATCAAGATGATGGTGTACGTGAATTTAGTGGCATCATAATTTACGCTTAAACCGAAGATCCACATATAAAGCAAAAGATGATGGAAGGTGGACAAGCAAAATACGCATATAATAGGTGGAAGCACAAAATGACATGCAGCGCATGATAAAATGTAGTCCACACTAAACGAATTGACAAAATGTAGTCCACACTAAACGAATTGTTCATGCACAGCAGCATCAAAGGAGCATTAAAACACTAAACAAGGAAGAGCAATGCAGACTATCTACGTTTCACATGGATAGCACCTGCATTTAACACAGACAACATCTGCGTTTAAGGTTATGTTTATGAAGTGTGACATGCACAGTAACGAAAGGAACATGAACAGCAGATGTGGATCATAAATTAAATTGAAGAGGAGGTGAGGGCAATAGTGTGAAATAGAATAGAGGTAGAGGCGTTAGGTTTTCCTTCTTCGTTTTATCACCAGTGAAACATGGAGAAGATGGCTCACGTTTAGAGCATAAAAATGGAGATGGAAGGTTAGCTTCCCGATGCCTGTTTAACAAGAATATCGATACGAAGTCACAATTAAGTTATTTTATCTTTTTAAGTTGTAATTTCTTTTCGGATTGTTGTATTTTTGGTGTTGATTTGATTAGGTTTTGGGATGAATGATCTTAATACATTATTTTGATTGTTTTATTTCAAACCTATTGCTAAAACATTTAATGTAATATGTAATCATTACTTTTGATGTTTGTGAGTAGCATCTAATGATCCAATATCGTTAGGAATAACATAACTTATATTAATCGTTTTCCACTTTATAATGTGGCTGCCAAATTAAACCTAGAGGTCGTATCCTAGGTTATTCGGTAGTTAGGTTTAATTAATGATCGTTTCTTGATTAAATAAAACCTAAGGAAAAACTGAGATTAGTAGAGCATTCTATGTTGGACACTTCACCCTTGTGAGTAATAGGCCCAACGTCCGAAATGATATCTGAATGCGTATCCCATAAGGGTGACGTGCCCCCTCCAGGATAAACATTAAAACTATACATTGTTCCTATTTCTAAATCAAGTTTAGGAAAATCCCAAACTTGAATTTCAATTATACTTATTCAAAATGTATAAGGCTCCATGTCTCTAGTTTTTTTAGAGACAATAATTATCGCATTTGAAGATCCCATAACAAAGTTATGGCTACAACCTTGTAGGGTTATTTCAACGAACCCTTATTAGCCAAAAATTTATCATGGAGGATAGAAAAATGCATTAGGAATCTATCGCTCCAAGAATCACTTCATTTGGAGGTTGGATGATGAAGTTATGGCCAAAAAAATCAAGTATGTCCAAATCGTTAATCATATTGCCCCTGTCTTGGGGAAATTAACATAATTTCCCTTAGAGATAGTAGATTAGGATAATCTTAGGATGCCTTGATAGAAGACTTCGAGATCTAAAACTTTCATGCAGATATGAAAGATAAATTCTATCATCAGAAGGTTAAAATATGGAGCAGACGAAACAAAAGCAGACGAACCGAAAAGGTAGACGAAACAAGAAGTAGATGTGCAGAAAGCAGACGAATGCAGATGGCAAACAAAGTAAAAGCAGACGAATCAAAAAGACAGATGAAATAAGAAGCAGACGAATACCGAAAGCAGATGAATGTGGAAGGCAGGCGAAGCAAAAAGGCTGACGAAACAAGAAGCAGACGAATGCAGAAAGTAGACAGAGGAGAAGGCAGACGAATGTAAAAAGTAGACGATAGCATGAGGAAAAAGAATGCAAATTCAACTTAAGACGATGCAATGCTTAAAACAAATATGGTCAACTTAAGATGAAGCAAAGTCAACTAAAGATAATGCAACGCTTAAGACAAAGCGTCGTTACAGACGATGTATCCCTATAGACGATGCATCCTTACAGATGACATGACGTCATCACAGACTATACGTCTTTACAAATAATATCACTTGATACTCCTAAGCAATTCCCCTTCTAAGGACCCTAACTTTTGAACATCTAGGTCAAAATTTTCCTACTATATACCATTGGAAAGCTAAGAGAAAGATCTACAACTTTCAAGAAGGCACATTTGAAGTGAATCACACGTTAATACAATGATTAATAATGAGATACAAATACACAAAAAGGGGGGTTGAATTGTGTATTCTTTTTGTTAATCCCCTTTCGATAAATTCGTTGGTTCAAATAACTTTGTTCTTTTCACAAAATAATCGAAAAATAAAGTTGTAAAGTATTTTTGAAGACTTGTATAACAATAACAAAATCTAAAATTAAGAGTTGAGAGAGGTTGAGAGTTGAGAGATTTCGACACAGTAATTTTTATACTGGTTCACCCCAAACCGTGGGTTATGTCCAGTCCTCAGATGACTTTCTGAGATTTCACTATCTCTGAAACTTTACAAGTATTCTTTGTATCTGAGCCTCTTCAGGTCTCTATAAATAGTATTCTTTCACTCTTAGTCTCTGTAGGCTATCTGCACTTCTTTCAATCTGAAAGGTGGTTTTGAGCTTTGTTATAGAAATAGTAGCTCTAGTTGTTCGCACAATAAATCTCACGAATTGCTAATATTTTTTTAATCTTGCTAAAAAAAATTAATCTCTTTCACACAACTCGTATTTATAACCTTCGTCTTTAACTGCTTCTTGAAAACTGCTTGTTATTTCAAGAATCGATTATTCAATTGAGTTCTGTAACTAACTCAATTTAATGTGTCTTCTTGATTCTTCCGTCTGCTTTCCGCTTTTGCATTTAGCGTTTGCTTTTCTTCCATCTGCTTTTTTCTTGCGTCTATTTTTTGCTTCCGTTTTCTTTTCTTTTTGCGTCTGATTTTCTTCTTGCGTCTGTTTTGTGCTTCCGTCTACTTTTCTTCTTGCATCTGTTTTTTGCTTCCGTCAACTTTTCTTTTTGCTTCTGTTTTTTTGATTCCGTCTACTTTTCAAATAGCTTCCTTTCGTCTGCTTTTTGCATTGCTTCCTTATTTGTTCTTCATCAAAATAATTAATTGTAAATTCATTTTGACTTAACACATAGGCCTTGTATGACTCTCATGCTTAGGCTGTGGAAAAGGCTTAATAAGTGGATCAACAATGATGTCATTTGTATCCACTTTGCATATCTTCACATCTCCTCTGCCAATGATCTCTCTAATCAAATGGAAATGTCTGAGTATGTGTTTGGATCTATGATGTGAGTTTGGTTTCTTAGCTTGTGTTATAGCCCCATTATTATCACAATAAAGGTCTATAGGACTGCAATGCTAGGAACAACTCCAAGCTCAGTGATGAAGTTCCTGATTCGTACAGCTTCCTTAACTGCATCCGAGGCAGTAATGTACTCAGCTTCAGTTGTAGAATCAGCAACAGTGTCTTGCTTTGAACTTTTCCAGCTCACTGCACCTCCATTCAAACAGAACACAAAACCTGATTGCGATCTAAAATCATCTATGTCAGACTGAAAACCAGCATCAGTGTAACCATTTACAACTAGCTCTCCTTCAAGTCCTCCATAGACTAGGAACATATCCTTAGTTCTTCTCAAGTACTTAAGGATATTCTTAACTGCTATCCAGTGACTCTCACCATAATTAGATT
>JANZLX010000212.1:34255679-34277666 GCA_025531955.1 Erythroxylum orinocense
TACTGGCAATTTACAAATTATGAAAGCGCGATATGAGGAACCAAATTAAGCACAAAAATCATTAATTAGGAGTCAACTAGTGCATAAACAAATAAGAAAGTGAGGCCAATTTATAGTATAAACTTGGCTTAATCACAAGGCTCGGCTTTAAGTCCATTTCTATTCACAGTAGTATTAGATGAACTTACCAACCATATTTAAGGTGCGGTACCTTGATGTATGTTGTTTGCGGACAATATTGTCCTGGTGGATGAGACTAAGGAGGAGGTTAACGCCAAGTTAGAACGTTGGAAAGCAACGTTAGAATTGAAGGGTTTTAGAATGAGCAGGTCCAAGACGAAGTATTTAGAATGCACCTTTTCAGGTAGTCAGATGGTTCAAAGGGCGGCAATAATAATTGACAATGACATCGTACCACAGAAGTCAAGTTTTAAATACCTCAAATCCATCATGCAGAGAGATGGCAACATAGATGACGATATCTTACACCGTATTAGATCTAGGAGGACCAAATGGTGGGGTGCTTCAGGTGTTTTATGTGATAAAAAGGTCCTTATAAAACTCAAAGGAAAGTTTTATAAACTGGTTATTCGACCTACCATGTTATATGGGGCAGAGTGTTGGCCTACTAGACGTAGCCATACGCGTCAGTTGTTAGTGGCAGAAATGCGTATGCTTAGATGGATGTGTGACATTACCCTTAGGGATAGGGTATGGAATTGGGTAGTGAGGGTCAGACTCCAGGTTGCTAGTATTGCAGACAAGTTGCGAGAGAAAAGACTTAGGTGGTTTGGGCATGTGCGCAGGATGTCATCTGATGCACCGCTACAAAGCGGTGAGATAATAAACCTAGTTGCTACAAGAGGAGGAAAGGAAGGCCTTACAAGACCTAGTGGGAAGTGATCAAGAATGATATGTCAGAGTTGGCTCTCACTGAGACAGTTACTAGACGTAAGAAAGTTTGAAGTGATCGAATAAAGGTAAACGACATGTGTTAGAATCTTCGCGTCTCTTACTTTTGCGATAGGACGTCCAACCCTTTGTCCTTTATACCTTTGCGAATAGTTAGTTATGGATAAGGCTTCATGTCAGGAGTAGTTAAGGGCAGCCCAAAATTTGTCACTTAAATCTGTAGGAATTTTCAAAGTAGGTAAGGGTTAACTTCTCGAGCGACTAGCGACAATAAGAACCGGTCTTTACACAGGGTAAGGAAATGGTATGTCCTTTTTTTTGTTTTTTTTAAGTCACTAAATTTTTATGCATGCCAATTCTTTAATCATTGCTTCTGTTTTTCTGCATCATTTTTTTCATGTTACATCTGCATGTGGGTCTACCGGGAAACAACCTCTCTACTATGTAAGGGTAAGGTTGCGTAGTATAAGACCTTCTAAGACCCCGCCTCACTGCGGGACTTCAGACTGGATATGATGATGATGATTATTATTTCATACAAATTACAAAGAAAGCAAAAGTTAATAAGTAAGCTCACAAATGAAGATTTATAAGGATACTTATGGTAATTTTGAGTTGCCTATTGTTATTTGTTAAAGAGACAAACATAATATATGTATTTTTTCCACTTTTGATAATTGTTGAAAATTAATCATTATTTTTTCTTAGTTATAATGCTACTATTATTGTCTTACAATTGCTTGGTGAGATTAATTCGAAAGTGATGTTCCATTATTGCAAAAGTTTGCAATTTAAATTCAAAGTCAATATGTGAGTAGGAAATGATGTGAAAGGAATTTAACCACATTTAAATCCGTTCATTCCAAAAAATGAATATAATGAAACACAAAAGATTAAACGATATGGTTTTTTCTTGATACAATTTAAAACTTTAAAAAAGGTATGTTATTATCGTTATTTTGGATATAATTTCTCAATGATTTAATATTATTTGTTTACTATGACTCTTAATAGAATAAGTAGTTATGTAGATCTAATTTGCCTTGACCATATCAATCTTTTGGCATATTGAGTTTTGAGGAACCAGATTTTATAGACGATAGTGATTTGGAAGATAATCTTGGTTGAAAAAATATTGACATGTCATTTGGTACAATAAATTTGAATAATGATGATTATGAGACTTTTTTCAATAATGAGGATTTTGTACTAAATAAGAATTGATGTCAGATAAAATTGAAGCAGATATTTAACTGAATTAAGTTTCAGGTTTTAATTTCTCCTCTTCTTTTAATTTCACTTATATTTGATGTATATATTAAATTCTATATGCAATATAAATATAAATATAAATCTTTTTATTTCAGGTTTTACTTCTAGTTGGTTGTTTCCTTGACACGAACTCTTGTAGCAAATTATAAAGTTAGAGAGTTATTGGTATTTATTATTCTTTTTATTTGATATTTTAATGTAATTATTATTTATTATATGATAACATTGTAATATTTTAAGTATTTTATATTGTCCTTAATTTTAGATTTATATGATGATTAAATAATCTTTTTTCATATTAATTGTGATATGAATTATATGTAAAATATATTAAAAATAATATTAATGAAAATAAATAAATTTGTAAAATATGACATTAATGTGTATGTACTCTATCTTGTTTTTTCTTTTGTAGAAATTTAGTCTTTCAAATACAACATTTCTTGCAGTTGTTAATTAGAGATGAGAAAGACAATTTCAGTCTTTGTTGTTTACAATTGAGGTATTTTTGAATTATATTATTCCAGTCTTTGTTGTTTGGGACTCAGATTAGGTATATTGCACCATGGGTTGTGAGTGGGAATGCGAATCGAATGTGGCAAGAAGTAGCCCTAGTAGTGCGAGAGACCGCATTAAACTCCTAGGAGTCTCTAAAAGATAGGGGAGGGGACGGATGGAATCTTGGTGGTGGTCGAACGAGGTACAAGAGATGGTGAAGGCAAAAAAGAGAGCTTTTAAAGATCTTTTGGCGAGTGCCACAGAGGAGGAGTGGATTACTAATAAAGTGAGGTATAAACTGGCTAAACAGAAAGCAAAGAAGGCTATCTCAGTGGCTAAAGGGGAAACTTACGAGAATCTGTACAAGGAGTTGGACACGGTCAAAGGAGCATAAAGTATTTTCAAAATAGCGAGAGCTAGGGCACGTACGACGACGGATTTCAACCAAGTCTGTTGTATACGGGACAGAGCAGAACAGGTACTCACAAATGAGCAAGACATCAAGCGGAGGTGGAAGAGATACTTTTATGGCCTATATAACGAGGACATATTGGTAAACATCGAGCTCGGAGAAACTCCCGTGCCGGGTACAAGTATAAACGTGTCCTCATGAGCGAAGATAGCAAGGGGTGAAATTATAAAGGCGCTGCGAGGGATGGGCAGCGGAAGGGCGGTAGGACCGAATAACATCCTTATAGAGGTATGGAAGAAAATAGGAGTTGTCGGTATAGAGTGGTTAGTTCGGCTCTTTAATGTGATCCTTGAGTTAGCTAGAATGCTAGATGAATGGAGATTGAGTAGGGTAATCTCCTTGTACAAGGCTAAAGGAGACATTCAACAATGCCAAAATTATCGAGGCATCAAATTACTTAGTCATACCATAAAGCTATGAGAGAAAATAATTGATAAGAGAATCCGGAGAGCTGCTTCTATATCAGCCAACCAATTCGAATTTATGCATGGTCGATCGACAATAGAAGCAATACATCTACTTAGGAGACTGATGGAATGCTACTGAGAACGAAAACGAGATGTACATATAGTTTTTGTCAGTTTGGAGAAGGCATATGACAGAGTGCCTAGAGAACTCTTGTGATGGTGCTTGGAAGCAAAGGGCATTCCTAAGACGTATATCAGGGTGATTAGGGATATGTATGAGGGATCCTTGACTAGCGTGAGCACAATAGGAGGGGACACTGGAGTGTTCTCTATTGGTATTGGACTACACCAAGGCTTAGCTTTAAGTCCATTTCTATTCATAGTAGTATTAGATGAACTTACCAACCATATTCAAGGTGCGGTACCTTGATGTATGTTATTTGCGAATAATATTGTCCTAGTGGATGAGACTAAGGAGGGGGTTAATGCCAAGTTAGAACTTTGGAAAGCAACGTTAGAATCGAAGGGTTTTAGAATGAGCAGGTTCAAGACGGAGTGTTTAGAATATACCTTTTTGGGTAGTCGGATGGCTCAAGGGTCGGCGATAACAATTGACACTGACATCATACCGCAGAAGTCAAGTTTTAAATACCTCGGATCCATCATGTAGAGAGATGGCAACATAGACGACGATATCTTACACCATATTAGATCTGGGTGGACCAAATGGTGGGGGTGCTTCAGGTGTTTTATGTGATAGAAAGGTCCAAAGGAAAGTTTTATAAAATGGTTATTCGACCTACCGTGCTATATGGGGCAGAGTGTTGGCCTACTAGACGTAGCCATATACGTCTGTTGTTGGTAGCAGAAATGCGTATGCTTAGATGGATATATGACATTACCCTTAGGGATAAGGTATGGAATCGGGTAGTGAGGGCCAGACTCCAGGTTGCTAGTATTGCAGACAAGTTGCGCGAGAAAAGACTTAGGTAGTTTGGGCATGTGCGCAGGATATCATCTGATGCACCGGTACGAAGCAGTGAGATAATAAACCTAGTAGCTACGAGAGGAGGAAAGGAAGGCCTTACAAGACCTGGAGAGAAGTGATCAAAAATGATATGTCAGAGTTGGCTCTCATTGAGACAGTTGGTAGATGTAGGAAAGTCTGACGTGATAAAATAAGGGTAAACAACACCCATTAGAATCCTCGCGTCTCTTCCTTTTGCGATAGGACGTCCAACCCCTTGTCCTTTAACCTTTGCGAATAGTTAGTTTTGGTTAAGGCTTCATGTCAGGAGTAGTTAAGGGCGGCCCGATATTTGTCACTTAAATTCGTAGGAGTTTTCAGGGTAGGTAAAGGTCGACTTCTCTAGCGACTAGTGACAATAAGAACCAGTCTTTACACAGGGTAAGGAAATAGTATGTCCTTTTTTTTGTTTTTTTTAAGTCACTAAATTTTTATGCGTGCCAGTTCTTTAATTATTGCTTCTGTTTTTCTGCATCATTTTTTTTACATGTCACATCTGCATGTGGGTCTATTGAGAAATAACTTCTTTACTAGGTAAGGGTAAGGCTGCATATTATATGACCTTCCCAGACCGCACCTCACTGCGGGACTTCAGACTGAGTGTGACGATGATGATAATAATAATAATAATTATTATTATTTCATACTAATTACAAAGAAAGCAAAAGTTAATAAGTAAGCTCACAAATGAAGATTTATAAGGATATTTATGGTAATTTTGAGTTGCCTATTGTTATTCGTTAAAGAGACAAACATAATATATTTATATTTTTTTTACTTTTGTTAATTGTTGAAAATTAATCATTACTTTTTCTTAGTTATACTGCTACTTTTATTGTCCTACAATTGCTTGGTGAGATTAATTCGAAAGTGATGTTCCATTATTGCAAAAGTTTGCAATTTAAATTCAAAGTCAATATGTGAGTAGGAAATGATGTGAAAGGAATTGAAGCATATTTAAATTCATTCATTCCAAAAAATGAGTATAGTGAAACACAAAAGATTAAACGATATGGTTTTTTCTTGATACAATTTAAAGCTTTAAAAAAAGTATGTTATTATCGTTATTTTGGATATAATTTCTCAATGATTTAATATTATTTGTTTACTAGGACTCTTAATAGAACAAGTAGTTATGTAGATCTAATTTGCCTTGACCATATTAATCTTTTGGCATATTGAGTTTTGAGGAACCAGATTTTATAGACAAGAGTAATTTGGAAGATAATATTGGATGAAAAAATATTGACATGTCATTTGGTACAATAAATTTGAATAATGATGTTTATGAGACTTTTTTCAATTATGAGAATTTTGTACTAAATAAGAATTGATGTCGATATAATTTAAGCAGATATTTAACTGAATTAAGTTTCAGGTTTTAATTTCTCCTCTTCTTTTAATTTCACCTATATTTGATGCATATATTAAATTTTATATACAATATAAATATAATTATAAATTTTTTTGTTTCAAGTTTTACTTCTAGTTGGTTGTTTCCTTGACATGAACTCTTCTTGCAAATTATAAAGTTAGAGAGTTATTGACATTTATTATTTTGTTTATTTGATATTTTGATGAAATTATTATTTATTATATGATAACATTGTAATATTTTAAGTATTTTATGTTGTCCTTAATTTTAGATTTATATCATGATTAAATAATCTTTTTTCATATTAATGGTGATATGACTTATATGTAAAATATATTAAAAGTAAATATTAATGAAAATAAATAAATTATTGTTGATGGAAAATTTTAAATTATATATGACAATATATTAAGAAATTATTTTACAAATTTTAAAAAGTTGAAGAATTATTTTATAAATTTTAAAAAATTATTTAAAATCTATTTTACAATTTTTTAAAAATTTAAAAAATTATCTGACTGGTATCAGGTATTAGTACAATGATGTATCAGTTTCAGGTTGATAACATTTGATCATGACACAGACCAACCGCAAGGTGACTAGTGGGAGGAGATGCTGAGGCAAAAGTTTGTCATTGTGAAGAAAGTCAGAAACACACCCCCTGCACCTTTGGATCTAGTCACATCCAACGGTCGGTAGCTGGCAATCCATGTCTCCAAAACAATGGTCAATAAGGCGTTGACACGTAATCTCCAATAAGCCAAAAACCTCCGATTTGATCCTCTATGAGGCGATGCGTCTGTGCCTCACTCTTCGTCTCCCACGTTGCCGTTTCAGTCTTCCTCCAACTTTTTAAAGTACCGTTTTGGTTTTCCCTCGTATTTTCTAAAATCCCTCGTTCAATCGACCAACATACAAGAACAGAAATAAAAAGTGGAGCTTTTGGAAGAACCAGTAAGAGTGTGCTTGTTCTGGGTATTGTTTGAATCTGTCGCTTACTCTTGAGTTGAGTTTGTTTGTTTTGCTGTGTATCATTTGCTATGTGTTGTCTCTTACTCATTTGCTATGTGTTGTCTCTTACTCATCTGCTATGTGTTGACTGGGTATTGTTTCATGAAGTTACTCTCAAAAACACCTTAGCATTGCAACTGCAAACCCAGGATCATAAAATTTTTACCAAAATGCTTTAAACTGGATTAACTAGGATAACACTGATGAGGGATTTCAATTATTACCTTTAATGTTGAAATTAAATTGCTTAACTGCAAATCAAGATTTCAGACTGGAATGTAATATTGATTTCGCATGAAATGCCATATTTCCTATCTGATTATGAGCTCTGAATAGACAGACACTTCCTCCGTTAATCAACAAGTGTAGCATTTCAAGAAGAGTTTTATTGGAATTTATAAAATGCTCTTTCAAAACACAAAATATTAGGATCTTTAATGGAGGCTATTTATTTTGTATAATTACTTTTACAATTACTGTAATGGTGGACTGGCGTTTGTGAGGGTGTGAAGGAATGTTGTCCACTATATCATGAAAATTTCAGTTCACTGTTGTGAAGCCTTATTTAGTTCTACCAGTCTGTGTTTGCATTTGAGAGGTATTATCTTTTATTATTCACTCTGTTGCTGTTTCATTGTCTCAAACTCAAAGCGTTATTTTGATTTCTTGGTGCATGGCATGAGTAATGCTTTATGTGCTAATGTGGCTGGTGTATTGCGAAAATTTTTAATACGTTCATTAGAATCTGTTTTGAGATTCTAAAGATTTTTTGTTGTACTGCTGCTTTTATTTTTATAAGGATATTGCTGGAATATTAGCTATGGAGGAAGCAGGAGATGCAACCCAGGTTTCTAAACTGCATTCTGCTCTTGAGTATGTTGATCATAGGAGAAGAAAGGTAATTTTCCTTACCAGTATGTTTTCCCTCTACTCTTCAGTTTGTTATAGATGCCTCGCTTGTTACAAGGAGTCAATTTTCCAATCAACATGCCATTGTAGTTATTCGTGCTTCATGGTTAATTAAACTCATAAATGATTGAAACCCTAGAATGATTTAGTTGGTGGCTAATTTATAAACTCCAAAGTTGAGGTCTTTAAAGATAGTAGTCAAAGATTGCGATGCTGATGTATGCCAAAGAGGATTGCCTGATGGAATGAAGTCATGAACAGTAACTGGCTGTAGAAACCATGCATATCCTTTATTGAAAATAAATCGTAATGTAACACAAGAACCAATGTAGAGTTTGAGCGATTCTGCCAGTAGATAAAGAAAATAATGAATGAACAATGTGGCAAGCACCGAACTGCATAGGCCCTTCTTTAATTCAGTCTTGCTTATTACCCAATTTGGAATAAAGATCTGCTATATAAACTACTCAAAGCTAGTACTCTAGCTAATTGAGATGTTGAGTGATAATGAAGAGTGAACGGTACAAAGTGAGGAACTTTAATCTTGTTCTTCAAACTTAGTAAAATCTGGACACTGTAAACTGACTAAAAAAACGGTATGATACATAATGGGTTGGTACAGAGGTAATATCTCGAGAACTATTTTCAGTTGAGAGTTGGGATTTGCTTAATCTAGTTTAGGTTAGTCATGTATTTAGATCCTGTCTCCTATCCTATCACCTCTGTTGTAGGTTTCCCATTAAAAGAAGACATTCAATATTCTACTTTTGTGTTATTGTTTCTTGTACTAACAGTTGCAATACTGTAGAAATTGCAGAAGTAGAAAAGAAGAATATCATCAGATCATACCCCATCTCCTTAAATGCTGTGCCTATTGTTTGTGTGCGTAGTCCTATACTACATTACTATGTACATTGTTGAGTCTTTTACCCGTGTATAGGCATGAATGGATATATATGACTAGTTCTATGGTTTCTGATGCTTTTTTTGCTTTCTGCTAATATCTTTGGCAATAAGATAGTCGATGTTAGAAATCATATATATTTTCCTACATTAAATGATGTTTGTGGTTATGATGTAGATGAACGACTCCAAGAATTTAACAAGATCATCAAGAAATACCCAAATTGAGTAAGTTCATCTACACTTGTGTTTCTTAGATTCCGGAGCTCCTATTTTATGCACAATATAAATGTCTCTTTATAAAGAAACAGAATTTCTTTATACCATATGATTGAACATGGAAGGAGAAGGATAGGACAACTCAATGCGATGTCTTTCAATTTTAAGTTGCATTTATTCTTCTCTATTACTCCATTTTGTTAAAAAGTATATAAGGTTATCAATAAGTGAAACCCTTATTTCTTTTTGCAGTCTTACGTTCACTTTTTTAAATGTAATAAGCGCTTTAACCTTTATTTCAACAATACAATCCAACTATATCTGCTATAGTCATACATAAATTCTCATCAATTTGAGCTCTTTTAATATCAATTATCACTCATTTACCACTAGCAAAGTTCATTTATATCCTTTATTAATCAATAGACCAAAAGTTGATATATTTTTATCAAGGTTGGGAACTTGAAGTACATCAGCTATTTGGTTTGAAGTATGCATAGGAAATTGGACATGGTGTGGGGTAAAGATAGAGCGACGGGACTCAAAGCTGAGGATATAGCTGAAGCAAGTGCTAAGGTTAATAGCTCAAAGAATATGACAGTGTGTTCTTCATCGGACAGTGAAGATGAACTTGTTGTGGTATCTGATACACAAGGATCTTTGGCTATTCCTTTAAGCAGCCATGGAAGAAAAAGGCGAAAAAACCTATCACCAAGAAAGAAAAGTTTTTACAAGAAAAAAAGACCAGCAACACTTCAGAATATTATTGAGTCAAGGTTAGACAGTTTAACTGTTAAGTTTGAGTCTATTTGCGAACAAATGGCCTCAAAATATATAATTGTTGCAAATGCTTTGATTGCGGAGTTTAAATCTGATTCCCTAAGTGATGAGAAGATACAAGAGCTCATCAGTGAGCTTCTTAATATTGGCATATCTCAAATGGATGTTGGTAAGGCTGCTGTGTTATTCTGTAATGATCTTGCTAAAGTTCAGGTTTTGTTTGCTTTGCCAAGTCATTTAAAAAAGTCTTTTGTACATGAATTCCTCTATCCATCTTCTAGTCTATGAATCATTCGAGGAAGTATGTTAATATTTTTGTAAGTATTATGAACTTATGATGCAATTGATGTTGCTTAACCAGGTTATTTTGTATTAGTAAGGTCTTTTGTAGTTGTGATGCAAACAGTATTCGTAGTATTAACCTGGTTATTTTGTATCAATTGAAGGCTTTTGGTTAAGGTATTGTGCATATGATAGATATTTTACATCATTTGCATTATTAAAGAAATGTAAATTGTATTAAACTATGTTATTTGATTTTATTACAGCAATGGAATAGTGAATATTATGGTTATGTCGATGAATTGTATAATATTTTAAATTATTAAACTATATTTTGAGGTTATTATGTAACTAGTGATATGTTGATGCAAGAAAATAGTGGAGTATTTTTTTCTTCAAGAGTTATTGGAAATAAAATACCACAATATATTTGATCTTAAATATTCTGTCATCATAAATAGGTGCATAAATTACATATAATTAATTAAAATATATTAAAATTTTAACAAATTTTTATTTCTTAAAATTTTTAACAAATTATTTAGTATTAATAGTAACAGTAATCATTTCTTCATTTTAACTAATATCGTAATTATAATGATTATATTTATTTTCATTCTTTATTATATTTATTTATTCTTATTCTCATCGTTTTCTGTAAATTAAGCACCCCTTAAGTTCGGATTAATCAATTATCACTCCTCTCTTCTTTTCCATCTATTGCTTCTTAATTCAGCCTCTTAGCCACTACCTATGGTGATTATCATTGTCGTTACTGTTACTCTTCTTCTCATTTGCCGCTTCCTGCTTAAACCTCTCAGACACCTATATTGGTTATTGTTGTTGATTTTGGAACTGAATTTGGTTTTGCATCACGCTTCTTCTTTGCTCCTCTCTTCTTTTTTCTTATTTTATTATTGAACTAATCTATATCTGTTTAACTATGTTTGAAAACTCTACTGTTTGGGCGAGATTGATAGTGTTATCTTACTTCAGACATAATGCAGAAGACATGTAAAACACTGGAAAAATAAGCGATAGAAAAAAAAAGGGAAGGCAATGTAAGGAGTCCATATAGTCGAGAGTCGTACTAAACTTCAAATTTTAACAAGTTGGATCGAGTTTATGTAAAATCCGATTGAACTAGGACTCAAAGTGCAACCCAACTTGTTGATATTCCTTCTTAATTGGGATAGATAGGAAGTATTATGGATCTAAAACCATCTCATTCAACATATAGTCAGCATTTCCATTAAACTATATATATACCTCTGATAAAACTAAACATATAAATTTGAAGCAAGGCATGGAACACACTATGAAAACGAGGGGATCCTTCCAAAGTATCCTTTGCCAATATCAATCCAAGTTAAATAAAAATCAAGTGCTCAAACCTATGCTTTAGATAGTTCATAACAAAAAAAAAAAAAAAAAACAAGAAACCAGTAGTCATAAGGCGCTTGCACCAATCCTAATCCTATGCCATTCTGGGATGTGGCATATCATTCAGCGGTACTGCAACAAAGGCACATAGACGAGAATGAGAAACCACCCGAGATCATTAAAGTCGTGCGGAATCATAACCATCACAAACATAAAACAAAAATTTACCTTGATGAAGCCAATTTCTTTGGCATTGCTGCGGAAGCACTGTCTACAGCACATAAGCCCATACTTCCTAATCAATCCATGGGGATTCCCACAGACACGGCTGTCACATGAAAAAGACAACCCAAAATTTCAGCATTCTTAACTCTCACGTCCACAATACATGCTCAAGACTACAAGCATACGAAACAATTTCCTAAAACATATTTTTTAAAACTGTAGAATCCCAGAATTACACCCTAAATGAGTGAAATAACATACTGACGATTAATACAGCAGCTTAGTAATTACATCAATAAAACGGGTCAACGTCCATACAAGTACAACAATTAGCCTTGAGAACACATTAAACAATGAACCGTATGCCTTTTGCTACCATAAGAACGCATAAACTGAAAAAAAAAAAAAGCGTATTCCTAATTGCCCGTGAACGATAAAAAGATAAAGAAACGATCTTGAGCTCATCCCTCCACGTTTTCATGCAATTTTTCAGGTAACAGACACGGAGAAGAGAAAAGGAGGGGAAACGACTATACCATGTGCGAGAACCAGGGCCGTAGGTCTTGGGGTGAGAGCTCCAAACGTTAGAGTGACCCATTACTTATGCTGATCTTCTTCGAATCTACAGAGCGGCTCAATAGTTCAACTCTTAGATTTGAATAGCAGCAAAGCAAACTTGATAAACAATTGAGGGATAGTTGATACTTATATGGCTTCTTTGGAAAACCCTAGTTTGAAAAGACAGTCAGTGTGCGTATTACGGCATCATCCTGCACAACGACGCGTCGTTCAACGTCTTCCTAAATTAGATTACGATATAAATAAAAAAAAATATTTTTATAATTATGAAAATTGAAAGAAATTGATAACAACGAAGCTGGCCTAAGAACTTGGAGAAATGGGTTTGAATCAAGTTCGAGCCTTGCTGAACGCTTAAATAGTAGTAGGAAAGAAGTTCGTGTCAGTAATTATTTTCAACGACAGACAATGTTAACTGGTTCGAAACTTGTGATTACATGTTCTAATCTTTATGGCGTCCCACGTGCGGATTAAGGTATTTGTAGTCAACAACACCTCATCAAGTTCAATTCTTGCCAGGGGTTGGATATTTGGATTCCAACCAACTGGGAGAAAACAGATAGAACAACTCAACATGTCGGGTTGTTCTTAACGCATAAAGATCTAACTTTTCTCTTCTGAAATTGAGGAAAGTTTTTATTCATAGAACAACTCAACATGTCGGGTTGTTCTTAACGCATAAAGATCTAGCTTTTCTCTTCTGAAATTGAGGCAAGTTTTTATTCTCTTTCATGTAGTTCATAGACCTTATTGTTTTAGTAGATTCTTATGTATGAGATGTTAACTTATTACACAGATCTGGTTGTTGGAGAAAATCCAAAGTTAGGTGCGTGTTGAACATTTTTATGATTGCTTAAAGAGTCCAAGTTACAATCTTTAGCATCTCTATCTCCCTGTCCGAATGGTGGATGGCTGAAGAGAGAATGTCAAGTGACGGAGAGGAAAAAGCTAAACCAGGCCCAAAACTGACGCTATGGCCTCTTATCGCTTTGATATTCTACGAGGTTTCTGGGGGTCCTTTTGGTGTAGAGGATTCTGTGGGAGCTGGTGGTGGCCCTTTATTTGCTTTGCTTGGTTTCTTGATTTTCCCTTTGATTTGGAGTGTTCCTGAAGCTCTTATAACTGCAGAATTAGCCACAGCCTTCCCTGAGAATGGTGGGTATGTAGTTTGGATATCTTCGGCTTTTGGTCCATTCTGGGGTTTCCAAGAAGGGCTCTGGAAGTGGTTTAGTGGGGTTATAGACAATGCCCTTTACCCTGTGTTGTTTCTTGATTACTTGAAGCATTCATTCCCTATATTCAACAGGTTAATAGCTAGAATTCCTGCTCTTCTGGGAATTACATTTTCTTTGACATATTTGAACTACAGAGGCCTACATATTGTTGGAATTTCAGCAGTTTCCCTTGCTGTGTTCTCTCTGTTTCCGTTCTTTGTGATGGGTCTCCTGTCAATTCCTAAAATTAGACCCACCAGATGGCTAGTTGTCGATTATAATAAGGTACAATGGAGGCCTTACTTCAATAGCATGTTTTGGAATCTAAATTACTGGGATAAGGCTAGCACACTTGCCGGGGAGGTTGAGAACCCAAACAAGACATTCCCAAAGGCAATTTTTGGGGCTGTGATCTTGGTGGTTTCATCATACTTGATCGCAATTCTTGCTGGGACAGGGGCCACTAGTTCCTCCTATAGAGAGTGGAATGATGGATACTTTGCAGAGGTTGGTATGTTGATAGGTGGGGCTTGGCTCAAATGGTGGATACAAGCAGCAGCTGCCATGTCTAACATGGGACTGTTTGAAGCAGAAATGAGTGGTGACGCATTTCAACTTCTTGGTATGAGTGAGATCGGAATGCTTCCTGCTATTTTTGCCTCAAGGTCAGTCAATTTCTCCCTTCTTCAACTTATATTTCACTTTTCTTGGTGGAATCTATACTCTGACGAACCAACTGAGGCAAGAACTAACATGAAAGCAATTCCTTTAATACACATTTGTAGATCAAAATATGGGACACCCACATTCAGCATTTTGTGCTCAGCTACCGGAGTAATCTTCCTATCGTGGATGAGTTTTCAGGAAATCTTGGAATTCCTCAATTTCTTGTACGCAATAGGGATGCTTCTTGAGTTTGCAGCCTTTATAGTCTTGAGAATAAAGAAACCAGAGCTTCACAGGCCTTATAAAGTACCACTACAAACTTGTGGAGCAGCACTGCTTTGTCTTCCTCCTGCAGTGTTGCTTCTTCTTGTTATGTGCTTGGCTTCTCTTAAAACATTCTTTATAAGTGGTGCAGTTATTGTTCTTGGATTTTGTCTATACCCTGTTTTGGTTCAAGCCAAAGTTAGGAAGTGGACCAAATTTAGTGGAGAAAAACCAGCAGTTGCTCCCACTATTGGTAAGCAAAGCAACTCAATCCGGCAACAACCACATGAAGAACTCGAGGAAGAGGCTTCAATTAGCCTTCTATCTGATCTATCTTCCACAAACGAGAACCAGAATGGCCAGCCAGATTTGGTGGAAGGTTCTCTGCGGTTGGCATAGGTAGGAGTCCTTGTAGTAACCTATCTAAGGAAGGTTCTCTGCGGTTGGCATAGGTAGGAGTCCTTGTAGTAACCTATGTAAGGAAGGTTCTCTGCAGTTGGCACAGGTAGGAGTCCTTGTACGTAAAAGCATTATCTGCATATACAGTAACATGTTTAGTAGTAAGCTCAGAAGTCTGTGTGGATAATATGAATGTGTTCCTATTAATGGTATAAAACACTGCATATATATTTATTATAGTTGAAATTTTATACGTTTTTTCTTATTTAGTTGAGGTTTTATTCATTGTCATATTTAGAAATTGTCTAATTTAAAATACTGATTTGCAATTTTGTGAAAAATGTTTTTTTCTCGTTCTTTGATTAATGTAACAATGGCTAATTGTTAGAAACAATACTTTTTTATTTTGTTTTTAGGGTTAATTATTAAAAAAAACCCCAACTTTTGTTAATTGTTTAATCATAACTTTAAAAAGTAAACATAAAATGTCAAAATTTTTATTTTTTTTCTAATTTTAATTCAAACTTCAAAAAGTGGCAATAGAATGCTCAAAATTTTAATTTTCTTCAATTTTAACTCGGCATTATCTCTTGTTCTCCTGATACCTTCAGCTTTCAATCCTTTGTTTTTTGTTTGTTCTTTTGACGCTCCAAACTATTCTCGCATTATAACGTATTGTAATGGTAAATCCTTTGTTTTAAGTTTGTTCTCTTGATGCCCTCAGTGTGAGGGCGTCGGAATTGCGTAATATAAAAATCGAAGGGTGAAGGCGTTGAGAGAATAAACTAAAAATTAAGAAAAAAATTAAAATCAAAGTGTAAAGTTGTTGGAGTTACGTAATCTAATTTAAGTCATTTTTAAACAACGAAGTTGTTTTAATTATGCAATTAAATAACGTTGTTTCAATAATCTTCATTTGTGGTGTTAATTTTGGCTAATATGTATTAATGATTAAGGTTTTAAAAATACGTGGTATGTTACATCAACAAACTTAACAAAAACATTAACATTAGACTAAAATTGAAAAAAATTGAAAGTTTAACCATTTTATTACAACTTTTTAAAGTTTGAATTATAATTGAAAATTTGAAATTTTTATTACTACTTTTTAAAATTTGGGTTATAATTGAAAATTTGATAAAAATTATGACTTTTTTTGATAATTAATTTTTTTTAAGTTCAATAAAAAAATCTGTTTGAATTTAGTTTATGTCTTCCTTCTAAATTTTGAAATCTATAAAAATAATTTTCTTTTTTATTTCCATTTTTCTTGTCATAATTTGACGTATCATCAATTAAATATATATTACTTCATTATTTAATATTGGTTATTAATAAGAGGTGTGATTAATACAATTAAATTATTTATTTTATTAATTTTTATAATCACTTTAAATTTTATTTTAAAAAATAAAAATATAATAGATGTATAAATTTATTTTAATAATTAAAATATGTAATAAAAATAAATATTATTGTATAAATAAGTTTACTTATTACATTATTTATTTAAATAAAATGTAATAGTTCTTTTACTAATAGTTTTTAATAAATAGTATATAAAATAAACTAAAATAAAATTATTAACTTAATTAATTTATAAAAAATATAATATTTAATTATCAGTAATAAAATATAGTTATATTGATATTAAAATGTTATTTTTATTTAAAAATATAAATGAAAACAAAAAATAATAAGAGAAAAATAAAATTAAAATTAAACCCATATCCTAAAAAAAATTTAAGAAAAGCTTGAAACTTTACCAACTTACAAAAACGATGACTATGAGGTCAAATAGCATAGCTTCAACGTGTTAGGACAAAAAAATACGAATCAAAATCACTGAAACGTTGAGCACAGTTTGATGTTAAGGTAAATGTAGCACTTTGATTTGATCAGCCGCAAAGCATTAACTCAAGTGATGGTTACAAAGGAAGATGATGTTAAGCCGCAAGTGATTGGTGTGTGCTACTTAACAGGGGTTTTGGACAAAAGCCGATGTATGTGTTGTGTTCTAAATCCGATCTAACGGGCACGCCAGTTTGGTCTGTTTTCTGTTGTGAACGACTTAACAACTGTAGTATTAATATAAATGGACTGAAATAAAGAGATAACAGACAAAGCATCGATCACCCATAATAACCCAATACGGATTTGAGCGGGAAAGAGTACAGGAAAGGCAACCCTAGTTCCTCTTTGGTGCGTATGTTACTCTACCTTGCTTCTAATCTCAATTCATTTTAGTGGGTTTTGGATTTTCGATCTCATCTCAAATGTGTTTCAATTAATTCTCCAAATGGTTGTGTTGATGTCATCGAGTTTGATGGAGGATGAGGCGATGTAGCGATGAGATGAGCGAAGGAGAAGAGGAGAAGAGTGGCCACGCAAGATGCGACGGTGAGAAGAAGACAGAGGCGGCGACGGTGAGGTGAGACTGAGAAGTGAGAAGATGAGAGAAGAAGAAGCTTAAGAGAGAAGTCGATTCCAGAAGAAGAAGAAGCAGTTGGGTTTAGAGAAAAATTAGGGTTAATTTTCTAAAAATTGCAAATAAGTTCTTATATTTTCAAAATTTTTACAGTACCAGCCGGTACCGTAGTGAGCCATTCCGTTCCGGTTTCCGGCAAGAACGTTGGCTTATATATCCACACTACGGTCCTCTCTGTCATAAATAACGATGTTGCCATCCTTAAGAATTATGAGAACGTTCGGATCTTCTATTTCAGATAAGAACCAAATTAAGTAGAATAGAGTTATAACATCCTAAGTAGATCAAGGCGGTCCAACGCCACAGAGAATGACTTGCCAAATTTTAGATGTAAAATATTGAAAGAGAAGCCTTTGAGGACGGGTGATTTTGGGATACCGTCCTCCTGTCGGAAAATAAAAAGGTGGTCGGAATGAAAATTGGGGGCAGTATTCTTCTCAAGTTGAATTACATGAACTAGAATTAAGTAAAAGGTTTCTACACAAATTGAACTGCATGAAGTAGAATTTCGATGACTGCCAGGTAGCCTAGTTCTTACATGTCCCAACGGTTAATGAGAAATTGAGAGCTGGGATTTTAAGAAGCATCTAATTAAGCTCCAGTTTCCTACCAGGTGGCCTTCTAGCTCAATCAAACGATGAGTAGTTTAAAAAAAAAAAGAGTAGTTTTGAAATTTCTGCCAGCTCTCTCTCATTTCTTTCGAGTCAAACTAGAAGTCAGTGACGTTGATAATGTCGACCTTCTGTTATACTATTGTTCGACACTTAGCTTTGCCTATGATGTCCCACTCCCAGACAAAACGGAGCCGCCCCCAAATTGGTGTTTTATAATTCTGATTCACTTTTTCTTCATAAAAGGACCGTCCTTAAAGATCTATATTCGAGAAAAAGAACATTTATCTTTAGGACAGAAGTAGGGATAAGGACAATACTAGCCGAGGAGACCAATCTGCTTAAGCAACCCCATGGATTCAGAGACAATGATTGAGGGATAAGGACAAGACTAGCCGAGGAGACCAATCTGCTTAAGCAACCCCATGGATTCAGAGACAATGGTGGAAATTATATCTTTCTATTCTTAAAATCCTATCTGGTGATGACTATGAACGCATAACCCACCGAGCTTACCACATAAAATGACAAAGGAAAATGTAATTTGAAACTATTAGACTTTTAAGTATATTGAATACTAAATTTGATACCTTTCAGGTTTTGAATTCGGGGGATTCATATTCTTGTGCTAGTCTAAAGTTAATTTGCTCTTAATACCCCATTCTTGATTAGTTCTGAGTATTTAATTATATATTTCTTTTACTAAAACTTGAATCCTAATAAAGTAAGAGATAAGAAATGTTAATTGTAAATTCTAACATCTTAGGCTAATCAACTCAACAAAATTACTACAAGTAGAATATCCAAGAAATGATGTTAATTACATGGTGTATCTCTAGCACCTTAATCTTAGGAATGTGCTCCGTACTCAAACCTCTAGCCTGCAACTCTTGAGACAATGACAGTGTACATTGTAGTGTCTGTATTCTAGAATCTAGAAGCTCCAAAATCAGACAAATCTTTTGTCACTTCTGAAAAGGTTTCTAGATTTTCAAATTTGAGTTGCCTTCGCCGCTCTCAAACAAAGGTGGTTGAGTCTGATCACGGATCATGATGAACGTTACTTAAAAGCAGGAGTGACATATAAAATGTTTTATTATGAAGTGGTCATAATGTTTTTTTAATTATAATAAAGGGGCGAAATTATGTCTCAATTTCTAAACAATAATATTAAAATAATATTTAGTTTGAATAAGCAATTTGTTTGATTTTTTAATTTTAATTCAGAAATTAAAATTAAAACCTTAGGCCTCTATAACTAGTAGTAAAGGGTTGCCACTTGCCAATGCTCAAACCATTATTTGACTATCAGTCTCATAGTTCAATCACCAAAAATTGTTGAGACTAGGTTCTGAGCCTATTATTCTTGACACTATAAACAAAGATGCTGGAAATGTGGAAGTCCAACCGTTATGCAGTTTTAATTTCGTCGGTACTGGAAAGTTCACACAAGCTCCAAGAAGCCTGATTGATGATGTATTCACTTATTGTAGTTGTTGGAGGTAGAGAGTACCAAAAAGTTTGGTTTACCCTTGCCCAAATGTGTGAAGTCATAGGAGATAATGACTTCAAATGATAGACTCGATATCGGTGGTGATGGTTGATGCAGGTGGCTTGTGTCGGGAATTTAGATTGAGATCCAACCCACAGCACAATAATTACAAAATGTTTTCCTTTGATTTTTCAAAAGTTAAGATTACGAAAATCTTATAAAAGATTAACATATAAATCATAATAAAGTATAAATCTTAGTTTTTACTTTGTTCCGAAGATTAATCATATTCCTGTCATATCGCTTAAACTATATTCAAAATTAGTCTATCTCAATTACCATATCTACACAAGTATTTGTTGGGAATTTAAACCTTCCAAATCTACACCCAAGGATATTTAATAGATAAAAATATCAGAAAATGATAACACAAGAGAATTTACGTGCAAAACTCCCAAATCGGATAAAAACCACGGACACTGAGAAGAAAATCTACTATGTGAAAAATTCTTACAATCACACAATTTTTCCTCTCACCCAATCCCGTAATACACCAATACATCCACAAAGAAATACCCAAGACAAACTCTCTAACTCTCACCTCAAAAGAGAAATTTAACTAGAGTCAAATTTGTACTACAAATCTCTGACTTAGGTTGGTGCATTAAATAATGAGATAGTAACCTCCTTATATAGGTAACAACCTTGCCTTAATTGTTGTCCCCAACCAATATGGGACAACAAAGGAGCCAAAAACCCAACAGTATTTTGCTTGTAATAATATCACGGAACGAGTTAAGAGAACTTTGTAACTGTTGTAGAGAGGTTAGGTAAAAAGTACCAGATCTATTAGTTAATAAGTCTATTTATAATAGGTTTTTGGATATTTTAGTACTTTAATTGAAATTAAACTCTAATTTTAATTAAACTTCAATTAGAATTATAAATAATTATATTTAAATATCAATTATGTCTAAATAAGATCCAATATTTCATATTGATCATTATTTATTAAACATTTCATATTTAATCATAAAATGTCTCAAAATTTACAATTAAGTTCAATTTGATTAAAATATCTTTGCTCTCTTTAAATCGTTCTTTAAGTATGACCTATTAGGTTCCTAAATATGTTATCAATAGATATAAATTATAACCTTAAATCATATTTAAGATTAGATAAATTAAACTCCTTTAATTTATAAATTAAACTATTTTAATTTATTTTTAATTTTCTAATTAAACAATTTATATTCCTATATCAAAATTGACATCTAAGAACACATTAAAACCACTCAAATATTTAGGAATGTCAAAGTGATTTTGAATAACCTTTCTGTGCATGATTTTTTGTGTGAAATTCAATCATTTCATTATACAATGTTCAGATGAGAAATAAAGCTTGAAATTAATGTCTACTTCATTTTGAGTCTAATCCTATTAGTTCTCCACCATTAGCTATTTATTAAATTAATGATATTTGTAAACTATTTACAAAACGTCATTTTACCTTAGTTAAGGATTTTTTCAAATCAATAATAATTAAGAACAATAGAAATTCTCCCTAATTACTTTCGGGATGATAAATCCTATCTTGATCACTCAACTACTTTCATATAGTTCATATCATATCTAATGACTACCGATTGAGCTATCATTGACTAGAATAGGTCATAAGTAGTATCAAAACATAGCAATTCTTATATAAGATAATTTTAAAGATCTCAAGTCAAAGAATCACTTATACAATCATCAAAATAAGAATTTTCATAGACATACAAGTAATGTTTCAAATGAATTGCTTATATGAGATCAGTTCGGTGAACTTGTACTCTAAAATGCACCCATATGTTTGTTTAAGTATCTCCATACTTTAATCTATGAAATCGATTACTTTCTTCATAAGGAAAAACATAACATGTTCTAATCTTTTTACATTTTAATAATGTAAAATCTAAATAAAACAATGACTGAATAATTTAGAGATAACACATAAATACAATATAAATTTCATAATTATATCTCATCATAATTTTATTTACAATGTATATTTATCATATATACTTTATCCTATACATCTAAATATGTGCAATATAAAGAATGTCTTTAAATTATTTTTGTCACTAAACTGTAACTAACAGATTGGCTATAGGGTATAAACTAACAATCACAAAACCATTCTAAGTCCGAGTGCAACCTTTCAAGGTCATATCAACTTGGCTTATACACTTTCATCTTACTATTTCTACTTATATCCTTATTTTCCACAATCAATCTATAATAATATACCTATTCACACCTATATCGCCTTTAAGGGTACATATCCCCATGGTGGTGAATTGTTATTTATCATACAAAACTGTATTTCTCATTTCCGAAATGTCCATAAATCTTTATTTTCTCACATTCTGTCAGATATTTAATTTTCTCAATGCTTTTAACCGTTCAGACTCTTAGAGAAATGCTTATGCATGTGACTCATACTGGGGATCAGTTGCTGCAATCTGCTATGACATGTCTACTATGCATATGCATATAACTTGACACATATTTCAGAATGCCCATATAAGATAGTACTTCTGGGCTCTGATACCACATA
>JANZLX010000212.1:34280367-34295714 GCA_025531955.1 Erythroxylum orinocense
TATTATTATTATTATTATTATTATTATTATTATTATTATTATTATTATTATTATTATTATTCGAGATAGAAAGTAGGGATATATTAATTTTCTGTCCAAGAAAATATGTTGTCAAAATTTTGAGAAACGATGTTTTTTAGTTCCTGTAAAACCGTTGTAGTTTTTTTATTTTTATAAACAATTTTATTTTATAAACAAAAAATTGCAGCAGAATAAACTAAGCATATTTTATTTACCTTTTTTTTTAGTGGTAACAAAAAAAACAGAATAAAAAAAAGAAACAAACATCCTTTGATAAATACGAATCAAAATCACTGTAACGTTAAGCACAGTTTGATGTTAAGGTAAATGTAGCACTTTGATCAGCCACATAGTATTAATTCCCCAAAATAAAGAGATAACAGACAAAGCATCGATCACCCAGAATAACCCAATACGTATTTGAGCAGGAAAGCGTACAGGAAAGGAAACCCTAGTTCCTCTTTGGTGCGTATGTAACTCTACCTTGCTTCTAATCTCAATTCATTGTAGTGGGTTTTGGATTTTTGATCTCATCTCAAATGGATTTCAATTAATTCTCCAAATGGTTGCGCTGATCTTCCCCTTTTCGAATTTTGATTTCTGCTTGCCTACGCTCAAATAGAAACTCTTTGTTTTGTTGTTTCTTTTTATTCTCTGTATTTTTTATCTAGCTTGTAGCTCGATATTATTGTTGTAGTAGATGAAGAAAGTTGTCTTTTTTTTCAGCTGAATTGCCGAACTGGGCATGTTCTTGTTTTTCCAGAATAAAAAACTGTAAGCATTCTTAGTCTGTTTCTATAATCTTTCTTGTTTTTTATGCAGATGGAGACGCTATTTTGGGAACTAGGGTTTTTTTAGGTTTTGGGTTTTGGAATGAGTATGATCTGGTATATGATTGGAAGTTCCAGATTATGATGGGGAGCTGGATTTGTTGAATTTGGGTCATTTCTCGTAGTGAAAAGATGGTGTCTAATCAACCATATGCTCGAGTTCATACCTTGGAGCTCAAATCTGTTCTGATCAAGAAGATTGGACATCAGAGAGCGGATAGGTACTTTGATCTGCTCAGAAGATTGTTTAGTTTCAAGACTACCAAGTCTGATTTTGACAAGGTCTGTGTCAAGATTATTGGTAGAGAGAATATTCCCCTTCATAATCATCTTATCAAGTCAATTCTTAAGAATGCCTGCGTTGCTAAAGTCCCCCCATCAAAAGGTGCTAAGAAGGAGGGATGTAACATTAATGGTAAAAGTGTCAATGGATACCAGAGAAATTGCCTTCAGTCACTTTATGGGGATGCCTTTGCTTCTTCTCCTCGGAAAGGAAGATCTCCTGTTAATTGGGATCGCAAGTTCAGGGATCGCCCAAGTCCTTTGGGTCCACTTGGAAAGCCCCAAAGTATCTTGTCCGAGGAACCAAGCTCAAGGATGCAAGAGCAGCAAAGTGCAACAGAATTACTTTCTCTTGGTAGTAGGCCTCCAGTTGAAGTTGCTTCTGTGGAAGAGGGTGAAGAGGTTGAGCAGGTGACAAGTAGCCCAGGTGTTCAGAGTAGAAGCCCAGTCACTGCTCCCTTTGGAATTTCTATAAGTAAGGGTGGAGCTCGTAAAACTCTTTCAAATTTATCTGCATGTAAAAATTATCTGAGGGAGACTTGTTTAAACAACGGTGAGCTGCCTGATACAAGGTCATTGAGAAGTCGGTTGGAGAGGACGTTGGAGGCTGAGAGTATCAATGTGTCAGTTGAATGTGTTAACCTGTTAAATAATGCATTAGATGCATATTTGAAGAGGTTGATTGAACCTTGTATGGGTTTAGCTGCTATAAGCCATAACAATCGGCAATTGAAATCGGTAAATGGTATTGTAACAACAGGTTTGAATAATGGAATGTTTCCTGGGAAGTACATGCCAGGGGCAAAAGAGCTACACTATGCATCAATGACGGATTTCCTTGTTTCAGTGCAATCAAATCCACAATTGCTTGGAGAAGACTGGCCAACGCAACTTGAGAAAATTTCCTTGCGTGCTTCTGAGGAGTGAATTTATACTTTGGTCAGATTGGTGATTCAGACTATGGGATCAATCTTTTTACTTCAATTTTGCTTGCATCTCTGTATCGTAGCATCACTGAGTGCTGCTGAAGTGACTATCCTGTAGAAACAAGAAGACGAGCCACCTTTACATCTATCAGCTCTCTTCAGATAAAGGCAAACATATTGCCTAGACTTACCTTCTGTGATACTTGCCACAGAAAAACAATGTTCATAAGTGTAAAATTAGATAGTATTAGGGTACCATTGTTCCAAAAAAGAGTTAACACCATTTTTAATCTATATATCTTCTCTTTGGTCCTTTTTACCCTTTTTGAGTTATAGTTTCTCAGCCTCCCTTTCTCTCCAACCTCAGTAGGGTTTCCCATCCCTGTACCCTGAATCATCAATAATATACAGCTTTTTTTAACTCCTACAGGACAATTTACATTTCTGCAATTGTTGGTCGTTGCTCAATTCATGGATCATATTCTTATAGTTGTGCTATTCGACTACGTTGTTTTGCATTCTACAGATTAGCATCTGTTGGTGGTGGCAATAAGCCTCAGATCAAAATCTTCATCTATTAGTGCCAAACTTGGTAATGTGTAATGTACCATTCTAATATAGCCCTTCACAGAAAAATGGATCATTTTAAAATGGTTCTTTTATGTATAATGAGAATAAACGCAAGAAATTTAAAATTGAAACCTTTTAAAAATATTTACTAAACTCAAAATTCATTATGTTAGTTGAGTTCCAAAAATAATTCATTTATTATAGTTGAGCTTAAGGAGAGAAACATATTGCAGTGACTGTGAGAAAGGTCATGTCTTTTTTGGGACATGGCAACAATTCAGTTGAAGAATAATCTATACGAGGTTTACTTGATTGCTTTCGATTAAATTTATCAATTCTTCAACAAACAGTACTGTTAATTTAATATATAAATATGTATTTTTATAGGTTAATGTTACAAACAGATTTCATATGGCAAATTTGGTAGAAACGCCATGGACATGAACGAAGAATACCATTTGAGTAGTTCACAATTACAAAAAAGAATGTAACTTCCTCCACTTAAGAAGGTCCAGAAAACTATCTAAGAACATTGTTGAGTAAACATAGCCTATGAATTACTTAAGAGAAATATGGAACATGTAACTATGGTAATATCAAGGAGAACAAAATGATTTCTCATATAGCGGTTAATGTAGAGTTTGCGTAGCGAGAAGTAAAACACGTAATGGTGTGAAAGAGATTCCAGCAAGCATCGACCAAATTAGCTGGAGGCGCCTACTTTCTCTAGGCTGGCCATATATGTCATGTAGATGGTCCATATATATGAAAACGAATTGCTCACCAATGGCTGTCAAAGGTAAAGTGAAGGAAACACAGACAAGCATAAAAATCAGGTCATCTCAAATTTAGGGTAGAGAACATTGTAAAAACGTAAGAGAACATTCATATACCTGTAAATGGACAGGGAAAAATCTGAATGTGATAAAATCACAAACAGGCCAGTACATCACACCATTCAACATTGTAGGAAGTAAATCTCGTCTCAAGCGGCCGACAATCTCAGCACCATTTTCACCTAAATTAGGCAAAGCAGAAATATGTAAAAGCAGCAATAGCATAATGGTTGTTGTAAGCAGCATATAGAATTGCTGCAGTTTCTGGACGGCCCTAAATAATTGGAATATTTTTCTTAATCTATAGGAAAATACCAGATGAATTTCCAGAAAATTGCAAGCCACTCCCTAAAAGAATTCTAGTTAGACTTCCAATCCTTGAAACTTATGATAACCAAGCTCAAATTTTTCAAAGGAAACTTTATCCAACCTTACCTGTTAACCTAAGAGATGTCACACTTACATACCATATACAGTGGGAAGCTGGGCAAGTAGTGATTGGGAAGTTTGGAAGATCAGTCATGGAGATGATTATTCTATTGTCGTGCCCAAGTCAGTTTCAATTCAATTTGTTTACAGAAGAACCAATTAAGTATAATCTTGGAAAGTTTTACAGAACTTGTCTGCTTATCTTCAAGTTTCTCTGGTTTGTTTCAAGCAATTATGCCAAAATGCACCACATTGGTTTTCCAATAATGATGCACTGCATATTACATTGGAAATTTAGGACAAAAATACTCAATTTGAAAGGAAATTTTAGCTTACCCTGAAGAAAGGCATTTAAGGAGAAAAATAAAACAGTCATGGCAGGGCCAAAGATAGTCTGTCCCATTGCCATTTTCTTGAATGTAGTGATCAGATCTTTCTGTGGCAGGATCTTTGACACAAAATTGAACCAGAAATGTAACGCTGGTCCCAGAACTATGAGCCCATATCCACCCATCCGTGCTGTTCTCACCAAATCATATGGTTCTGAAACTGGAAGTACAATCATCTGAAAAAAGAATGCACGTATGAAACTTCCGTATGTTATAATAGCACAAAATCACTCCCAACCTCTGGAGAACACGTGTTTATGCATATGCCTCAACATCAATAGCACCCTATAAAATCACACAACTATCTGAAGTTTTAGCATTAAAAGCAGAAAACAAGATAAAGATCTAACATAACTTAAGTGGCATAATACAGATTAAGAGGTGATACCACATATTTATATCAGTACTTGCGTCTTATCCGAAAATCTACAAAGGGAGTGGGGAGGGTACAAGTACTTGAGTTCATTATAATTTCATAAAAAAGACAATATGTTCCAGGGTGGTTCTGCTTGCTTTACATACAAAGCATAGCTCGATGCAATATGCATGCATCTTTCAAAGACATCGAGAAATCTGAAATAGCTACTGTGAAATTGCAATGACAACTAACCCAGAGGAGAAAAATAGAAAAGTGAACAAAAGAACTCAACCTTTGGCCAACAACTTATCTCAGACGAGGATAAACCTTTGGGCAACAATTCTTCAATACTGGAACTTTGACCAGTTAATATCTTACAAATTTCAATTTTGAATTCAAAGGAATAAGAAAGCATATCTATATAATGTCTATCTCAACAGCAGATCAATTACAACCGGAAGGACCAAGAACTCTGATATAAGATTTTCGCTACAACTCATTCCAACAAAGAATGCTCAAGTCTAACCAAACAAAAATTTTGAAAGGATATCTTTAGAAAAAAGGAAAAAAAAAATGCAAAGATAGTCCTCAACACCGAAAGTGAGATAATCAACACATGTCATAGAAGAATCAAACCTGTGTTTGTGTTGTTTGAAATGTAAATATAATACCAACAGATCACCTAAAACATTCCAATTTGAAATATCAACAAACCTTTGACTGATCTCATTTCACAAAATTTCTCAACACACCAAAATCAAATTTCTCAGGAAAACAAATTTGATACGTGTCGCCAATGTTAAGGGAAATCATTTGGAAACACAAAGACCCAGAAACGCATTTTGCGGATAGCTACTCACCTGAGAAGACAAGTCGGCTGCAACGTAAATAATCGAAGAAGTGATACTTTTCGTGAGAATAGGCCGCGACTTAACCATCCCCAAGTACCAAGCAACCAACCCTATTTTAGAAACGGACGCCGTCGCCGTGGTAGAAGAGGAAGAAGAAGACGAAGAGAAAGTGGAGGTAAAAATAGAAGGCCGAGAGAGGCCGTTACACTCCTTTATGTTCCTGAAAATATTAGGAAACCCATAGTAACCTCTGTACTGCGTTGGTGTCTTGGATACTTGATGTCCAATGGTGGACCGTATCGTTGTCGGGGCGGTGATATGGGTTACCATTTGCCGTAAAACGGCAGATTTTCTGAACAAGAAAGCGTTCATTTTCGGCTCTGCGTTTTTCCGTCTCCAGCTGGCTAGAAATGGGGTGTGCGGAAAAAGGGATTTGGTGGGGTTTTTCATATTTGGAGGTTTGGTTGCTTTAAAAGACATGAAACTGAAGACTTCTCCAGGAGAATTGGTAGACCATCAGTTTGTTGACAAGTGTAACACTTCCATGGACTCGGGGCCACGTCACCGCAAACTCTTACACGTTTCATCTTTTAATTACAGCTGCTCGTTTTCATACGTTGGCTTTTTTATGCAAGGCATTAAAGTTATTATATTTTATTATAAATAATTTTAAGAAATTAAATATTATGGATTCATTTTACTTTCATTTTAATCATGTTTAAAGTTAATATATTAAAATAAATTTTGGGTTGAAATCAATTTTAAAAGTTAAATAACAATTTTTTTAAATGACATTATATTAAATTAATTGAATGTGAACTTTGAGGTAATCCATAAGATTGCTTCTTTAATTACAGATTTAAATAATGGAAATAGTCTCTCTATAAAATATACTCGCTCTGATTCATAATAAGTGTCGTTTTAGAAGAATGCACACTTATTAAGAAAGTTAATGAAATGTCTGATATACCCTTATTAATTACACGTTAAAGTACCTTAAAAATATAATCTGTGTAATTAAGATGTGAGAGAAAATAAAGGTTAATTTTGGAAATAAAATTATAAACATGCATACAAAGTTAAAAATGACACTTATTTTAAATAATTAAAATATATCTAAAACGACATTTATTATGAATAAGAGGAAGTAAATGAATTCGCAAAGTTTTGAAGTCCTCATGTGTTGTTGTAAAAGGGAAATGTCTACCCAGTGTCTAATGGAAAGAGGTGTGCCTACTTTCTGCTCATGTATGGCAAAGAAGAAGAATAGCTTCATTTGTATGGTATAGCCCAATGACTGGTGGAAAGTGGTGTGCCTACTTTCTGCTCATGTATGGCAAAAAATAGCTTCATTTGTATGGTATAGCCCAATGTCTAATGGAAAGTGGTGTGCCTACTTTCTGCTCATGTATGGCAAAGAAGAAGAATAGCTTCATTTGTATGGTCGAACCACCGATTTGGTCAACAAGGTAGAAATCTAGGGAATCTTATTAATTACCCTGAGTCCATTTTTATCTGAATTCAAGCTTTGTTTATGAACAGCAGAATCCTTTTCCCATTTCCAATAACATAATTTATGTGAAGAAAGCAACCGTAAGATTGCAGAGGTTCCTCATCCCTCTTATTTGCTTGCAAGCACAAGTTATACATGTAATTATACCCAATGGACTCCATATTCTTGGCAAGCCATTGTTAAGTAGCCTAATTAGAGTTAGGCGTATCGCATATATGTCTCTAATGGGAGATTGATGGATCCATCTTTTTCCAGGAATTCAGAATTCTGAGTTTATCTTCAGCATCCGAAGTCATATGGTACAAGTCCCTTCAGCTCCGGTCCATTGAGCCTGTTGTTTACAAAACTGAAAAACACACCACAACCATATGATAAGATACGAGGCCTAGAAGTTGGGCATATCTACTACTACAACTTACTCTCATCATTCAAACATCTATCTCTATCTGTATTATATACAACTTTTTGACTGTAGTTGCAGGAAAGCTTAAAATCTACACAGGAATGCAGGAAGCCATGTGGACTATTGCCTAGTTCTTCATGCTTTTCCGGGAACATGTTCAGTTCAGATTTGTATTACACCTGTTTCTTGTAACCATTACACAACCTCTACTTATGGTTACACACTTTTCACATATCCATTAATGGAGTAGTCCAATAACATGCAGAGAAAGACACCATGTTACTTATATGGAGAATATCATTATCAATTGATAGCAGAATCATACCTCTCCATCGGAAAACTGGCGAAAGGACCATCAACTGGAATTGTTCCACAGAGATCATTGTTCGATACATCACTGCAAACAAAAATTTCCCAAATATAAGAATTCTGGAGAAACAAGTAATCAAAGCAGAAGTTTGAAACTTTTCCCTTTATCTATACTCACAAAACTTTTAGGTTGCTGAGAGTCGTTAGCTCCCTTGGAATTGATCCTGTCAGCTTGTTGTTGTTCAACCGACTGTTTACTCGATTCAACCGAACAAAAGTAAGAACTCCATGCAATGTGAGTTTAGATGTGCTAACCTATTTTAGCAAATCATAACTTAAGTAACTTACAGGAATCTTAGTGATTTCAATTTGGCAAAAGATTTAGGTATCTCTCCTTCGAATTTGTTGCCATACAAATCCAAGCTAACCAGGTTCTTCAAATTGCCCAACTCCTTGGGAATTTTCCCGCTTATGTCATTCTTATAAAGCTCCCTGCAGACCATTCAAGTTATTCGCAACCCAGTTACTTGAAGAATCATATTGAAACACATGGACCAGTTTACATCCCTATGTCAAAGGTAAAGAACTACTTCATATTGAAATTTTGATATGTATATGAAGGCGGAGGACAGTTCAATCAGGGTGTGTCAATATGGAACTTGACTCTCTGAAGAACTGACTTCAAGATTGTCGCTAAAGTTAGTCCTGAATACTGATTTCCAGTTTAGTTCCCCAAGAGCTCAAAACAGAAACAGAGCATCAGTTCAAAACTAAAGCTGTATCTATTAACGTCTTCTTCCACACAAAATAAGCATAGAATAATTGGTTGCTATGGCGAGCATTTAGGGAAAAAAAAAGTTAAAAGAGCAAAGAACATACAAGTATTTAAGATGCTTGAGTTGGCCAAGCTCTGGCCCCAAAGTCCCAGAAACATTAGAGTTCCCCAAATCCCTGCAAATCAGCCAGTCAAAATGACAGGACATCCATAATTAGATCGAGATACCAAGTTAAAGTTAGAGAGAGAGAGAGTCACTAAAAAAGAGAATTGAACAAACAATGAAACAAAGAGACAAGAGTTACTTACAAACGAATCACACGATTTTTAGCATCACAGGTGACATGGAACCAGGTGCAGGGATTGACCAGGTTTGGGTCCCAGCTCTGCAACACGTTAGTTGGATCAGAAAGCCTTTTTCTCAGAGCATGCAAAGCATTTCCTGTACCCACACAAGTGGTGTGATGAGAAGAAGAAGTAGCACCAGTAAACAACTAAATTGAGACTTGAAAACACAACCAACCACATGTTTTCTAACCAAGAAAAGTAACATCGACTTGAACAAAAAACAAAATCCAACTTAAATTCTAAGATGGCATCTGAAAAATGAGGGCACAAACACTCAAACAAAATCCATTCTCTTTTATTTTCTCTTTAACTATTAAAAATGGAGCCAAAACAAGAAAGAGAGTAGAACTTGGATGCCAAAAGACCAAAACTTGATGAATGGAACTAGCTTACCTTCAGAATTTGCGGAGACGGAAGGAGAAAAATATAGGAAGAAAGAGACTAAGAACAAAAGAAGAAAAGAAGAAGCAGCCATCTTTGAGAAGGGAAGAGAGCCAATGGAAGAAGATGAGTAGTGCTTGTAACGAAACAGACAAAGAGATGATGGTTGGGTATAAAAACTGGGTCCAGTTCTAAGTCAAAATGATGTGTAAGTTGTTGTAGACGTGTTCTAAGGGTTATCTGACTGTTTCCTACAGAGAGAGAAAAGTGTAGCTTTTCGAAGGACAAAGGAAGGTGGAGGAGGAGGAGAGGGGCTAGTCACGCCAATAGACAGTGAGTCGTTGCCGCGTTTGACAAGGAGTCCCGCAAAATGCGATATTCAAAGTTCAAAGTTTGAGACTTTGGAAGCCACCTTTGATGACTTAGTTATTGCACTTGATGTTTGTTTACTCGTAGGACCCAAAACCATGGTGACGAACTTGATTTCACCTGTGAACCAAAACATAGATTTCACATTCCTTGTCAAGTGGTTGAAACAGTTATGAAGATCCACATATAAGGTTGCAGAAAAGAGGATCCAATTCACAAGTCTAAATATGGAGTCATGCATTGTGTAGACATAACCTTGAGTCTCTGAATTAACAAATAAGGCAAACATATGCATACTCTTCATGTTTTTTTTTTTAAGGCACTACCTATGTTTCTCTCATGTTAATCACAATCAAAAAGTTCATAACATAAAAGGGCTTAATGTAATAAGTAATTAACATGACTAACCACGACGACGACGACAGCAACAACAACACATGTAATTCTCGATAAAATGGGGGTTTAAAAAAGTTCACTAGTACACAGTTTTACTATTAACGAGTAAGGTAGTAATTAACATCAATATAAATTATAATTTAGAAACAAAATATTTTATAAATAACTAAAAAGCAAACAAAATAAAAAATTTAAGTCTTTCGTTCTCTTCTCTAATAATTATATAAATAAAAATATTAATTATAAATTATAAGTTAACATAAATTTAAAATATTTATAAATATAATTTCAAAGGATATTTATAAATATAAATGAAAATTTTATAAATATAACATCTAAGGACATTTATATACAAGGTAAGGCTCGATATACAAAATTCCTCATTTTGCAAAAGTCGGGAGAAGGTTATCAATAATACACAATATTTCTTTTATAGTTTATAAAAACTATTTTCATGACTCGAATATGTAATCTTATGATCACAAAGAAATATTATTTTTTTTGGTGGTTTGTGATTTTTTTTATAACCCAAATTAACCCATAAGATTTCAAACTCAAATTCATTACTATTTGGGCTTAATCCATCCAGGTAAATGGAGTGATCCAATATGTAAAGGTCTGCTTGGTAACTTTGAAGGTCTTACTTTTGTAATAAAACTGTATAAAAGAAACCAAGGGCATGAAACATTTTTCTGAATAGGAGCAAACCAAATGGAATAAATTAACCTTATAATTAACACCCTTTTATTGACATGGAAGGTTCAGAGAAGGGGAGACTGACACAAATCTTTTGAAACAAGAAAGTGTAAAGAACTGTGCAAAGCTCTCCCCTGAAATTTTTGGATTGTAAGTTGTAACATCTCCTTGACTTCAAATCTATACATCTCTCAAGTTTTGTTGTGTTGGGGTGCATATAATGGTAGAGCATACTTCAGATGGCCTACTGAGTGGTGGCAGTTTAGTATATTCATAAGAATTCATTATATTCTTGATCTCTAATCCATTTTGTGGCCACCCATTTCTCCCCTTTGATAACTGGACAGCTTCCATGAAGAGATGTCTGCAACCAAAATAACAAGTATGCTTTACGGTCATAAAGAGGAGATGAGCCAGGAAGCTACTGCAACTCAAAATACCAGTAAATCGCACGAACCAGTGTCAGTTCTATATTGTGACTTACTTTGTGTTCCTCCCTAAATTTTAGATTCCATCAACAAAATCAGGACACAAGTTTAAGTCAATGAGGAACACATAATCTTCTGACACATTCTAAACTCAAAGGAAACAAATGGTTTGAACCTCTTTTGCAAGTACAAGTCTAATCTCTGTATAGATTATTGCAGTTTAAAACTCAACTTTAGAGCTAGCAGTTCATCCCAAGATTTTCTTAACACCTTTAAATTCACTTCAAAAATACTCAGCACACGAGGAAAGATAAATAAATCAAGAAAGTTAGTAGAATCACCTGATCAATTGTGCCGTTAGGAAGCAGAGAGTAAAACAAAAGTCCGTCACCTAGCTTAGGCTTCACTTTTAGACCGATACATCTTTTAAAGTCATAGCTGGAATAAATGTCTGATTCATTCTACAACACAATTGAAGTTCAACATTAGAAATGTCGCCAAAGCATTAATTTTGTATAACAATGAGAACAAGAAGTGTTATCATGTACCTCAAAAGGGAACATGGTTTCTCCACCCTCTTCTACGTCAGATAAATACAACAAAAAAGATGCTAACTGCACAAATCATTAACCAAACAAAAGCATCATCAGTTTCAACGTTATCAATATGAATAGCAAGATCCCGTCCGCCCATTAGCATTCGAGAAGAAGAAAAGACATAATGAGCAATTGGTATCACTGGTTTCAAAAAGAATAATGTCAAATACAGGACCAACCATTTTAGTGCAAAATAATTCTTCAGAGTTAAGTCCACAATAACAGAAATAGCTCTAGGTCAGATTTTTAGCAACATACATGGATAACTACAATGGAGGATAGGAATGAACCAGACAACATACAAGTTTTCTTAGAAACTAAGATTCCATGACTTTGCTGCTGCTAGAAGCTGATGGCAATGCCACAAAAGTTGATAGTACTCCATAATTTCTTAACATAATAAAAAGATTTCATGAAAAAGAAAAGTCTTGTATCACTTCAGCAATGACTAAAAGTAAATATGATACAGTACTAGTATTATGCTTCAAATCCAATATCATGATGTGCACTTAGTTTTCACTTTTACAACTTTGGCTTGAACCATTATAATAGAAGCTAATGTAGCCATAACTATAATTTATTGCAAGAAAAAACTTGATCATCGATTCTCAAATTTATTTCATAAAATTATGACATTTGGATACTATTGATATCATTCTACGACCAAGTTCAGGAAGAAACATGTACCACAATCTCAAAAACAAAAGAATAGAAAGAGGGATGGAGAAAGCCTAACGATATTGGATCATGATTTCATGCAAATATCACTTACAGCACCAAAATTGTTCAATGCCAAGTTCACCACAATCACCAAAAGTATATGCAGAAATCACATATTAAATGCTATCTAAACACTCTATAGAAAGACTAAGATGATGGTTGCTCACCCTTTGGCTCGTTTGTGGACCATATTCAGCTGGGTTAAATGCGTCGTAATGTGAATCATACTTCTGCCCAATTTCGTAGCGTAAAATATTGAATGACTGCAAAAAATGTTATATCAATCAGAAAAATTGTCCAATGACCACTAGGCTTACAACAGAAAAAACTCTAATCTAAGCATTAACTAACCAAATAATAAATTCAAATCATAATGCTATAAAGATATATAAATTTCCTGACATCCACCCATTCCAAAACAAAATTGAGAGTAGACATGGCTCATAAAAGCTCAGAAAGGGAACCATAAAATAGTAAGAGATTTAAGGATATGAAAGACATTTCGGTTTCTGTTAGGTTGCTGTCAGCAAATGGGAATAGAAAAAATGCATCAAAGAAGAATTTGGAAATCCTTAAGGATACTTTTTTCTTTCCCTGACCTAGAAGACCTTGTGAAGTTAGATTATAGTTCCTAAAACAGTTAGATGCAGAATCTGCAGCTAGTATATAATCTTTTGCAAAGAAATTTGACAGTTAGACTTGTTATACCATTACTGAGAATCAATAACAAATATGGGCTCAGAAGCAATGGATGCTGAGACATAAAATTAAAAACGTAGGTTGCAAATATTGGTATAAGAATGGCATTGTGACAGCAAAATAAAGAAACGCATCCTTTAAGGTTGCCTCCAATGAATTGACAAACTTGGCTTCTTGAAATACCAAATACAGGATGCTAACAAAAATGAAAGCAACTTTAAATGATTACCTCTCCATGAGACCTTGGGAGCATTGTAGCCTTTGCAATTTTGCGCTCAACGAAATCCAAAACTCCAGTTTTATCTTCTGATGCACTAATAAATGTACCTGAACTGTTGGAAAGAATATTCGCATCACAATACCCAATTGGAACTATGTGATCAAATGCATTTTGAACAAATGATAACTGAAGTTGAACAGGTATACCTTGTTCTTGTCCCCTTAGTACTCTCAAGGGTCTCTCCCTCCCGCAAAGCCAGGGAAGAGGGTTTTAGCTGTAGCTTTGCCTTATCTATTATGGCTTTACATTGATCTGGAGTTGCAAAGCCTGGAAAATAAAGAGCTCTTGGTTTCCAACTCAAAACCTACAAACAATAAAGCAGTCGAAAAAGAAACGAACCACAAAATTTTAACTCGTATTCAAACAAAAATACGTGTCTACAACTTGATCTAATCATGCTTTCAGCTTCAAAAGACTCGTTATTTCCTTAGGTGAGACTTATTGGCCTTCCTATCGATCGATTCTATATTTGATGATCAATCAGTAATGTTCACTACTGTACATGCATCTCTGAACTTAGTAATTTCGCTGTCCAGCTATGCCATTCAATGTATCTCCTATTATCCCTTCAGTCACTTCTTCAACCAACTGATCCTAAGTTAAACAGAAAATGAAGAAGAGAACTAATAATGACCAAACATCATGCACGCAATATTCACCTGGAATGGAATGGAGTCAATAGAAGACTCTCCGGTGACGCCGTGTGCCATCGGACGGTGCTCCTTCTCCGACTCTGCCTCGCCCTCCACCATTTCAAGCCTCCTCAACTTCGGTCTAACATTAACCGCTTCCTGTAATGCATACAATCAACCAAACATCAAACCAACCTCAAATCACACACACCAACAAACCAAAAAGCAAAAGTACCCGAGAGAGAAGACCCGAAGCATAGAAGCCAGCGAGGAAAAAGAGACAACATAGGACGAAAACCTCCGGCAACACAAGTTTTCTCCCCAAACGCTTGGTTTTAGTTTTCATCTATTGGGTGTCTTTTTGGCTGTTCTAACTCCGTCTCAGGCGGTGGATAAATGAAGCGAGTGTCTGACTTGTAATGGGTATTGGTTTCCTAGCTGTTATTTTACCCAACTTTTGGTTTCTTTATAATTTCCTTTGCTTGTTTGCCCCGGCAGTGACGCGGCGGCTGGCCAGGACGAGTCAATGGTGGCGGGACGGTGGAAAGTTAACAAATTGTTTTGTCGGGATTTATTTATGTGTTGACGTCAGAAGTTCACTTGTCTGAACCGTGAATTTATATTATTACGTTAGCATGTTTGGTAGTGAAACGATCACTATTCTCGGAACTTGAAGTGTATACAGCATAGCAACCAAAGTTTCACACGATGTTCGAACTGAATTCACTTAAATTATATTAATAAGATTAAATTGAATTTCGTTTAGAATAAACTTAATAATATTTTAATTGAATTTAAAATAAATTCAATTATTTTATATAACATATTTACCCTTAACTAAAAAATAATCTTATTAAAAAAATCAAAAAGTTTTACATGCCATATCTGCAAATGTTTCACTTTTATTTTTTTAATGTAATTTTTAGATTCTTTTATTTTTAGTTTTATTTTTTAAATAAAAAACTATTTGATTTTTAAGGTTATTTTAGTTATTTTTCTGATGATTATTATATATTATATAAAACTAAAAATAATTTATTTTTAATTAATTAAATTTATTTTAATCTCTTATATAATATTTAATAATAAATTAAAAAATTATTTTATTTTATTAAAATAAATAATTTAAAGTTAAATTTTATTTATTTAAAAAATATTTAATCATTAATTCATATTTTATTCGGAATTTATATATTTTAGAGATATTTTAAATTTAATTATATTTATTGATGATTATTAATTTAATTATAAAATTAAATAAGTTATTAAATTAAATTAAATTATTCATAGTTTTAATTAATAATTAATTG
>JANZLX010000212.1:34296139-34308389 GCA_025531955.1 Erythroxylum orinocense
TCAATGATTAATATATTAAATAATTAAATAATATATTTTGTTGATAATAAATTATAAAAAAACAGATTAAATATAAAAATTACTTTTTATAGTTATTTAAATAAGTGAACATATGTAGACCACTTTGAAAATAAAAAGACTCCATAAAAAAAGAGGCTTTAGTTTTTGGATGCTTGCTTAAAAGCTCGAGGAAGTAACTAAAAAGAATAAGATAGATTTATATGGTTGTTATTTGCACTCTCGTAAGTCAAAGAAGAGTAGCAGTGTTGAGGAATTGAAATCGCGTGAATTATTGGCTGAATTGAATTAACAAAAAGAATAGGTTTCAATTCTTTTGAATTCAATTTGTACATATTTTTTTTTGTTTCAAACAGGTGAATTGAATTCTCCAAACAGGCTCATAAACATCGACTAGAAAAGATTTCTTTAAGAATTCAAGAAACTGATCTTAAATACAAAAACCTACATATAAATATGTTTGTTCATTAAGCAAAAGAGTCTCTTTAAGAATTTAGGTCCATTTGTTAGGGATGGTAATCAGCCACCCTATGCATGGCGCGATTTGGTTTGATTAATTTTTTAAAATTAAAAATGTAAAATAATTTTTTTTTAATTGAGTCCAAGTTCGATTTACCTAAACTCTGGCTTACCTAAAGCTCAATTCTTTAAAATAAAACGATAAAATAATATTTTTTTAATTAAGTCCAAGCTTGGGTTACCCAAACTCACACCTGCCTAAGGCTCAATCTTTTAATGTAAAACGATATTATTTTATTTAGAAGAGTTGGACTTGGAGTTAGTCTCGATTTGAGCCTGGGTTTGACCTGTGAGTCGGTCCATTAAAAATACCTGAATTTAGGACCATGAACCAACTTATTGTCATCCCTACCATTTAGTTTCTTTTTTTTTTTGAAACGGAGGAACTCGCAATCGCTATCTTTTGGTTGCGCATTGGGTAAACTTTCGGATTGACGCAATAGCCTACAAATCACGATAACCGGGTACTCCGCACTAGATAAGCCTTGTACGATAAGCTCGATCGAGAGAGTATAGGTAGGGAGATTTGAGTTCTATTTTTTATTTTTTGTAGTTTTCAGTTTTTATTTTGAGTTTTTCAATTTTGATTTTTATTTGGAATAAAACAGAAACTTGTTTGGTTGTTAATGTTAACATAGTTATATTTTTATTACTAATAATAATTACATATTATATAAATTTAATGATAAATCATTTTTAATTAAATAAATTTATCTTAATCCCTTATATAATATTTATTAACAAATTATTAATAAAATTATTTTATTTTATTAAAATAAACAATGTAAAAATTAAATTATTATTTAAAAATTAATACTTATTTTAAATATATTTCATTTATTAATTCAAGTTTTATTTGAAATGTATATATATAATTATATTTATTAATAATTATTAAAGTAAAAATTATTAATTAAAAATAAATTATTTGTAATTCTTATTAATAATGAATTTTAATTAAGTAAAAATATAATATTAAATTAAACTATTCATAATTATTATTAAAAATTAATATATCAAATAATTGAGTCCCTGAAATACGTTACTGGGTTGAAGATTAACAATAGTAACTTGATGACCAAATTTAATGTTGTACATATCATTTCAGGGTCTATAAAATTTTATGAACGACACGAATTGAGAGTAAGATACTCTAACAAGTAAAACATAGAATATGGCCCTAGCTGGTTGATACTAAATGAACATTAGAGACAAAGAAAATACTTGATTTTTAAATAGATTGTGTATGATTAGCTTCGTCATGTATTACATTAAATAAACGGTTAATCGTCAATAGCACCTAAATTTTTGTCAATTTTTTAATTATAACTTGAACTTTAAAAAGTAGTAATAAAAATGTTAAAATTTTTAATTTTTTTAATTCTAGCCTAAAATTTAAAAAATAGTACTAAAATACTTATATTTTCAATTTTTTCGATTGTAGCTTGACATTAATGTTTCTGTTAAATTTGTTAAAATGATTTACCAAGTGTTTCAGAAATCTTAACTATTAATACATATCAGCCAAAATTAACACAACAAATGAAGATTAATAAAACGACATCGTTTAATCACATAATTAAATTGACCAAAATTATACTACGTAGCCTTGACAACCTTACGCTTTGATATCAATTTTTTCCTTCTTTTTCAGTTTGTTCTCTCGATATCTTCACCTTTCGATTTTCAAATTATGCAGCCCTGACACCTTCATACTAAGGACATTAGGAGAACGAATTAAAAATGAAGAGTTTACTAGTACAGTATATTATAATTGAGAGTAATTTGAAGAGTTAAAAGAACAAACAGAAAATAAAAGGCTAAAGGCATTAGGAGAACAACAGATTATATCAAGTTAGAATTGAAAAAAATTTAAAGTTTTAGTATTTTATTATCACTTTTTGAAGTTTGGGCTACAATTAAAAAAATTGAGAGTGTAGATATTTTATTACAATTTTTTAAAATTCAGGCTATAACTAAAAATTTAGCAAAAATTTAAACTTTTTTTTGTAATTAGGACAACATGTAAGAGTGTCTTTCTATGCACATCAGACTATCAGAGGGTAACTTTAATTGATTTATTTTTATATATAAGAACTTATTAATTTACAAAAATTGACTAATTAATTAATAAATTGGTCAACTTTTAACAATAAAAGTTATTAAAATTAATTTAACTGAAAAGTAAAAAATTAGAAAAAAAAATTATACGATCCAAAATTTTAACGATTAAATCACTCAAACCAGTTAAAATTTTTAATTATTGCGTACAATTGTTAATTAACAATTTATTCCCATAAGAATTTTGTGATTATGAAAACTAATCTTCCACAAATGACTGACAGCAGAAGAACCACTTACAAATTTAAGTAAATTAAGATTACCTGGGAATGGTTGTTGCTGCTATTCATTTGGCCGAATAAAGTCTTATTGTTCTCGATTCAATCTTCCTTGTCAACAACGTCATCATATCGAATATGAATTATGAAATGACCAGCGTACTCTACCGTTGCTTTCAATGTGAGTGCGTATAGGAATAATTAAATCTTGACTTACATTAACCTCACTCGGTTTACTGCGACTCAAAGAAAATAACGACAAACTCAAACTCGAAGTTAATTGTTTTACAAGTTTTTGTTTCCACAAAGTATTATATTAGAATTTAATAATTTTAGTATTATGTCATTTTGAGTAAAAACATATAAAAATTAATAAGATAGGATGAAAAAATTGTATGATAATTAAACTATCATATGACTAGGTGATAATTTTTAAAATATGAAGATTGAAATTAAAAATAAAGCCAAATTACAAGCAGTTCTAACGTGTCTAGCAAAAAAAGAAGAAGATTATGTTTAACTTGTTAATGCAAGTCAATTCAGCATATATTCAACTATAATATTTGTTATAATAACAAATAAGCTAAATATGAAAGAAATTGATGTACCTCTTACTATTGATGATTTTTCTTAGAAAGTTTGCGCATTTGGAATTCTTCTAAACTCTCAGTTTCAAACTTTCAGGTGTATATTTTCATAAGGGAAAAAGGAGCTTAGGACTCAAAAATTTGCAAAAAATATATATATCAATGTGCTCTCATCAAGTACAATGACATTTTCCACAAAAATAGGAAATTAGTACTTACTAATTACCTAACAATGGATCGTTTATGAGTATTAAATCTAGCCAGAATTTGGGCGGAATATATCTCATATTCTCCCACCTTGATTTATATCTTTAACTTGGTATCAAATCCAAATATGATCCAAATATAACATTAACATATGAATCATTAGGATAGGTTCTCTAGTAATTGAGTATTATCTTCCATATATTACAATATACTATATTTTATATCGACTCAAATATGGTAACATTACTTAATAAATAAACCTTATGTCTATTCTAGGTCCAAAATAATCAATTTTCTTAAAATTCAATAACGTGCACTATAATATGAGAAAATATTATAAAAGTTCCACGAATACGACACCATACAATGAAAACTACATGATGGAACCCAATCCCATTCTAACAACATCCCTAGACTTCATCGGTGACATTCATTTTGTTAAAGGATAAGCTATCATCAATTCAATGCTAACGTATTCAATAACCACTTTATTTTCCTTAACACATTCCCTTGTAGATAAAAATTTAATGTCGATGTGTTTACTCCGACTATCACTTTTTAATTTTTAGCCATTAAAAGAGTAGCTAAATTGTCACAATACATTCTCAATGGCCTAGAAATGAAATCCATATATGAAACTCTTTAGCCATATATCATGCAATGTAGTCTCAAAATAAGAAACAAACTCAACCTCTATGGTAGAAGTAGCAATCAAAGACTGATTGACACTCCTCTAAGATATGGCTTCATGGTCAAACATGAAGTTATAACCTGATGTTGATTTCCGTGAATCAATAATCCTAGCAAAATTTGAATCTGGGTACCCTATTACTTCCAGATTGTTGGTCAGTCTATTCATAAGCATGTACCTTAATACTTTCTTTGCAACTCCCCAGTGATCTAATCCTGGGTCAATATGATATTAGCTTAACATTCCAACAACAAATGCAATGTCAAGTCTTGTACAAATCTAAGCATGTATCAGGCTTTCAAATACAAAAGCAGATGGAATGATTTTCATTTGTTCCCTTTCAAAATCATTTTTCGGCATTGGTCCAAATTGAACCTATCACCTTTCATAATGGAAGCTAAACTTGGTGAACAATCTTTCATCCAAAATCTCTTTAAAACTTTATTAATGTAGGTTTCTTGAGAAAAACCCAAAATATCATAGAATATGTCTCAACGAATCTTAATGCCAATGACATAATACACATCACCCATATCTTTCATTTCAAAATTCTTAAAGGGAAATTGTTTCACATTATGTAACAAATGCCTATCATTGGTTGTAAATAAAATGTCATCCAGGTATAATACAAGAAAACAAATTTTGCTCCCACTAACCTCCTGATATATACATTGATCTATGATATTTTCTTCAAAACTAAATGATGAGATAACATCATGTAATTTCAAATATCATCGGCGGGATGTTTGTTTCAATCCATATATGGATCTTTTAAGTTTGCAAACCAAATGTTCACATTTACGAGAGGAGAATCCTTCTAATTGTTTCATGTAAACCTCTTCCTCTAGGTCACCATTTAAGAAAGTTGTTTTCACGTCCATTTGATGCAATTTCATATCAAAATAAGCAACTAATGCCAAAATTATACAAAATGAATCTTTTTTAGACATAAGAGAAAATGTATCTTTGTAATCGATTTGTTCTTTTTTAGTGAATCCTTAGCAATAAGTCTTGCCTTATATCTTTCAATGTTATCTGATGAGTCTTTCTTTGTTTTAAATACCCATTTGTAGCCTATGAGTTTAGTCCTTTAGGCAACTCAACAAGATCTCAAACATCGTTATTCTTCATAGAATTCATTTATTCCTTAATGGCATTATACCATAACTTTCATTCTTTGTAAGTCATGGCTTGTGAAAAGGTTATAGGATCATTCTCGACTCCTATATTATCGTTAGATTCTTTTAGGTATACAACAGAATCACAAGTAATAACTTATTTCCTTGTTTTAGTAAATCTCCTTAATGTTGCACCAACATCCTCCTGTGAAGTCTGTTGTTCAATTGGTTGTTGAATGCTTTCAGGTAATTCCTGAATTACTAGATCAATTGAATTATCAACAACTTGTGGAATTTCTTGGTTGTCATTTACATTGATCGAAGGTTGTTGAATTTCAATAGTTTGTTGTACAATTGTCTATTTGAACCTGAGGAGTGTTATGAATGATAATCTTGAAATTGATCCCTCCCATAAATCAAATCATTCTCAAGAAATTTTGCATTTTCTGATTCCACAATTCTAGTGTAATGTGATGGACAATAGAACCTATATCCTTTAGAACTTTTAGCATATCCAATGAAATACTCACTTATAGTCCTCAAGTCTAATTTCTTCTCTTGTGGATTATAAATTCTTATTTCAAACTGACATCCTCAAACGTGTATAACTGACATTCTCAAACGTGTATATGTCGTAAACTTAGTTTCTAACTTTTATATAATTCAAATGGCATCTTTGGAATAGCAGTGGTTGGTACCCAATTAAATATATACACTACCATCTGCAGTCTTAAGAGCTTTAATCCATAAGGATTTAGGAATTTTGAAGCTACTTAGCATTTTCTGTACCATGTCCAATAATATTCAATTTCTTCTTTCTACCTCACCATTCTGGTCTAAAGATCTGAACATAGTGTATTGGGCTACTATCTCATTTTCTTGAAGATACCTCGTAACTGGCCCATGCTTGTCCACCTTTAGTACATCTACCATAATATTCCTTACCTTTATCAAACCTTATGATCTTAATTTGCTTACTGCATTGTTTCTCTACTTTAACTTTGAATATTTTGAAGGCATTTAGTGGTTCATTCTTGTTATGAAGCAACTAGAGATACATATATTGTGAGTAATCATCTATAAATACAATGAAGTATTTCTGAACATACAAGTTCATATCTGGACTACAAATATCTGTATATATGATCTCTAATATGTTTGAACTTCTCCCGGCACCTTTCTTTAATTTTTTGGTCTGCTTTCCCTTTACGTAATACATACAAATTTCAAAATTAATAAAATCCAAAGTACTAAGTACTCCATCATTCATCAATCTTTTAATCCATTCTATGGAGATATGTCCTAATATCTGGTGCCACAACATAAAGGAATTTTTAACACAATGTTTTGTTCCAGCATGAACATAATAAGTATTATCTTGTAAATTAAAATGGAAAAGACTATCAAATAATATACCATTCCTAATAAATTCAAATTTATAATTTAACTTTAAAGATTCCATTAGAGACAAGTCTTGAAACTAAAATCAATTTTCTAGAGAAATTGGAAATATAAAATGTATTTTCTAATTTTTAAACAAAAATAGCATATAAAATTAAATTGCAATCCCCAACAGTCTCCACACATGAATGCATCTTATTTTCGAATAAGATATACTGCTCACTTCCCATTGGCTTCCTTGGGTTTTGCAAATCCTGCAACTCATTTGTAATATATATTATGCAACCAGAATCAATCCACTCTGTGTCATGACAAACTTCAGCCATATTAGATTCAAAGCAAACCAGTGAGATCAGATTACCTTTCTTTTCAAGTCATTCTTATGTTTGACACAATCCTTCTTCATGTTTCATTATTTTTTTACAAAGGAAGCACTTGGATTCCTTCAAAACAAACCAGTGAGATTAGATTACCTGTCTTTTCAAGTCATTCATGGTAGGTATTTGACTCCCGTTGAGTTGGCTTGATTTTTCTTCTTTTCTTGAACAACTAGATGTGCACACTGTGAACTCTCTCCCTTTTCCATCAACAATCTCCTTTCCTCTTGAACACACATGATCATTAATTCATTTATTAACTACTTAAACTTATATGTATTATAAGAGATTTTAAAAGGGTCGTATAGTGGCGGAAGAGTGTTCAAAATGTAATGCACGAGGAAAGAATCAGACATCTCAACCTTAAGTTTCTTGAATTGAGCCACAATGTCCCTTATCTTCATGATGTGCTCCCACAAACCTCGAACACCGATGAGTTTTGTAGATAAAAACTTCATAATCAGGGTGCTTGCAAATTCTTTCTCTAAAGTTTCAAATTGCTCATCAATAACCGTCAATAAAGCACAGACATTATCATGCTATTTTACAGAACTATGAATGCCATCAAAATGGTTTTTATGAACATCACTCTTAGGTGATTAGATTGCTCCCAACGTTCATACAAAGAAATTTTAGTTGTAGTGTTGACCTCAATTACTTTAGGTGGTTCATCCTTCCAGATAACATAATCCATGTCCATCCACCCCAGATGACGAAGAATTCTCTCCTTTCAAATCTTATTTTTCCCCCTCAATTCGGGAATTTCACAACTTGTATAAGAGAAACTATCGATTTGAATAGCTGCATAATTTAGACATACATGTTACTTATTAATAAATTGAGACTAACAAACTATATGTATGTTGTACCAATGTAACCATATCTTAAAAGACATAAAAATTGCCTGCGGGCTAAATTTTTAATTTAAACAGATTTATGTTAAACTTTATGATAAAACTATCAAATTATATTCCAATTCCTAACACTTGTACGAAAATTAGAATTTTTTTTTGAAATTTCATCCTAATTAATCATTGATATAATAAAAAATCATGTGAGATAAAATTTATTATACTAAAATAATTAACTACAATTAAATGTCTCAACTCTTTATGTGATTAAGTACACAAATATATACTTTTATATAATTAGGGTTGCTGTGGGTAAGTCCTAATAATTAATCACTAAAATATTTTATCCAAAATTCCATTCAGAATGCAAAATATAGACATAATAATTATGTGAATAAAAATTGATAACCTGATTCATGTTGAACGTTTTGTACAAATACAATATCAACGCATAGTATATCAGGATATCACCTTCAATTCAATTGGAAGAGGCTCAAACTCATGCACATGTTCAAGCCTTTATAACTACATTAGAATTTTGTTTTTAATAAACTAACAATACGACGTCGTTTGGTGAGAAGGGTCTTCTGCAACTTTCAGCAAGGTCATAATGACCCAGTTCGTGACCCGCCAGATACCAAACAAAACCAAATAAAAAAAACACCACAAAATTGATTTTTTATATGTAAGAACACTTCTAAAATAGAAGATTTTTACCTTTAATTGAAAGAAAACTTCCAAAAACAACATTAAAATGAAAAATTTTGAATCTGAATTTTTTTTCGGAATTCGAAATTCTAAAAAATTAAAACAAGGCAGAGGTTATTGTGCTCTGATACAAATATAAGTCAATTCAACATATATTCAACAGTAATATATGTTATAGTAATAAATAAACTGAATGTAGAAGAAATCGATGTACCTCCTGCCATTGATGTTCTTTCTTAGAAAGTCCGTGTTTTTTGAATTCTTATAAGCTCTCAGTTCTAAAATCGATGGTGTATATTTTCAGAAGCACTACAAGAAAATTACAAATTACTGATAAACAAAATACTGCAGTAAATTGCCAACGGGAATTGATTGTCCATCGATAAATTGTAAAAAAAAAAGGTTTTTGCGATAGACAAAATATTCATCTATAAAAGTGGAGGGAAATTATCCCTGAGATTTTGTCGACATAATATACCGACGAAATAGTAAAATCTCTCATAAAAATAAGAGGTAATGGTTGGCGGGAAAAATAAGCATCGGTAAATTATCGTCAGAAGTAATTTTCGTCAGTAAATTACAAACAAAAATTGCTTCTGTCGGTATTTTCGTTTTTTATTCAAATGAAAACGAAGTCGTTTGGTGTTAAACCAAACGATGTCGTTTTGGTTTCAGCTTAAACCTACTTGAAAACCCCTCCCTCCCCTACGTCATTTTTTTCTTCTTGTTTTGTTTTTTATCGCTGTCGATCTTCTCTCTACAAATCATTGTCCATTGTCCTTTGCTCTCGTCCATCATCCATCGTCTTTAGTTAAGTCAAGGTTAGTCATCCATGGTGCTTTGCTCTTGAGTTTATTTTGTCTGCGAAAAATTTTATTATTAAATGCTTATATATAAGAATGTCGGTTTTGTTTTGATGGAATGTGGGTATTCTACATTTTTTGAACTGTGGTTGGTTCATTTGTTATTTGAACGTGTTTATGCTGGTGAATGATAAAAAATGCAATGGTTTTGTTATTAGTTAGAGATGAATTTGGTTTGTCTATGAATTATTCGACAAAATGTCTCTTAGGGATAATGATGAGACTTGGTTAATGCCTAGAATGAATATTAGATGTTAGAATCTAAAGAAAATGCCTAGAGTAGTTCCATAAGACTTGAAATGGAAAATGAAGTGACTATAGGTAGTTTTTAGGGCTTAAAACTAAACTAAAATGAAGTGGAATCCCTAGAATGAATATTGGGGCTTTAAAATGGGATCACAATTACTTTTAATTTTTTGGTTCATGAAAGCATATCATAATCACTACTTAAGTTTTATCTAAAATTGAAGAAGTTCTTATATCATTTTAAGACCACATCTTTTCTTAGTTTATCCTTGTGAATCTTCTTCCAATGTTGTTCATCATCATATTAATTCAACAACACCCTTTTATACCATCCCTTCAAGTAGCATGTTAGAAGTTAAGTGTTCCCAAAATCCCTTGGCTAAATGTATTAAGTCTAATCCTAATAACAATGTATGACACGTCCTTCGTCAAAGATCTATAATGTACTCCCCTTTAAAGTCTTTTAAGGTTGAAATTTATAAGAGTGAGACTAGTTTAATCTAAACTTTCCTTCAAAAGTTTATGATACTAAATAAGGTCCTAAATATATTAATATCATAGTATAATTGGATAAGGGTAATAGAACCTTCTAAAACTATATTCATAAGCTTTATAAGGCTTAAGTATCTAAGCAAAAAGGAAACAAAGATCTAATCAAGATTAAGGAGCATTTAGTTCAAAGGTTTTAAATTGCAACTTTAATCATCATAACATTAAATTGCTCAAGGAGGCATATGAGATTTGGAAATTATGAATCAAATTAGGTCCTAGTTTAACTTTGTTAATTGATGCAATCACTCAAAAGATAAATATTGTCGTTTATAAGTACTTATAATATGCTTTTTTAGAAAGATTTTTTTGGGATCCAAAATTTAATGTTGTAATTTATAATGCATGGGAGAGGCGACCTCGTACATGTTATAGAGACTTTATAGCTTCGATACACAAGAATAATGTACGTCCACCATATATGTCTGAAGAAATATGAAGTCATTGGCAGCAGTATTGGGCATCACATGAGACAATATCTATTTCAGAACACAATTCTGACATCAAACTTGGAGGACCAGACGAAGAGAGTCTACCCGTATACATTGGAAGATCTTTGACCCACCAAGAGCATGAAATTCAACCTGTAAGTATCAGAACTTGGCACTTATATTATGATTTTTGTACATTGACGTATGAAATTTGATTTCAATGTAATTTGATATATGAAATTTAAAATGAAAATATATGTACATTATGAAGAATAATAATGTTATAAATGTCTGGTACCAATAATGACTGTGTTGTTGGGTTAATTTTTTTATCTAATAGGGGGTAAATATCATAAAAATAGAGAAAATTTTGCTAAAATTTTTGTAAATTATAATTCATTTATAACAATTTATTCTGATGCAAGAAAAGTCTATGGGTAGGAAGCCTACACTACGCCGGCTCTTTTTGCACACTCATATCAGGAAGCATGATGGTGTGATCTTCATTAACACTCGATGCAAGCAACTTCATGTGTTTAAAATATATACTTTAATATTAATTATTAAAAAGTATCACTTATTAACATAAACAATTATAATGATAGGACCAAATACAAGAAAGCATTGAACAACAGTCTCAAACTCTGAAACTATTGATGAGAGTCAGGCATATTTTGATACAGTTGGTGGTAGGGATTGTCGATTTTGTGAGAGTTGAAGTGGTTAAAACAAAAAAATTAAACCAACAAGAACCCAAAGGATCTTGTCATGCAACCTATTCATATACTGAAAAAGCACATAATGAAAGCATGTACGCCATTATACCTTGAACTTGTTCTCCAAACCAAATAGAAGATCTCACGACTATGTCTCCTTTCTTACGGCTGTCTATTCTTGCTCATGATTGTGTCTCCTTTGCACCAAACGAGATGCACTCCAAGGTATCCACCAAAGATCGATTAAAAGACCCAAAGGTTCCAAAAGCTAGATGGTGCTTCAATGGGTTATCGTTGATCCTAAGATCCCCAAAAATAAACCATATAAATGGGGATTTATTGCTCAATACATGAGCTAAATGGCAAAGCTTTTGGTTGTTTTTAGATGGAAGAAGATAATTGAAAGTTTGGAAGAAGACAAAAGAGAAAAATGAAAAGCTGAAATCGTAGAGAGAGGAAGATGAAAAAAAGCAGCAGCTCTTTTTCAAAAACCAGAAAAACGAAAATCCCCTCTTACTTTTTGACATAACTAGGGTTAAAAGGGTTTCTTCAAAAAAGTCTCAAATGCCCTTGTTTAAAAGAAGCAAAGGAACAAAGCATAAGGTTAAAATTCACAAGGGTTTAAACAT
>JANZLX010000212.1:34310038-34323919 GCA_025531955.1 Erythroxylum orinocense
TTTCTTACCTGAAAAAGTTTAGTGGTTTGAGTTCAAGATTGATTTGCTGAGTATGGTTTATGTAGGCGCAATGGCATAGCTTCGCCGAGATTGGAGACACGTAATGAGAGGCTTGGTGAAGCCTTCAGGTCTGCTATTAATTTCTCGACCTCTGAAAGAGAACGGCAACATTCTGGGCAGCATTTGTCTAAAAATAGACCACCAGGTCTAACTCCCGAGTCCCTTGGCTGCTTACAGTCTGAAGTCTTCAGCAGCTTGGACAACAATAGTGAGAATGTGGATTCACCATCATTGGATTGCGGAATATGTCTGGAGAATTTCATGAAAGGAGATGAGCTTATACGTCTACCATGCGAACATAGATTTCACTCTGCCTGCTTAGATCCCTGGATTCGTATTTGTGGGGACTGCCCGTTTTGCCGCAGGGATATAATTGTAAGTAGCAAGAGATGATGCTACTCCTTAATGTGAGATTTCTCGTTGTTACTTAGTTTTTGATTTTCTTTTTTTGACATGGTTTTCCATGTTTGTTTAATTTAGTGCTAATTTTTTGTTTATCCTGAACATTTACTTCTTTTCCATACTCGAGGCAAGGATTTTCTATAAAATCGCCTTGAGATGTGATGTGTCTTTGTTGCAAGCAGCTGTAGTTAACTAAATTTGTATATGTAAGCTAATGACTATAAATTGGCAGTGTGAACTTTTTATGTAAACGAGAAGTACAATCTGAATATTTTCACTGGTTTGGTTTTCCTCAGAGATGAAAGAAGTAAATTTAACAGGGCTCTGGTAAATCGGTGCATTGTTTTTGTCATTTGAGGCCAATTTATTATCAATTATTGAATAATATGTAGTGGGTAATCACCACCTGTTCTCACACTGACCAGCTCATGAAGATTCTGAGACTGCTCAATTTCAAGATATGAACACAGGGATTTTTAGCTGCGCCTGAACTTGATTGATCAAACTCAATGAAGGTTCCTTTCTGTATGGTTTTGCTATTTGTGTTGCTCCCTGGACCTGAACTCTGTCAGGCTATCACTTGATAGTCCATACTATGCTACCTGACCCTTTAGAAATGTCAAGGTTGGAGCGGGCGGGCAGGCTGGCAGTTATGTGGGCCGACATTTCCTGATCCCTTCTTGTGGTTCACAAGAATCTGGACATGGCATGGATTGTAGTTCACAAGAATCCTTGTCTCCTTTAGAATAAACATCATTATTATAAGAGAAAAAAAATAGTTCAACAAATGAAACATAGAGAAGAAGTTGAACAACTATTAAAATGAATGTTTCCTGACAAGCTAGCAAAAAAGTAAGGAATATCTAGTGTGGCTACATGATGTATTAGACAATATAGTGTTTGACTTTGTAGGAAAGACAAACAAAAAACAATATCAGCAAGTGTTCTGCATCACTAGTTTGGTCACCAAATTTTGGTGAATCTGTTTCTGAACCACATCCATATTTCTTAGCGCTGTTGCTTATAAAATCTGACAGTAACTTAACTGAATTATCTGCAATTTGTGTTCTGTGATGCAAGTTGATGATAATGTTATTTGATTTAATGCAATCTGAGCCTATGATTTTCATAAATTGGGCCCTGTGTGCTATTTACTGAAATAAGACTACTTAATTGGCAGAAAAAGCAGTTTGTGATGTTGCGTGTAAACCTTTTTAATTCTTGAAAGTGAAAGTGAAATGACAAGGTACCTAACTTTTTTTTCCCCTTGTTCATGCCTTCTTTGTGTAACGAAAGTTACACAAAGATGACACAGTAGTTTAGGTTTTATTTTAGTATATAATCAGCCATATCATTACCTGAGCATAATTGTGAAGGAATAGGGTTTTAAGTTTTTAAGTAACTTCACTCTAGGGTTTTGAGTAACTTCACTCTAGTCTACATGCCAACTGACATTGACGAGGACATTTAGTAAACAAAAATAATCATATCGAATAGAAATTTTGTTTGTATGTAGGGTCTTAAGAAGTTTAATAGTCTGAAATTTTATTCTAAACTAGTAGAAAAATTGTTTTGAAATAATCTATATAAAGAGAAAGAAATGAGAACATTTAGACCTTGTTTGATAAATTTTGATAAATTGCTTATCAATCAATTTTTGGAGGATTAAAAAGTTTTAGTTATTTGGCCATGTCAAACTGCTGATAATTATATTTAGTAATCAACTGATTGGATTAACGAATTGAACCCAATTCGCTGATTTCGAAAATGCTACTATAAAGAGCGCTTTTTTCCAACAATCGAGAAATTAAGGGATTAAAAGACTATTAATATCCAACAGTTATTACAAATTACTCAAAGAGATAGAAATATAAATTTGACTTAATTTATACAAATTTTAAAAAGTTAGTCTTTGAATTAAAATTTTAAAATATTTAATAGTAAATTAAAATTTTCAAAAAAGTACATACTTTTAAATTTGTTGTCTCTAATTATATTGCATTAATTACTTTTGTATAAACCCGATAGTTAGGTCCCTTTTATATCAATATTTAGTATATAATATTATTATCACTTGTAGATTGTGTTTAATTCAATTCACTTTATTCTAAAATTAATAAGTCAAATTTAAATTAATTATTTTTATCTAGGTTTAAATTTTAAGAGATTAATGTAAGCAGATTTTTAAAAATAATATTATTATAATTTAATCTATTAAAAATATAGCTTAAAATTTTTAAATTTTTAAATTTAAAATAACAAAAATTTTATAATTCCTTAAATTAGAAATTAAATCGATATCATTTTTGTAGACTCAATTGCTCGTTGGTGTTGCATTTAAGAAAAGACTCTTGGTGTGATCCGACTGAACTCCTTCTCAAGCTTTTTTTTGTGACATTTTAGTGATCTCTCGAGTTCTTCAATTGGCCCTTGCCAATTCAAGAGGATCTTAAGAAGTTTTTAATCAAACTCCTTTATCATTGAGAAGTTTTATTGAGAGGACTTTTAATTTTTTTAAAGCTCGATAGAAGATATTGAAGAAAATTATAGTGTCGACTTTTTTTGCTCTTTCTAAATTTTTATTAAAATATTTAAAGAAATACTAAAATATAAACAACTAATACTCATGTTTTTATAAATCATTTTTTTAAAAGTTATACTCTAATAAGTTATTTTATACATAAACAACTAATATTAAACATCTAATTTTATCAAACGTTATTAAACAAACCGTTGATAACTATATTAATTGCTTATTATCTAACTGTTAATAGAATCAGCTAATAACTATTATAATTCGTTGATTGCCAAATATTGCCTTAATATCTTTTCTTAAACAAAAATGAAAAGATTGCATTAAATGAAGTGATGTATACCCATTCACTATGTTCCACTTACCAAGTCCAAGTCTTCTAGATTTAAAAAATATATATAATTTTAATAAAATAATAATAAAAAGGAGAAAAACAAAAGAAGAAGAAGAATCCAAGAAACAAACTCATCTCCTCTTTGTTTAATTGCTCTCTTTGTCAAAGTCTAAAATTTGAGTCTTGCGAAATTTGCCAAAAAGAACATTAAACAAATAGAAAGAACGACCTAGAAAGAGGCTATTTTTGTAATTTAAAATTATAATCTTAGGACCTCAACTTCTCAGGTCTCGCATCTACAAGGCCTTGACTTCTCTGGCCTCGCGTTCATTCGCTTATAAATATTGTTCGCTTTAAGTCTCGGCCTTTAGGATCTCACACTCTCACAGTTTTATTTTTACAGGACTCTTCAGGAGATTACCTATCATGATACTATTTTGGCCCTAATACGTTTAACTTCAAAATTTTGATAAGATCCGATATATCAGGACATAGAAAAAGCATCTATAAGAGGAAAGTATCCGTACTTTTATAAGGAATACTTTATTATCCTTCTCAATCGATGTGAGATCTTACAATAATCTTTCAGTAAAATAAATAATTTGAGGCACTGAAAATGTAAACAAGGAAAATTACTCCTCTTTCCCATTTGTGTAGAATCCAATTCATTCCAAGTCAACATGAGAGTTGAAACACAAAATTTATCTAATTACGCGGTTTTAACAAAATCAAGTTTACATTATATAGCTTAGCTGTCTCATTTTAATATTGAAAAATAGAATTATAAAAAGCAAAAAAGCCAAAGGTTACTTGAACCGCGTAGAGTACACAGTAAATAAAGCCTACAACTTTCCTTTTCATCATTCTTCTTCTTCTTCTTCGTCTTCGTCTCCTCCTTCACGCGGCATTTCTTCCTTTTCCTCTATCTTTCTCTTCTTGTTCTTCTTCTTCTTATCTACACAGAGTGAGACGCCTAACCTTATACGACAAGTCGGTTGTTCGCTTTATCGATGATGTTGAGAGCGTGTTGCCGGCCGTTGGAGCGCTGCTTTGGGAGGGTGGCTAGTGGTGTTGGCGGCGGAGGCAGCGGTGGGGATGGACTCATGTGGCACACGGATTTGAGACCACACGCGTCCGGGGACTACTCGATCGCGGTGGTTCAGGCCAACTCCAATTTGGAGGATCAGAGTCAGGTGTTTACGTCTCCTTCTGCGACTTATGTTGGGGTTTATGATGGTCATGGTGGGCCTGAAGCTTCTCGCTTCGTTAACAAGCACTTGTTTCCTTATATGCACAGTATGTGTTCGTTTCTATCTTTCTTGCTATATTTTTATTATTTATTTGGGATTTGCTCGTCATCTGCTTTTGTTTTGTTTTGTTTTGATCATGTTTGAAAGGTGAGATTTTTAACGAGTGGGATGGTTTTCCGACCCTTTTCTTGGGTTCAGGTTTCAGTTTTGTGATTTTCATGGACGGTGCTTGAGGTATTAATTCTAGAAACGAGTGAAAAGCATTCTTCTTTATTCGTTGTATTGTCAGTTTTCAGGAGTTGAGTATTTCAGAAATAAGTAGTTATCGAGTGGGAACTAGAGTGAATGTGGTGAACAGCTTTCAAGTTCATCAATTTGGAGGTTTATTTTGCTTTTTTCTTTGTTGCAAATAGAGATGCAAAAGGGGAGGAATTTTTATAATTTGGCTGTCATCTTTTTGAACCATGTTCACCTTTGAATAACATAGTTATGTGTTTATGACAGTCTTGCATCTCTGTCTTTATTGATTTTATTTTGTCTTAATTGTAGAATTTGCAATTGAACAAGGGGGATTATCGGCAGATGTTATAAAGAAGGCATTTAATGCAACCGAAGAGGATTTTTGTCATTTGGTAAAGCGGTCATTGCCAGTAAAGCCACAAATTGCTTCAGTTGGATCATGTTGTTTAGTTGGTGCAATATCGGATAACGTACTGTATGTTGCGAACCTTGGGGACTCGAGGGCAGTACTGGGTAGGAGAGCTCATGAGAATAAGAAAAAAAAGGTTGTTCCAGAAAGGCTGTCAACTGATCATAATGTTTCTGTGGAGGAAGTGAGGAAGGAGGTTGAGGCGCTTCATCCTGATGATTCCCATGTTGTAGTTTATACGCGTGGAGTTTGGAGGATAAAGGGCATCATCCAGGTAGAATAGGTTTCTTCCTTCCAAGCTGATTTCAAAGTCTGCCTTTTCTAATTATATTGCAGGAATTTGATTGATCAATGGTCGATAATGTCAGGTGAATTGAATGTATGGCGTCAAATAATTTAGGAGTCAACACATGAATTTCATCATTGTGAATGTCTTGATGTTAATGGGTAATTTTCTTAAAGTTATGAAGCATCCAAGTGTTGTTCTCATCACATAATATAGTTGTGAATGAAAGGTGGATTTCTTCTGTATTTCGAGCATTCTAGGAGTTTTTAGTCTTCACACTCTTGTTTGGTGCAACATGCAGTCAAGTGAAGCAGTATATTTCAAATTCTGGAAAGTGTGCATTAGAACTTTGTCTGTTCTGGATTTTTATGTCTTTTTCTTCACTTGAACAAGTGCATGGAAATTTATGTGTTGATCTTGAGATTAAGTAGTTGTTTCTAGTTTCTGGGAGCTGATTTTCAATCCCAAGATATGTGTTCGACAAAACAGTTGTAAAAACCTTCAGTTTTCTTTCTTCAGGTATCAAGATCTATAGGGGATGTCTATCTTAAGAAGCCTGAATTCAACAGAGACCCCATATTTCAGCAATTTGGAAACCCTGTTCCTTTGAAGCGTCCTGTAATGACAGCAGAACCCTCAATCCTGATCAGAAAGCTCAGGCCACAAGACTTGTTCTTGATTTTTGCTTCAGATGGTCTTTGGGAACAATTGAGTGATGAAACAGCAGTTAACATCGTTTTCAAAAACCCAAGAGCTGTAAGTCTTTGACTTTGACCTCAAATCCTTTTATCATGTGTGGCCACCAGTTTAAAGTTGGAGAAATTTTGAACTTTGAAATTAAGCAAGTTGAATCTTGAAGCTAGACAGCAGAGACATATTTCGCAGCCCTGTTATAAGTCGAACTGATTAAAAACTGTAGGTAGAATCATATAATAGTTTCAATTGTACTGGAAGTATAGCACATGGCTTCAGTTTTTCAACCTGCAGTTAGTCTTAGATATGGGACAGGTTCAAATGGTTTAACAATTCTATTGTTTGATTTGATGCTTGCAGGGGATTGCGAAGAGATTAGTGAGTGCTGCTCTTCAGGAAGCAGCAAAGAAAAGAGAGATGAGATATAATGACATAAAGAAAATTGAAAAGGGAATTAGGCGTCATTTTCATGATGATATCACAGTGATAGTAATTTACCTTGATCACCAAAAAATCTCCCCGGATGTTAGACAGAGGAACAATGGAATTGGATGCACAACTGCTCCTGTTGATATTTTCTCCCTTAATACAGATCAATCCGAGGAGAATCTGCTTCATTCAATCACTTGAACCAAGAAAAATATTCTAAGGGGTTACGTCTGACAATTTGTTTATAGCTTACATTGTGTTCTTAGTCCCATATATGGGGGGGTTGCATATAGCTGAACATATGGGATTCACGAAAGAATTGAACACACTTGTGTAGATAAGTGATTGCTTGATTGGTGGATGCTGACGAAAACAACTTGCAAAGACTTTTTCCAAAGTGAAAATCTTACCCCATTTTGTTGCCAGTTGAGATATTCTTTACCAAAACTTGGGACTTCCTGTCTTTTGTGCACTGCATGTTCCACCACATATGATGTTTGTTGGCGACATGAAAATTTCCTGATTAGGTAACGACTACCCAACAGACTAATCAACTAGGTCCTCCATTATTTGCACTGCAAGGAGATCGTCGGTTCCATATTTTTTGTGCCATCCCTGTTCCAACTTCTTCCATCCACATGTATTACACTCCCATTTATTTATTGTGAAACATGTGAATGGAAGTAATTGGCACAGAAATGGAACAGGAAATGTAGAACAGACGATCTCATGCCCTACTTAGGTTACTCTTAACATGGACTGCAAGCAGAGAGGAGACAAATGTTCAGGACTAAATCCACTCGCGAGTTACTAGAGAATCCGTAGTTTGATTTTCGGCTTGAAGGCCAACACAATCTGATTAGATTGTCAAACATGGAAAATTTGAATTAATTGCTGAAACCTGGTCATCGAATGCTTTGTAATATAGTTGTATGGATGCTACTTTTTATATAAATTCTTGTGGCCCTAAATCTACAATATTTTAGAAGGTTTATTTGTTCAATAAGGACTGTATGATAGTACACCATACTTTAAAGTCAAAATGAGACTTTCAAACATATAGATAAGACTTTCAAACATATAGAACGTATTCAAGAATGGGATTAGGTGTATCAATATAAAAACAACTTTTTAAATAGCATTTCAACCAAATGCCCTGAAGGGCTTGTAGACCAACCAAACCTTGCAAGTGCAGGAGTACTATCTCAGAGAATGGCTTTTGATGAGGTTGGCTAAGTAAACCAAAACGTAGAGTACAACCAAATCCATCCATGGAAAAGCCAAGGCATTTTGTTGCATGAAACCTTGTACTACATAGAAAGTTGGCCATGATAGAGCAGCATATACATCCTAACTGAAATTTAGGATCTTCAAAACAAAATAGCAGTTAATAAGGGTTTCATCCAAAATACCCCCCCGTACAAAATCCCAAAAAAGAAACTTCGAAGATTAACACTAGGTCTTTCAAAGCAAGTGCCAAAATAGGGGTCTCAACAACCAACGCTTTAAACAGTATTGTGCCTTCCTCACCAAATTCTCCCACAAAATGACAGCCCTAGACCCAAAAGTCAATCCACAGTTTCTGACTCCGTTCCCATCTAGCTTCACTTGAGGAAGTGCGGACTAATCAACCCTGCAATCTCAAGAAATCCAACCTGGTCCTTGCCACCAAAAATCTTCTTCAGCTTCTCATCACAGATTATGATCTTTTTGTTATTAGGGTCCTGATGAGTAAGAAGAGGGTGAAAATAAGTACGAGTCAAATGTATAACATGGCCTTGCTAAGAGTACGAGTCAAATTCATAACATGGCATTGCCTCCATTTACATAAGCATAATCTTAAAATTTACAAAGAAAACAATCATCTGGGGAAAGATACGCGCAAATGCTATATATAGATCCCAACGAGTTGCTAGTTTCCTAGTCTTAATAACAATTATGATTGTGAAAACAAGAAGCAGACAATTTCTAGGACATGACAATATCCCTCCACTATTTCCGCCATAATTTTCCAATATCTCAACAAGTGTTCACATTCTTAATCGCCCTAATATAGCTGAAGTCCTATAAGCTTGAAAAATGTTGACAATTCATCATCGATTAAGCCATAGCAGACTTATTATAAAAACATTTAATATGTCAACACATTAATCTGTACATGAAAGTATAAATTGTATATGCAAGTCCTCACGATAAAATGAAGAAATTTCCAAAACCCATAAAGACCCAGAGCAACTTTATCCCTATACTTTAGGATGAATGTATTAAAACACATAAAAATGAAGTATTACGCATGAGTCAGAACCTGAAGATTGTTGCCCTTGATGTGGGCCCAAATGAGCTTCAAAGCTTGGGTTCGAGAAATCTCGTTGGTTCCTACAAGCTCAGCCATTTCCGGCGAAACACGGCGAGGCCTCATAATCCCACGTGGCTCTCTCTTCCCCGTGGCTGACGACGATGCCGTAGCGCGTGTCATCGTAGTGCGGATCATTGTAACCCCAGGAGGAGGCAGTTTCCCAATAGACGGGGTCGAAGGAACAAGGTTCAGCCGGGGAGATGCCAAGGACACCGATTCTGTCGAAAGCGCGGTGGTGAAGATCCTTGCCATTTTGGTTTGAGAAGAGCACTGTCAGTCGCTCTAGTGGTGTAAAGAGATGACCAAGACCAACGTTATCCTGATTTTTCTTTAACCTTTCCGGCAGAGCCTGAATTACTGAAACGCCTTTGCCTCGGGTTTGATGTTGTGGAGAATGAGGTGTAATTTGGGTTAAGTTTTGGGGATAGAGACGTCATTGGAGAAACCATTTTGGGCGCTAAAATTTGGAGGAGTTGGGTTGGGCTAAAGAAGATGAGCTTTAAGAATTCCAAAGTCCATTTGGATTTGGTGCTTTTAACACACAAATTGACAATAGATGAGAATTAGGCTTTTTGTGAATACATTTTTAGTTAATCAAAAAGTCAAATTGATAGGTTTGGATGAGATTTGTGAATGGACCCAAGGCCCATTAGTATGGTTAACAATATAATGTCCATCTCATAAATGGCTAAAATATCACATGGACATGATTAAGGTGTTAATTGTCATAAGATTATATTAATGCACATTAAGTAATTCAACATTCTCCCATTTGGCCATTATAATCATACCATAATACTTTTAATATACATAACCAAACTAATCATACATAGCTAATACACCGATGGGATAAATGGGTTGTATATAATTAGGTACTACTAATCTAGAAACATGACAATAACATCAATATAGATTTAACAAAATGAATATCATCAACTTGTCACTCATTAAAAATATAGAGCTACAAAATGTCATAAATAGTGATAAAACAACTATAATATGTATGTATTACACAAAATTCGAGCAATGTTCATAAAACATACGTCGAATGAAAAGTTATACTAAATTAAAGAAAATTAGGCTTATAACAATCTCATACAAGAGACTTATTCTTGAAACATATAAATAAATAAGCCTTTAATTAGTGGTCTACTAAAATGTTGTTCATAGGTGTGTGTTCAATAGTAATTAGCGAATGTGCAACTTTCTCTTTGGTAAAGTAGAATTTAATATCAATATGCTTAGAACAAGAAGTGCACTTACTGTTTCGAGAGAAAGATACAATTACATAATTGTCACAATGTAATTTTAGTGGCATTAAAATGGAATCCACAACTCTCGATGTTGAAATGAAATTTTGTAACCATATTGTATAACAAATAGCCTCATAACATGCAGCAACATACTTTGCTACATGGTTAAAGAAGTCATAATTGTTTATTGAAATTTTCTTATGAAATAACTCCTCTCATCATTATAAACATGTACCCAAAAGTAGATTTCCTATCATCCACACAACTTGCATTATCGAAGTCTGTAAAACCAACCACTTTAAGAGTGTTAATACGCTAATATGTCTACTAAGCGTTGCAACCACAAAGGACTTGTGAATACTTGGGTTTACATTAGGCTACTAATGACTAAGGCATATGGGATTACTTTCATTTGATCTCTCACAATATCATTCGGGAATATTAGGTCATGTAATCCTTAACAAGACTATATATTAAACCTTTATAAGATATGATCAATATAAGTGCACTGATATAATGTGAGAACACCATTATATCAATGCACTTATAAAGAATTTGAATGTTTAAAACATACAATGCTTCATTAAGATTCCTTACATAAAAATGGCCAAACAATAATTATTTTATCTTAATCAACATATCAGTTTCATTAACAAGGAATAAGATATTGTCAATATATAAAACTAAAAATAAGTACTAGCTCTCACTGATAATAGATCTAACTCAACAATTGATTGGTGCATCTTCGGGGGGCTACAAGATTTAAAACTCTTGAAGAACTATAAGTGATTATTGAAAATATTGCTATGAATAATTATCAATGAGGAACTTGAGAATAAATCAAATATTTAATGGCATTCATAATGTTAATATGGTGACAAAATTAGAGATAGAATTGGATGCTTTGGGTATGAAGATCGACAATATCAAATTGATAGCTCAACTAGTACAAGCCATAAGATATGATATTTATGATGAAAGAAACCCTAATCATGAATGTCAAACAATTGATCACATGGGGTAATTGATTGAGCTAGTAAATTTTGTAGGAAATTGATTTCAATATAACTCTTATAATACTACTTACAATATCAGCTAAAGGAAACATCCCTTTTTTTTTTGCAACAATCAGGCTCTACTTGGATTCTAGAAATAATAACAATATGAAAGGAAGCCAAGCCTTGAGGAGATCATGACAAAATTTATTACTACATATGATAATCATTCTAAAGTATTAAAGTGTCTATTTGAAATTAACAAATCTCCATCTACAACAATAAAATTGAGGTTGGACAACTTGTTAAGCTTATCTCTAAAACTTACCTAGGTATATCATCTAGTAACATTGAGTTAAACATAAGGGAGCAAATGAATATTGTGACTTTAAGTAGTAGAAAGGAGCTAAAAGTTGAAGAGGAAAATGATGTTATGCAAGAAACAAACGACGAGTAGAAGAAGAAAGAGAAAGAAGAGCAACCAAAGAAAGAAGTGATCAAAGAGAGAGAGAAAAAAGCTTGAGATAAATAGAAAGGAAGACAAATTTAGTTAGTTTTTAGAGATTTTTAAACAATTACATATTAATATACCTTTTGTTAAAGCTCTTTAACAGATGTCAAAATATGTTAAACACTTAAATGATCTCTTTTCTAATAAGAAGAGACTTAAGGAATTATTGATGGTGAAATTAAGTGAAGAGTGCCCTGCCGTCTTACAAAGTAAGCTATCCTAAAAAAAATCAAACATCCATAGAGTTTTACTGTCCTTTATAATGTTGCTAATTTGTCAATTGAAATGGCTTAGTGGACCTAGGAGATAATATTAATTTAATACTATATGACATTTAAGAGATTAGGAATATATGAACCTAAACTAATTAGGATGAGCATTCAATTAGTATATAGTTCAATTAAGTATCTTAGGAGTATTATATAAGATATTTTAGTTAAGGTTGACGAATTCATTTTTCCTATTGATTTTGTAATTTTGGATATAAGATCATGTAGAGGTTACTGTGATTTTAAAAGACCTTCCTTAACTAGTGTTAAGGCTATGAAAAATGTATATGATATAAAGCTAATCATAAGGGTAGGGGATGAGGAAGTAGTATTTAAGTTATTGAGACATCCATTTAATAAAGATGATACTTATTTATCTTTAGATGTGATTGCTTGCTAAAAATTTTCATATTATATGGGAAATAATCTTACAGGATCCATTGTATACTTACATCACACAGGGAGAAGAAGGGAATATGGACAACCCTAATGAAGCATGTAGCATATTTGGAAGCTAATAAGCCTATGATTAGAAAGAAGAACTTTGAGAAGATTAAAGGACCAAAGGAGAGTATAATCAAGCCTTCCATTAAGGATCTCGCATGAGGGACGAGCTTAAGGCAAGAGTATAGCTAAAAGGCTTGTAAAAAATGCTTGTTGGTAGGTAACCTAATAATTTAGGTATTTTTATTACAATTTAGTTTATGAATTTTTAACATTAATTTTTATTATGTTTTCATATGGTTTGATTTTTATTGCATGTGTTTTAAGTTAAAAATAATTTAAAGTCATGGATTCAAGTGTGATTTAACGTTCTTTCATTGTTGGATTGTGATACACACCGCCAATTCATGCTTCTCAAAGTGCAATTTTGGAGTCTTTTATTATTAGAAGAGTACTAGTTCAATTTTCATCTTTTCCTTTATTTTATAGTTTTTCATTGTTTTTGTATAAAATGTGTATTAGGACAATGTGCAACTCAATTGTGAGGGATGAAATTAATTATTTATGCTTATCAATTTTGTCATAACTAGCTTAATAGGGAACGATCTTCTAAGAAACTTTTTAACTTTAAAAGAATATTGATTAAGAAAATTCATTATAAGTTTGGTTGTTATTATGATTTGATTTATTTAGGTAAATAGTTATAAGTATTGATAATTAAGTTAATTCTAATTCGCTTCACTAATTTTAAAAATAGATATTTGATTTTTATTATGATACTTTTAATTTATTTTGAACATAAATTAAGTTAGAAGTGAATTCTAACTAATCATTTTTAGTATAAAAAAAACACAATTTTTTTAAATATAGAATAAATTTATTCTATTGGCCTCAAACTAAGTACAAATATTAAAGTTAAAGAGAAGTACTAGTGATCATTTGAAATGATGACCTAATTGAGTAATAAAAAATATTCATAGTTCTCTCGTATGCCTACGTGGCACGAGTCCTCATCCTCTCGTTTTTCCCCCCTTTTTCTAGGGATTTCTCTGTGAACCCACCTTCCTCACTTACCTCTCGTCGATTGCCACGCTTGCCCAGCTTCCACTACATGTTACAAGCGCAACAGATTTTCCAATAGCGTTGTCTCCTCCTCTCGCACTTTTAGCCTCATCCCATAGACAAGCGACTACCAAGGTATCTTCCATGGACACCGCTCTCCACCGCCTGACTCTGTCTGATGAGGAAGAAGACAGCTTGTCTCTTCCTCTTTCTTCTGCTCCTCGCCAATCGACATTTGATCTGTGTTTTCTATGCGGCTGTGGATCTGGACAGGGTTCTGGATGGTACTCCTTGGTTTTTTAACCGACATTTGCTGCTCCTTCATCGCATCCAACCTGGTGAGGATCCTCTGCAT
>JANZLX010000212.1:34324019-34343461 GCA_025531955.1 Erythroxylum orinocense
TGTTCAGGCCTGGGGGACGGCTCGAAATCGCTTGCGGTGGCAGCAAAAGCGTCTTGTTCAACAGAAACTTGACTCGGTAATTGATAGCTTAGATCCTCTCACTATCCACCACCTGAAGGAACAATGGAATATTCTCTTGGCTGAGGATGAGATTCGATTAAAGCAGCAGGCTAAAGTTTTTTGGCTACAAAATGGGGACAAGAATTCGAAGTATTTTCATAATAGTATCAAGGCTAGAAGGCGGGGCAACCGGATAGACAAACTTCAGGATGCCTCGGGTTCTTGGATTCACAGTGAAGCTGGGCTGCAAACTTTAGTGAGGGATTATTTTGGTGAACTTTTCCAAGGCACTGTTGCCTCTCACCGTCATCCCATTACTGGCTTGGTATCGACCTTGGTTAGTCCTGATGATAATGTAGCCCTCACGCGACCGTTCTCAGATGATGAATTTCGGACTGCCCATTTTCAAATGAACCCAGACAAAGCGCCTGGCCCTGATGGGTTGAATCCGGCTTTCTTTCAGAAGAACTGGACCTTGATGGGCAAGGATATTTCCAATAGCTGTCATTTATGGCTATCCCAAGGTACCCTCCCACACTCTTTAACTGAAACTTTGCTTGTTCTAATTCCTAAGTGTGAGAGTCCAGTAACAGTTAAGGATTTTTGACCTATAGCTCTTTGCAATGTGCTATATAAAATTTTGTCCAAGGCGTTTGCCAATAGGTTGAAACATGTTCTTCATAAGCTGATCTCTAAGAATCAATCTGCTTTTATTCCGGGTCGTCTAATTACGAATAATTTTATGGTGGCTTATGAGACTATTCACAGCTTAAAGCGTTGAGCTAGGGGCCATAACGGTGCCTGTGCCTTGAAAATAGATATTGCTAAAGCTTATGACCGTGTTAATTGGGACTATTTGTGTGATATGATGGTTGCTATGGGTTTTGCCCTGGTTTGGTTGTCTTGGATGAAAATGTGCTTCATGGATATTGGTTATAAAATTTGTGTCAATGATTCCCAAGTGGGGCCCGTTGTTCTTTCTCGAGGTTTATGGCAAGGGGATCCTCTCTCTCCCTATTTGTTTCTGTTTGTGGCAGAGGGCCTTTCCCTTTTACTTAAAGATGCCGAGCGCAGGGGCTTGATTCATGGTGTTCAGGCTAGTCATGGGTGCCCGCGGATTTCTCACCTCTTATTTGCGGACGACTCACTCCTCTTTTTTTAGGGTAACCTTCAGGAAGCTTCAGCTATTAAGGCTATTCTGGGCACTTATGAGGCAGCTTCAGGTCAATCTATTAATCTCACTAAGTCTGGCATTCTTTTTAGTCCCTCGATCCCTGAGAATGTAACACATGCTATTTCTGGGCTCCTCCATGTTACTCTTCCTATCAGTGGGCATTCGTATTTGGGATTGCCTTCATTAATTGGTCGGACTAAAATACAGATCTTTTCTTTCTTAAAAGATAGAGTGTGGAAGCGCATGAATAACTGGAATAGTCGTTTCCTGTCTAGAGCTAGCCGCGAAATTTTAATTAAATCTGTTGCACAAGCAATTCCAGCCTACTGCATGAATGTGTTTCTGTTACCTGTGTTTGGGTGTAATGAGCTGCAGGTCATGTTTAATAAGTATTGATGGAATGGCAAGCGGGATCGTGGGGGTATTAATTGGCTTGCTTGGGATTGTATGTGCTGTCAGAAATCTACTGGTGGAATGGGCTTCCGTGACCTGCAATGTTTTAACACTGCTTTGCTAGGGAAACAAGGGTGGCAGCTGTTGAACGATACCAACACTCTCGTTTACAGTGTCTTCAAAACTAAATATTTCCCTTGGGGGGATTTTTTATCCACTACTCCGCGTTCCAGGTGTAGTTTTGTTTGGAAGAGTGTCTTGTTCTCTAAACAGGTGTTGAAGCAAGGGGTCACATGGAGGGTAGGTGATGGGCGTAGTATTTATGTGAATCGGGACCCTTGGATTCCCCGTGCGGGTAACTTTTATGTGGAGGATGGTTCTCTTTTTATCCCTGATGCTTTGCGGGTTTGTGATCTTTTTGTTGCAAGCGCAAGGAAGTAGGATGTTTCCAAACTTATGGATTTGTTCTCTGTCAATGATATGAGAAGAATCTTGAGCATTCCTTTGAGTCTTCGAGCACATCAAAACAAGTTAGTGTGGCATTTTGATCGGAAAGGCTTCTATTCGGTCAAATCTACTTATCATATAACTTACCGTTTCTTCCGACATGGTGGTAGTATAGGGGGTGTTGGTGTGTTTTGGATGCACTTATGGCAGCTTGATGTTCCGCCCAAGATTCGGGATTTTATGTGGCATTTGGGTCACAAAGTCCTCCCTACTAGGGATAACTTGACAAAGCGTAGGATTAATGTTCCCTTGCCATGTTTGTTTTGCCCTGCTGAGGAAACTGTGGACCATGTTTTTGTTACGTGTTGTGTTGCCCAAGATGTTTGGAGGTTAGCCAACTTTCCTTTCACTGATGTGAATTTGTCTTTTCAGGATCTATTCTTGCACATCTTCTTTTCCTTCGGAAAGCGGAGGGTCGAATTGGGTGCTATGGTGGCATGGCAAATTTGGGCAGCCCGCAGTGCTCTCCTCTGGTCCAATACCAGGCCACATCCGTTCCACATTACCTAGTCCGCCCGGCTTATGCTAGAGGAGTTCCAACATGCTTCCTCCACACTGCAGGCAGCAGCGGCACGAGTCCATGCTGGTGTGCCTCCCATTCGCTTGGCCCAAGTACACCACCACGCTTCTTGGCTTGCATATGTTGATGGTGCTATCTTCGAAGCTTTGGATCTGGTGGGTTCTGGTTTGGCTATAGAAGATGCAGAAGGTAACTTTTCTTTAGCCATTTCTGGCTATGAGGAAGGTGGTAATCAAGCGGCAGTGGCGGAGGCCCTTGCTTTGCGGCAGTGTTTACTTTACGCTTCCGATTCTTTACTTGATCCTGGTTGTGTCTTTACTGATTGTCAGTCCTTATATTTCGCTATTATTTCCTCGTGTGAGGATAATTCTGCTTTTGGTTTGCTAGTGTCCGACTGTCAGGCCATTCTTATTTCCAGGCCGGATATTTAGGTTTTTTGGATTAGGCGTCAAGCGAATCATTGTGCCCACCTGCTCGCGCGTAACTCTATTCGCTATGGCAGGTTTCGTCTGTGAGTTGATATGCCTGATGTATTGTTTGAGATTTATTCTCGTCGCCTTTAATCTTATTACCTTTATTTTTCAAAAAAAAATCATAACGGGGTGTTTACTTTTTCAAGCAATCATTTAAATGTACTTGTATTAATTTAAAGTCACTATTTTGTTTTTCTTTCCATGAAGAGTATGCAAATATTTAAAAATTGAAATAACTATTTTTATGTCTGTTTACTTTATGTGTTAGGTTAAATTTTGTTGATTGATTAAAGTTTAAAGGATTATGGAGTTTAGTTGAATTTATTCATATCTTGATGCAAAGTAGCTAAAACATAGCAAATTAATGAACTTTTAATTGAAGGAACAATGAAAAGTCTCGATTGATCCAATTAATTTGTTTAATTCTTCCTTATAGTTGCTACTTATTTAAGTTAAAAGCAGTAGAGTTGATTTGCTTAAAGACAAACAAATGCTTAAATGTGAAAGAATTTTACAAGTTTAAAGTAGGTTATGTTCTTACCATGATTTTGAGAGAGAAAATAGGTTATATTCTTATATAGGATTTGATACTCAATGTGGCTTATATTTTGTTGACTGGACTTGTATTAGCTCCTTAATGAAGAAGGAACAAATTTTGTCAATCTGGAAGCAAGTTACAAAAGTTTTCTCCCCAATGAAGAAGGAACAAATTTTGTCAATCTAAAGATAAGTTATAAAAGTTTTGGCATGAATTTAGATGAATACAAGTTGAACATAAACCTATGTTTATAACATAAATCAAACACAACCCCTTAGTCTACCTTGCATTAGTCCTTGTTCCATTAGGTTTTTTAGAAAAATCATCACATGAAGGAACACGGCCTAAACACGAATGCGTGTTTATGGGCTTTAGATGCGTGTTCTCAAGATGAACCCTCAAATGCATGATTGAGGAGTTATTAAGCCAACACGGATATAATATGGATCTATATTGGTGATCTGAATTGGCAATAATTTTTATATAAATTAAGATTTCCTGTAGCTATGAAGAACATAGGACCAACATAGGTCTATCTCGAGAAGAGTCTTTGAATTTGTTTTTGATTTTGTGAGAATAAATAGTCAAATTAGAGCATAGCAACTTTAAAGAGCAAGAATGAGAATCCATTAAGAATTAACAAAGAATATCATGATTTTAAGATCTATGAGAATGCTTTCTTTTATCTCTTTTCTTCTTAATTGCTGTTGATTTGTTTTATCTTAACGTTAAGAAAATTATGATAGATTTTGATGAGAGGAACCCCCTATAACTGTTATTTGGATTGATTTCTTTGATTAATAAAAGACTTAAGTTTAACTGCAAATTGTATATATATATATATATATATATATTATGACATGAATAATAATGAGTTAAATGAAATCTTATAGATAGAATCATATAAATCATCTAGTTTAAAGTCAAATGTACTAAGAGAATTCATAGGACGAGTTAATGCATTTTTAAAGGATTTGATTAAAAAGATATTTCAATCAATCAACGTAAGGATATGGTTTTATGTCTTGAGAAAGATTATGGTTGTAAGTTGTAACTTTAGAATTCTTACTTATCTAAAAAACTAAAGTTAATATATAATTGAATCAAGATATATCTAAGTATAGAAAGGTTATTGGCAAATCCTATATTTAAATCTTGTTTATCTATCGATTGTTTCAGTCTTGTTTATTATTTTGGTTTACCCTATTTGCACTTTGAGATAGCTCAAATATGGCCTCATAGTTTTTGGAAGTGCAGGTCTAAATTATATAAGCGTAGGAGCCTGGGCTTTTGTCAGATTGAACTGAAAGTAGGTTCACTCGCGGTACACAAGATCATCTCTTTTGCGGACACACGCTCTCAGACACTTAACCCTATCGTTTCAGGTATCCTCGAACTTTTCACCCAAAACTGATCTGTTATTCATCACCACATTTATCAAAAGAGCAATAGAGGCGCTGACTAGCTTACCACCAAAGCAAAACATTCGGACATTGATGTCACATATTTTGAGACTGCACCTATTGAGTACCAATCTATCCTGTTAGAGGATAAGTCGATGATGAGTCGATGATCTGTTTCCTCATACCTGTTTTGTTACATGCTTTTCCAGTTTTTCTTTAAACAAAAAAACAAAAGAAAAGAAAAATGATGTGTACACGTGTTCATTAACCGTAAGTTTCTCAAAATTAGCTAATAGTGGTTTCGCTCACATTGAACGTCAACTGATAAAACGTAATTTCAGTGAGTATTAGCTCTGAAACTGGGCCTGATGCGATGTATTAGACCCACCCTATCCTTACAAACTTCCAGGTATTGCATTATAGAAAAGATTTCCTCCGGAACCAATTCAAAAAGAGACAAGGTAACAGAAGGGTGGTTGTTGGGTGGTGTCCTACAGGGTCAAGAACATATAATTCGGTTAGTGCCGCCATTATTAACCATGTCTAGGTTTTTTGAAAGTGAAGCACATTCACCTATGTGGATTGATGATGATGACAATGGCGGTACCTGCTTCAATCATTACTTTACTGTTGTTATGATCTGACTTCCATCGTCTGCTGTTAAATCTCTGTTGGTTATGGAAAGTCAGCAAGTGGAGAAGGAGAAGCAGACGCAGGAGTTCAATTTCAATTCAAGGAAAAGAAATGGGGCAACAGCAGGAAGCTAGCCTGTTAACATCATTCTGCATTGCACGTAGGCGTAGGACATGATGCTTAAACTAACTTTGCTTTCTCTATTATTCCTTCTACTCTACGACCCCAACCACCGGCACCCGCATTCTTGGCTTCTTCTCGTTTAGTATTTTCAATTATTACTTTTAATAATTTCAATTTTTATTTTTATTACTTTAAATCCCTACATATTTTATTAATATTATTAGTTTTCTTATTATTATTATGCTACTTATTATTCCTTCCATGTTATTTTATTTTATTTTGTATTATCTTTATATTATGTTTTTTAAAATATTTATTTTTTATTGACCTATTTATTCATATTTTTTGTGAATTATTCGGAAACAACCTCTATATTAATTAAGAGTAAGGCTGCATACATTAGACCAGAATATAAGGTCGTTTAATTTTTACTCCTACATAATCATTTCTTAAAAATTCAATTAATAAAGAACTAGGAAAGTAAATATTTTTAACTTTTTCTTGGAACTAAAACAGGGAAAGAAAGAAACAAAAGAACCATCTTTCCTAACTTACATGATATCTTGTCATCATTATTGAATTGAGAAAAATAATTCATTACTTGCAATGTAGTCATAAGTATGATTCTTATCATCTTGTAAATTTTAATTTTATATAAACTATTGAATAGATTAAGGATGACAAGTGGAACTTAACCCTAGCTCGAACTAGAGTGTCCTAACCAAACTCATAATAAACAAGCCAAACTCGAGATTGATTGGACCTCAGGTGACCCTTATAGACAAAACAACCTTGTTTTCAGTTTGGTCAGGCTAATCTGGTTTTGGCTTAGGCCCAATATCTTATTTTTAGGCAAACTCAAGCTCAACCTAACTCATTGTCATTCCTAGAAAAGAAGTTATTATGATTTGTTCATCTCGGTTACAAAAAGATAATAATTGTAGGATTAAGCTTAGTTTTAAAAGAATTATAAATTAAATAATTAAAGTCAAATTGAAATGAATAATTACATTAAAAACTTTTTATTAGTTAATGTGTATTCATCATTAATTATTATCGTATAAAAATTTTTATAGAAATTTTTAAATGTAAATTTTGTAAATAATATAAAATTTTATATTTTTAATTAAAAATAAAAAAAGCACGTGCTAATTTCAGTATTTAAATTTGGGATCGAGTTGCTCTAAACTTGTAAATCATATGCAGTTGTCTTTCTTAGCATGGTCCGAAGTTAGCATCAATCAGATCTGAAAATTGCATTCCCATGTAGGCGGTGCATGACTTGGAGGCTCTAGGAAAGTCCAGGTGTTACAATAAGTAGCTATTAGCATCCATCCAACATCTCCGTCACGCTTGACAACTAGTTTTCGTAGGAGATAGAGCTAAAAGTGACAGCCAAGTAATGACAGTACAGATAATGGATTGGTTTAGATTAGAAGCAAAGGTCCCATATTTTAACCAATTTACCTAGGACACGTGACCCCTTGTTCAATGATCCCACCAAAAACCCTAGACCCCACCAGAAAGTAGCTTTAGGTGTCATTTACCTTTCCAATGATACTAAACAGTAGATTAACTAATTTTTAAAAAGATATATAATTAATAAACTACTAAAATTGTATGAATATAAATTTTATTTAATTATTTTTAAAAGTAAAATCATCTCTTATATTTTCAAAACCAAACTTAAATTTAAATTAGTAAGATAAGTAGTTTAAAATTTAAAAGGTTCAATTAATATTAGACTGTTGTAAAACTGATTAAAGATTAAATAAAATTAAAGAATTAAAAAAATGATTAGAAAAACTAACATTACCTATCGAAAAATTAAAATTTAATTTAAAACTAATCGGTTTATTTAGTTTATAAAAATTAATCAATTAATTAATAAATTGATTGGTTTTTTTTGTTTCTCACAAGGCGTTTTAAGAAGATCCCAATTATAAGAAGACACCTTTAAGTCATCCACACCTAGACTAATCCCCACTCAAGTCAGGTAGGTCCCTTGCGAAAAGCAAAGCTCTAAACTTAAGTTTTAAACGGCTGCAACATGAGAGTGGCTCGAATATGCGATCTCACCTAAGCTAGGAGAGCTCCTTACCAACTCACTTATACTCTAGGATTAAATTGATCGGTTTTTAATAACAATGATTATTAAGCTAAATCAAACTAAAAATTTAGTAAATTTAAAATTTTTACTAATAAACTAACTCGATTGAACCGGTTTAATTTTTAAAATATTGATTATCACCTAATTTATTTATTTATTAATAAAATGGGTCATGGAAAAATGTTTGTAGGTAGGGAGAGAATTGATCCCAAACTGGCATAGTTTAGATGACTTTCTGAAGGACACCTATCACGGCGTGACACCAAAGCGCGTGGGGTCCACAAATTAGACGGTGCTCCAACATACCAACTAAAATTTAGCTGGTTATGACTTATGAGCCTAATCTTAGCGTGTAAATTACACATTGCCAGACTGCCAATTGCCCACCAACACTCCACATGAGAGCTAGACCCCCCCACCTATCATCATTATCTTTTCTCTTTGTCTTTATGTCCAGCCACTAATTACTAATTAACTTCACTAATCAACCAGTCCTAAGAATTTAAATTGCGTTTTATAAAGCTTAATATGCTATTTTAAGTGTACATAGGTTAAATAAACTATATAGTAAATTAAGTGATTATGGAAATAGTATTACTAACAATAACAACATTCAATAAAAATTTCGCTAAACCCCGAATTGTGAGAGATTTGATAATATATAATTTTATTCTTTTTTTATATTAACCACCTGATATCCGACTTCATATGGACAACAAATTAGTCTGAATTTGAGCTGGGTAGGACCCTTTTGGACAACAAAGCTCTTCCTTACGAGTTATTAAAATGACTCTATTTTCAAGACTCAAACTCAAGATCTTGGTTAAGAATAGGAGTCTAAATCTCCTGTTCAACATTATGGTGTCTTATTGTGTCCAATAAATCTCAGCCATATATTTATGTGAGATCCGCATGGGACCTACGTGAAGTCTGCAAAATAAATGACTAAAATTTTATGAGACAAAATAAGACAAAATAAAACGAGATAGAGAATCTGGACTCGAAGGATAGAGGAGCCCGTGCTGCTCCATCTCGTAGGTAATTCTTATCTATAATATAATATTACCAATTACATCAAAATTGAGGACATAACATTTTGAAGAACAAGCTTCATATAAAAAAAAAATTAAAAAAAGAGAGTGTATGTTTCTATAATTGCAATTGTGTCTAACGAACTCCACTTTAAAAATCATTGCCTCTCCCTATTTATGCTCTCACTTCGCTCACTACTTTCTCACTACAACTCTCTCTAAGGCCTGTCCACTCACTCAGAAACGTAAGTAGGGAGAGTGTAAAACAATGGCGCATAAAAAAGCTGCGATCTTTATCTCTTTGATTTGCATTGTAGTCGCCGGCGTTGGTGGTCAATCTCCGGCCACGTCCCCGACCGCTACTCCCGCTCCCCCCACCCCTACTACTCCCACAGCTTCTCCACCATCAAACACTCCTGCTCCTCCCACTCCCTCCACCACTCCTCCTCCGGCCTCAGCTCCTCCTCCAGTAACCCAAACTCCACCTCCGGTAACCCAAGCTCCACCTCCGTCCACTCCTCCGCCAGTGTCAGCACCACCCCCAGCAACTCCTCCACCGGCCACACCTCCTCCCGCAACTCCTCCACCGGCTACTCCCCCTCCCGCTACTCCACCTCCAGCTACACCTCCTCCTGCTACTCCACCTCCAGCTACACCTCCACCGGCCACTCCTCCTCCAGCTGTTCCTCCACCGGCTCCTCTGGCCTCTCCACCTGCTCTCGTCCCAGCTCCAGGTCCAAGCAAGAAGAAGGCCAAGGCCCCGGCTCTGTCTCCGTTGGGAGCCAGTCCGCCGGCGCCAACGACGGATGCTCCGTCACCGAGCTTAGGTGCTACCTCTCCAGGACCAGCAGGAGGAACAGATGTGGTACGTGTTTTGGTCTTCATATCTTTTTCTACGTTGTTGACTCGAAAGATTTGGACATGAACATAAAACTTCTCAGTTCTATTTTAGGATCTGGCGTAATGTAGATAAAACAACTGCCCTTTCGCTAACTTAAACGTAGATGCTTTATCTGATTAACGAGATATATCCGATATGGGCTTATAGATCTGATCCGATGGATCGACTTCCAAACAGACGACGTTAGATTATGAATCATAGCCGTCGGATCGGGCCTCTCAGACATAATGCACGAACTGATTTGATCTTTTTTTAGTTACTTTAATCGGAAGCTTTTATTAAAGAAGGAAAGACTACATACATATGGCTAAACTGTGTCTGGATGGGGAAGGGAAGCACGAGGCGCAGAATCCCAAGGATTGGACCTGTCTTGGAACAGAACGTACACCCCATAATATATATATAGGCTGACAGGTTTAGGTCAAAGTCATGACAGCAATTGTTCATGTTCCTCGTGAATGATAGTATCCTTACGTGTAACCTAATACCATGCGCTGTCTGCCCCACACATTTCACCTTATCTCACAATGTTACTTGTTAATGTAGTCCTGTAGAATGAACTGTTAAGACTCATTTCCATTTTTTCTTACAAAATGCAGAACGGAGTAGAGAGGATGTGGTCGGTGATGAAGATGGTTGGGAGCTTGGCACTTGGATGTGCTTCCCTGTGCTTGCTACTTTAGAAGACTATCGTGTCTTTGCTTTTCTCTTTTTCCATTCTTGGCATCTCAGTTTCTATTCCTTCGATTCTATGACTTCAGTTGCTGTTACTGGGCCTATAATATTATTTTAGTAGCTATGATTTCTAGCCCCTACACGGTGATGGGACACTTCAGTTGCCTGTATTTGAGCTCTGTATGATTGATATATACATGCACTATGTCGGATTCTTTGGGAGATTTTTGAGGGGGGCAGCTTTTGTATTTTGAGAACCTCTTTCTCTCATTATTACTTCATTCTCCACTAATCTCTTTCTCCTTTCTTTCATTGCTTGCCAATATTATTCATTTTACAAGTATACAATACAACAACAATACCACTTTTTTGTCTAATTTTATTCTGTTTAATTCTGTTTAATGTCAAAAATGATATCGTTTTAGCCATTGAACACAAGTTTAGAGACTGTCTAACTCTGTTCAAAAATCAAAACGATGTCATTTTAGGCATTAAATAGAATTAGACATCATAAAATTGGATAGAAAATCTTCAATTAATTTGACTTATTCTTTTAAATTTACCTTTACCTTAATTGGGTTGAGTAGAGTTGGACTAAAGTTTTTAAAAATTAAATAAGATTCAAGCAAGTCTATTATGATGGACTTGATCTGACTAACATATTTGACTCACTATCACCTAATTGATTATATTGAACATGACTCAACTTGTAAACTTAGCTGGATTTGAATTATATTATATGTTACTCAATTTTTTAAACTTTAGTCCTTATATCCTTGTTTGATGTAAATTACCGTGTATCTAGTTAATCGTGACACGAATATAAAATAAGAAGTTTAAAATTTAAAAAGTTCAATCAATACCACATCGTTATAAAACTGATTAGAGATTAAATAAAATTGAGGAATTTGAAAAAATGATTGAAAAAGATTATCTTTATTCATTTAAAATTTAAAGTTTAATTGAAAACAGACAGTTAAATGATAATTAATTATAGTTTATAAAAACTTATTAGTTTACGAAAATTTATCAATTAATTAACAAATTGATCAATTTTTAACAAAAAAAATATTAAACTCAACCAAATCAGAAAATTAAAAACTGAACTGAATGTTAGTCAATTCAAAAGGTTTCATTATTAAACCGATTGAACCAGTTTGATTTTTAAAATATTGATCAAGACCCTAATCATGTATGCATTTTACGATGAGATATTACTAAACTTTCGGGTCTTAGAATAATATTAATCATGTTTCCCTCTAGATATATTATTTACTCCAGACTACTCAATCTTTCACGGCTTCAAATCACCAGTGTCGTAAACCTGCCCCCTGTCCCAATAACATCCAACCCATCTAATTTTACTCTTTCTTAGTTATTGAATGGTTGGATGTTGTGGAGAATAGGTGAGACAAAGTTAATGAACAAGTGTTTTAAAGCCGTCTTTTTTTTATATAAGAGGTAATAAAAAAGATTACACAACAAGTCACGTGAAGCAGAGTTCCGATCGACATATCTTTTAAAAGGAGTACATGACACTCAATGAGTGAAGTATCAAAATAAATAATGCCTACATCAAAATGCTCTGCATAGTTTGCAAGTGAGTCGGCACATCGGTTATTCTCGCGGTATATATGTCAATGTGCTACCGTCCAATTGTGAGTGAACAGTTCATTAATACACTGAACGATGAGATTGAGAGCTTGTGATCGGCTCGCCGTCTTTCACTCTTATTTTGTGATGCTAGTTTTTGTGTCTTTTTCAGTTTGTTAAGTTACTCGTTTGTATTAAAGAACCTTGTTCATCTTCTAAAAATCAAGTTGGTACTTTGTCATTGTTTTCCAGTAAAGTCTTAATCTTCAACATCTCTACACAAAAATCAAGTTGTTACCTTGTCATAAGCTTACGTGATCTTTATAAACGGCAAAGTCTTCGTCTTTTCCCATAAGCATCTTATGCAACTTGTTTTACTTCATGGGCTTTCTTATACACTATCTCCAACCTCCTCTTTAGCTTTACGTCTCATCTTCCTCTTTTGAACAATCACTTCCTGAGCCGACTCAAATGTGTAAACTTTTTCCTTTTCACATTCTGAAGCCGTGTCTTTTGCTTGTATTTACACTTTAGATTTGAGCATCAAATCTTACACTTCGGCTCTTCTTCTTTTCACCATCACATACATCCTCAAAGCAGTCAAGGTCACTCGTGAAGATACACTTTCTTCCGGAAAACAAGATAGCCAAAGCAGCTTCATCAAGAAATCAAGGTTTCTCATGGTGGGTCTATGTTGAGCAGAGAAGTGGATAGTATATCGTACCGGCTGAAAAATATTATGGTAGTAGTTAATTCCATACGGGCCTAAGGTACTAGTTCACAAAATACCAATGTTTTAAAAATCGAACCGGTGATTGAATCGGAGAAGCAACTAATTTAAATGTTAATGGTTCAATCGGAATTTAACCATGGTTGAACCGGTGATTAATAAATATATAAATTTTTATTTTATATATTATATATATAAGATAATTTTTAAACATATTATTTAATTATTTATTTATCTAATTGTAAACTTAAACGTTTAAACTTCAAAATATACATTTAAAAAAATCGCTAAACACAACACAAAATAAGATAACAAAGCTCACTAGTCATATTTCATCAAAAAGATTAAAAAAAGATCACTAATCATAATATTCATTCAAGTTGAAATCATCAAAATCAAGGTATTTTAAATAGACCGGCCGGTTCTTTCTTTCACCGGTTCAATAGTTTTTACCGGTCTAACCGTAAAATGAACGGGTCAATCACTCACAAAAAATACTGGTTAAATCGGACCATTTCATGCTCCAATTTACCAATTTTCCGGTTCGACCGACCGTTTCGTTCTCGTGATAAAGCTTACTTTTGATGAGCTCTCATAAAGAACAAAAAGAAATAAAATAGGGACCTTTTTTATTACTCTTTATAAGAGTCCTGTGAGTAGATCTTGAAGTCGATCTATCCTTATTTAGGGTCGGGCCTGGTTGTGATAGTGTGGGTAGTTTACTATGACCTTATGTAGTTGTGTTGTGGACTTGTGGATGTGCGGTGTGCCAATGTTGTGGCTATGGGATGGGTTCACATGGCTGATTAATTAGAATTAATGACAGTGTTGTTTGGTTTTTGTTAGATAAAGATTTTTGTATTTCCTGTTTTAGGCTTGAATATCTGTCAATTAAGGGAATTGAATCATCAATTGATTGAGACTTGAAAAATAATTGATCAATTAACGCTTGCAAATTATACAACCTTTTCCCCTTTGTTTTTTTGCTTTGAAACATTAATAATTAATCATTTTATTTCTAATTTTGATTATGTGTGCTTTGAATTATTATTCACACAAAAATTAATAGTTGAATATACAGTAATTTAATTTTTTCTGAAATTATATTAAACATAGATATCAAACATTAGATAATTTAATTTTTCTATAATTATATTAAACCTAAAGTAATTTAATTCTTTCATGATTACATTAATTTCTAAGAATTGTTATGAGTATACTCATTATTCATTAGTCTAACATAATGTTAAATTGTAAATATTTCAACAAATCTTAATATTAATGTCTTGTAGGTATTGGAAAATAGTAAGATAGACTTAAATCACAAGCTTTGTTTGATTTAGTACGATGAATCTCTATTTGGGAATAATTTTCCTCTCTTACATAGTTTCTAGGATAGCTTATGTCAAATTAAGATAACTGATATTATTATTATTCTGATATATCGTGAAAATTCAAGTTAAAATTTCAAGTATTAAGGCTATAATTTCTACATGGATGTTTTTCTTATTCATGATAGAGTTTTGTTAATGAAATCAAATTCTATTTAATCTATGTTAATTGTTTAAATTTTTATTTAATTTTGTCACCGTAAAGCTATGTACATGGGTTGCTTTTTGTGATACGTAGAGATATTTTATCCTGGAGTTACCTATTTTATGTCTTTAGACATAAGTTATTCTATAATTGGCATCTATTTTAGTATTCAGCCTATTTAGTGTTGAATGTTATTGTTTGGATTTTGAAATGATTCATTTGACTTTTTAACATATCCATTCCACATTCAAATTGTTTCATCTACATTATTACTTTAATTTTAATATGCCTTCACTTATTTTACAGATAAATGGAGGAAAGTTCAAGTGCTCCTGATAATTCAACTGCTTCAGGTTTAAGAAGATGCAGCTTAGGCTCTAGATTACTTATTATAATGAAGAATCATACCATTGTTTGTATCACAATAAAAATTTAAAAGGTGGGAGAATCATCAAATTAAAGAAGCATTTGGCTAGATTAAATGTGATTTGGAACCTTGTAAGAAAGTGAGTCATGATATAAAATGATAAATGAAGACTTTACTTAAAGAATATCAACACGAGAAAAATAGGAGGTAAAAATTGAGCTACAAAATTGGTAGTAAAAGTTCTTTTTTCTGATGGTCAAGATGATACTGGGAATGTTGAAAGTGGTTTTCCTTTCCAATAACAAGGAAATGTTGCACCTAATACGAGGAAGAAAAAAAGATAAATGTCTAACTTTTTTGCTCCACGAACAACTTTTAGAGTCAAGCCTTCAATTCATAGTGTCTTATAATCTCAAGAAGTCGCTCATAATGTGGATATTGTAATGTTTAGATGGTGGTATGATTTAAGTATATTACTCAATGCCGCCAAGTCTTATTATTTCTAGCCTATATTTGATGTTATTGCCTTTTACTATCTAGGATATAAAGCTTCTTAAATTGATGACTATAGAAGTAAAATTCTAAGTAGTTTTATTTACAGTTATATAAATGAAAGAAGAATGATTTGGGAACTTATAAGTGTTTAATCATATGTGATAGTTGGACAAATAGAAGAAAAAATCTTATTATCAAATTTTTGATTCATTTTGCTAAGGGGACCATTTTTTTGAAGTTTACTGATGCATTTGGCTTATTAGAAATGATGATACTCTATTTAAAAAATTTAATGAAGTTGTGAATGAATTTGTGCTAGAATTGTTCAGTTCATTACTTACAATAATTCTACTTACAAACAGTTAGAAAAAGATTACAAAGCAGGTATAATTCTATTTATTGAACTGTTTTTTATGCATATTGTATTGACTTGATGCTAGAAATGATAAGAGATGTTAGATATTTTCTTATCATTAATGAAACTATGCATAAAGCAAAAAAAGTAACCAAGCTCATCTATAATCATACACGAGTTTTGAATTTGATGAGAAAGGACTTCACCAATAATAGGAATTTGTATCATCTTCCTATTATAGGATTTGTGACTAACTTTTTATCACTTAAGTGTTTTGTTCTGATGAAGGAGTTAAGACAAATGTTTACAAGATATAAGTTGGTTGCATCTCAATATGCCAAGTCTAATACTAGAGTGGAGGCTTATAGAATTATACTTGATGATCATGAATTTTAGTCCTAATATTAATTTATAATTCGAGTTTGTGAGCCTTTGGTAAAAGCACTTCTTCTGGCTGATAGTGATTAAAAGACAGCAGTGAGTTATTTTTATGTATTACGTATTATATATATATATATATATATATTGCTCTTTATGTGGGTCATTTGGAAACAAGCTCTCTACTAATATGGGTAAGGCTGTGTATTATTTGACCTCCCTATACTCTGCGTGTCAACGGAATTTCTACTGGATATTGTTGTTTTTGTTATAGTGAGTTATTTTTATGATGCTATAAAGATAATAAAGGAAGCAACCAAGGCTAATATAAAAAATAACACTTGGGAAATTTTTGAATCTTAGTGTCTATTTTTATTTTGGACCAAGTTTTATAAAGGAAGCTAAAGTTAATACGATTATAGTATTAACTATTCTAACAAATTTTGTCCAAGAGATCTAAGATCTTCCAGGCTCACAAATGGAGGTTTATAAAGATGTTTTAGGTGATGGAATACTCATTGTTATTCGTCAAAGAGACAAACTTAATATAAGTATTTATTTGTTTACTTTTGTTACTTATTAGAAATCAATCATCACTTTATTTTGCTTATAAAACAAAATTGGAGAGTTTTTGATTCATTAAATAATAAACTAAATTTAACAAGGAATTAAAATAAATCAACTAAGTATTAAAATGAGAAATTGAATAGTACTTAACTCCAATTTGAGAGAAGTACCTCAACATTTGGAAATCTTATGCATAAGGGTTGTAATTTGGTGCTGCTAACTCCCTTAACATTCTAGTGTTAGGATTTATCATCTTTTCTTCAACTTCCAGAAAATTAGAATCTTCACCAATCATTAATTATATCTTAACTATCACTTCCTAAGTTGAATGACCTTTTTCTTGCTTAGTATCTTTCCTTAAACGACGTGTCGTCTTCTTAATTTTTAGATTATACTGCATTTAACCTATCTAAGAAGCACAAGTCATAAAAGACAAGAGATTAGCAGTAATCTGTAAAATAACGTGAAGAAACTAAGAAACTAAATAGTTTACCAATAATAGTGTCAAAATTTTAATCAAGTTGTCGAAACTCTCAAAATTAATTTTCATTTGCTAAACTTTTATAGTATTTGTAGAACCAAAATAACTAATAAAAATTTAATTGAAGCAATTAGTTCGAAACCTATTAGGATAGCGAAAATAAATCTCAAATTTTCTTAAATTAATTGGTTCAAATCCAACATTCAAACTAAAACTTAATATAAATTGATTAGTTATAATAGCATTCCATATTAGTTAAATGATAACAATAAGCTTAATGAAAAAAATAAACTCTAAATTAAATAATTGAGATAGCTACAATTATTCAATTTAGTTTTCTTGTTTCTATGCAAATCCATAAATAACCCATTTACTACTTGTACCAATAGTTCATGACAATTACGGATCATTAAATTTATGGATAACTATAGAATATTTTTAAAAATTAATTTATTAAATTAATCAAATTTGATTACTCATAAAATAAAAGAATACAAAACAAGAAATACTTGAATTAAAATAAAATCAAGGTTTAGAATAAGACCTCACAAGGTTACAACTAGAGTTTTAAACTGCCCTGAATCAGAATGTTTGGATTTAGCCACACGTAACTTTAGTTCCAACACCAAAAATAAAAGGAAAATAAAAAATGAAGAGAAAATTACAGAGAATAAAAAATATGGTGGTATGAAGAAGTGAGGAATATATTTTCCTCCTCTTTCTTTACTTAAAACCTAGCCTCCTCCTTTCTTGCGAATATCCCTATCTAAACAAATCTAAATCCCTACATAATAGGGTTGGAAATTGGTTTCGTAATTGAATTCAAACTCTAGAGCCAAAATTGACATTAGGCATGATCTCACCTTTTTTATTGCTGTAATTTGTCCACTTTTTTCAAATTTCGCAATTTTGATCAATAATGCTCTAATATGATCCAATTTTCACTTGTCATCTTCTAAAATAAAATAAATATTAATTTTCCCATAGGCACCAAAATATAACCAAAATAAGTCCTAGGCTTGTTCTATATATATATATATATATATATATATAACTTTAATATTTTTCTCAAATTACAAAATGGATAAAGATGCAACTGAGTGACCATCATACCCAAGAAATGGTAGGTAACATTTTAACTAAGCATGTTGTGAAAGGTAAAATTATGTGTGTTTGCTTTAATTTGAAGCATATAATTCATGTTTAAATTTTCTCATAATAATTATAGTCGACTTGAGCCAAACTTATTATATTTGTTTCAAGGGTATCGATTTGGACAAGATATTTTTGCTACAATATTTGGCATTATGTTTAGATGCATTTCAATTTACAGTCCTTTTTTTTATTGTTTGTTTACAAACTTCAAGGAACATTTAGACCATTTTTTAATATTTTGAGCAAGAACAAACTATCACCTGTTTATTATATATTTTTCATTATTTTTGTTGATACAATTAGATATGGATTTACTATATATTAGATGGTCGACATTTGAAATAATAACTAGTTCTAAACCTCGTGCTTTGCACGGGTTGTTACAATATTAATAAGAATATTAGTTATGATTAATAAATGTATAATTTGAAAAGAATTTGCTTATTATTAGTCATAACTTTATCAATTCGTTATTGTTATGAAGGATAAAACTAATAAAAATCCGGAATTAAATTATATTATTTAATAGCATTAATAAAAACATATTTATTAATAAGAAGAATGATAGTAAGTGGAGAATTAATAATTAAAGCTCAATTTAAAAAGTTAAATTAATTACAATAATTAAAGAACCATAATAAATTTTAAAAATAATATAATTGTGAGAAATAATAACAAATATAAATTTAGCACAACTTATAATAATTGTGGCAGTAATTTGTAAAATAACAAATTATAACGAAATTAGAATTATCATATGTGAAAACAATTAAAATAATAAGAATGATTAAAGAAAGACAACAATTTTATTATAAATTATAATATAATTTCTAATAAAAATTCTTGAAATCCTCTAAAAATTAAATCTGTTGATAACGAATGACAAAAAATAAGCATAATTTTGTCCTATTTATTATAATTAACAAAATTACTAATCGTAATAAAATCGTGAGTAATTTTTAACAGTAGCACATTCTGGCGAGGGACATTGGCTTAAGCATTTTTTTCAATTTATTATGAAAAAGAAAAATTATAATAATCGTAAAAAATGGTGACTCAACAGTAGGGAATTCTAAAATTAAAAAAAAAAAACAGTACGCGATTCTCGTGAGGGCCACAATGGTGAGACTCGTGAGGGTCAGGCGTGGCCCTCGCAAGAATATATACTGTTGGACCCCGAACCTGTTTCTTTATTTTGTTGAGTTTATTTATTCAGCATGATTAAATTGTTTTGAGGTCTTGGT
>JANZLX010000212.1:34347885-34364878 GCA_025531955.1 Erythroxylum orinocense
ATTATTATTATTATTATTATTATTATTATTTTATAAGTCCATAGATAATAATTGTAACAAAAAAATAAAATAACTGAAATGAAACATGAAGATGAAGAAATGAAACGAAGGTTCAAAGCAGAGATGAAACATGAAAATGAAAAAAAGGAACGAAGGTTCGAAGCAGAGAGAATGAAAACGGTACAGGTAAGGCGGAGAAGCAGAGAAAGTAGAGGAGTGAGAGAAGTAGAGAATGAAGGAGTAGGGATTGAGATTTAAGTAATTAAGTAGATGTTTCCCTACAACTTAATATTTACTTGCTTTATTAGCACTCAATATTATTCTATGAACATCACCATGGTCTGGGCTGTGAACCGATCAGTGTCTTGAACTGAATTGATCCCTGCACTTGCAATTAGACTTGTCATCTTTAGTTCCATCCTTCTCCTAAGATAAGAGTACCTTAGATCATATTCTCATCCGCATCTTTATGAAGTTTCAGAAACAACCAACGTCAGTGCTACTTCCAATATTTTCAGCAACAATACAACAACAATGCACAAGGCTTCTCCATCTTCCCTTTTGCATTTTTACAAAAATTACTATTTCTGTACTCGAATCAGTGATCATTTAGTCACAAAAGAGTAATCTTATCAGTTGTTAAAAGTCTCACCTCCTTGTAAATTTAAAAAAGAAAAAAGAACTGCATACTCTACTTTTGATGGAGCTTATTCAGTATCCCTAGCGTTTCAGTATAATCTATAGAATGAGAAGGAGAATCGAAAGAATGGAGATGAAGTATGAACTAGGGTTTGACGATTAACATCAAAGAGCAAAGCATCACCTTCTATTATCTCAACAAGTTCATTTTCCTTCGTCAACCTGAATGTAGAGGCAATGTTGAGACCGTGTCTTCTGGGATCCAAAAAAAAGCTTAAAGCGTTTGGTCCAAGATTCTGGTACACCCTGTTCTTTCATCATCCATACGTTGCAAATCCAACTCGTCCTTTCCGCACTGATACAGGAAACTAGGAAAGCCATTCAACAAGTCTCGCTAACTTGTAAACATCGGACATTTTAGCAGTCTTCGTTAAAATGTTCATCAGATCAGATGGTAACTTCATCTCGCTGAAAAGCTCACTATTCACATCAAATACAAGCACTTAATACTCGGATTCTTCATAGTTACGCTTAAGGACAATCCAGTGCAATGCCCCGGTCAAATATGCTGGGCATCTTGAAAGTATGTGGAATGAAGCAATAGCAGCAATGTCCCTCCGGTAGTTTTTGCCCAGTTCGTAAAATCTTTGTTCTGGCATGTCTGTTACTTGCAGGCTGAACAGAGATCATTTTGTGATCATTGTTGGTTTCATCATACCACAATCCTGCGATGGTGAATGATAATCCAAAACTATGATGAATGTCGATATATCTCCTCAAAACAGGGTTCTACGAAAAGAGTAAATCGCTTAAACGTGATTGTATAAATATCAACCTGCCACAATTATGAGGCTCGTTAAATTGTTTCCCACTAACGATAAGGAATTATATGATTAAACAGTTCATTTTGTGATAGGAGATGAGGCCGGAATTGCACGAATAATTACAATTTTTTGTATTTTAATTTTTTAAAAATTAAGATTATTTTAATTATATAAAATTATAAACAAATAAATTATAATAAAGTGTTAATCTTAATTCATATTTTATTCTAAATTTGATATTTTTCTTGTCGTATTTTTCGACCCATTTTTTAAATCAATGTTTTAAAAACCATTTTTGAAATCAATCTTTTATTACTAAATTAAGTATATTATCTTCAATTTTCTATTTACATATCAAGTAATATATTATAAGATAGATGTTAAATGTCTAACGTATTAATTGATTTTTAATTAGGATTTAGATGAAATATGACTTCACTTATTATCTTACAATTTCAAGTGTTCTTTTTTAAATTTTAAAATCAAAAAATAAAAAATGAATACTTGTAATGTGTTTGGAGAGACTGACTCGACTCAACTCGTACCGATTAAGACAAAATGATATTATTTTAACTCTTCAATTGATTGAATTTAAGACTATTTAGTCCAAACTTGACTAGATTTCATATATAAATCAATTCATTACTAATCATACCTTAATCCATGAGAATTTTTAGACATTTTATGATTACAAATATGAGGTGCGAACATGGTGGCAAATTTGCATAAATTTCGCTCTGGGTTTAGCTCAAATTAAATTTCGATAAAAGAATTGCAACGACCAAGTCATCATTCGTTATTATTTCCTCTTTAAATTCTTATCTTTAAAAGGTCAAAAAGTCAATATAATTAGTACATAAGGCTCTCCGTTTTGCGGTGGTCTAGAGAGAATCATCGATGTACACAACCTTCTCTTTATATTTTTTACAAAAAGATTATTTCCGTAATTCAAACTTATAACATTCTTATCATAAAGAAGCAGCTTTTACTAGTTATTTCAAGACTTTTCCTTAACTTTTGACCTTTAAAGGTTTCAATTGTCTTTGAAGTGGTTTTGGCCCTTGAGTAAGCTTAGAATAAGCAGGAAAAGAAAAAAGTTTGCATTAATTTGGTTGAATTTGAAATTACTATGTTTAATATTAAATTGATTAATTCTTAGAATGAAGTTAAATTATTTTAAATTTAAATCTTAAATTGAATTTAAGTTCAAATATGAGTTTTATATTTTACTCCATCATAATTTAAAATTCAAACTTTCTTATAACATAAAATAACATTATCTTGTATATAAAAATAAAAAATGCCACCAAAATTAGAGATGACAATAGGCTAGTCCATAGTCGGTTCTGTCATTTTTTTAAATTAAAAGTGTAAAATAATGTTATTTTTTAATAACCCAGACTTAGGTTTACCTGAAGCTCAACTCTTTTAAATAAGCTAACATTGTTTTACTTAGAAGAATTAGACTTCAAACTGATTGGGCCTAAACTTGAACTCATGAATTGATCTATTAAAAATACCTAATTTTGGACCATTATATCAACTCATTGTTATCCATAACCATAAAACTTGAACTCGAACTCTAACTCTAACTCTAACTCTCTCTTCTCTAACTCTAACTCTCTCTTATTCCTTAGTTTCAATCATTCTTTATAAATTTTCACATTTTTTTGTTACAAGGGAAAGAAAACGAAAATTACGACCCAAGCCTAACTAGCGCAATGCCTGCGGTACACAAAATCGTAATGGTCTCGGAATAGGTGGGCACGTTGGAGGTTTCCAGAAAAAGTGAAGACCCGGCCTGATAAAGGCTATGAGGGAAGCCAGGCTATCGGCACTTTGGTTGCCTTATCGATACACATGCTGGAGCTAGACGTCCCAAGGTTGACGCAGTAACTCCCGGATACCTGTAACCAAAAAATACGTGTCAGACTCTTGGAAGTTAGAGGAAGAGAAAATATTTATCACCTCAACGGAATCGACTTCAACGATGATACGTCGATACCCGAGGGCCCAAGCCAGTTATAGTCCTAATTTAACACCCGAAACTTCGGCCGCAAGAGGCGATCCGCTCCCAATTCGGTGGATAAATCCGCTTCACCACATTATTACGTGATTTCACGTCTTTTTTATGACGATCATTCCCAAAATATAACTCTCCATTCTCTCGATTTTAGAATTTTTGAGTTCCTGAATGCTCGTTAATTCTATGAGTAATTTCTTTTTACGTATTTGTTGTTAATTTCTGTTATTAATGGATGATTAAATGAGTTTCATGCGAGTATATTCTACTATGGTCATGTATTCTTAGATGAGATTTCTTTGTGGCAAGCTGTATTTTCATGAGTTACTCACTGATCCTACCATTTTAGGCAAAAGAATGCTTTTTCATTGGCTAAACACCAGTTGTACAAATTAAATTATTTATTTAATATAATAAATTTACCAATAACTTATCTGCAAATATTAAATCAGAGAATAAAATAAATAAATATATTTATTTATTTATAAAATAATTATCTTTAACTTTTATCTAATAAATAAATATTATTATTAATAAAAATATAAGTATCAAACAACAAAATAAAATTTTTATGTAAGAAAAAATAGAAATTTAAAACAAAAATTAAAAATTAGGTTAAAAATAGAAGTAAAACAAAAGGCCGAATTACCATGTATCCATTAATTAAGCAACTAAACTTATAATCCTTAATAAGAATTTTATTTTCATTTTCAATGGAAATTTATATTATCGAATAACTACCGTTGTTGGGAAATCAAGTTTACATCAGGTTCTAACCGCAGCGAAATAATTATAAAAATTTTTCGTATTTTGATATATCAAAAACTAAGATCCTTTTAATTCTATAAAATGATTAGTACATAAATCATAATAAAAGCATAATGAATGACACATAAATATTAATAAGATCTCTTTAATTCTCAAACTTTACAATTAAGTCTAATTTGATTAAAATATCTTTGTTCTTTTCAACCTGTTTTTTTTTTAATGTGAGATCATAATTAGAATTAGATAAATTAAAATTTCTTTTAATTTATCTTTAATTCTCCAATTAAACAATTTATAATCGTAGCTTAAGATTGACGTCTAACAATACATTATGACTACCCAAATATTTAAGAATATCAAAGTGATTTTATCTAACCTTTCTGTTAATGATATTTTTATATAATTCAATCTTTCTATAATTCAATCTTTCATATATAATGTTTCAATTAAAAATAAAGAAAGAAATTAATGTCTATTATATTTTGAGTCCAATTTTATTAGTTCTCCACCATTAGTTATTGATTCAATTAATGACATTTGTAAACTATTTATAAAACGGCATTCCACCTTAGCCAATGATTTTTTCGAATTAATAATAATCGAGAACAACAGAACATTATCCATAATTACTTTATGGTGATGAATCATATCTTGATCGCTCAACTACCTCTATATAGTTCATGCTACATCCAATGATTACCAACTGAACGACTTATGATTAGAATAGATCATAAGTAGTATCAAAACATATCAATCTCTATACAAAATAACTTTGAAGACCTCAAGTTAAAAGATCACTTATACAATTATCACAATAAGAGTTTAAATTGACATAAAAGTATTGTTTCAAATGAATTTTTCATATAGAGTATGTTCAATGAACTTGTTCTCTAACAAGCTCCTACACGTTCATTTACGTATCTCCACATTTTACTCTATGAGATCGACTACTTCTTTTATAAGGAAAAACATAACGTGTGTTAATCTTTTTACGTTCTATTAATGTTTAGTATTAATAGAACAATGATTAGAAACAATTTAGAGATAATGGATAAATGTAAATATAAATTATGTAGTTATAATTTCATTTACAATGTATAATTATCTCATCAACTTTATCATATAAATCCAATTAACTGTAGGGCATAAATTGACACCAGTTCTACCAATATTTTAAGCCATGTCTTACAAATGAAAGTTCTACATGTATTAACACATTAATTGGCTTGAAACACAAAACAGAAATACTGGGAAGACGAGGATTTTTAATAGCTGGATATTCATTTTTACTTGGGGAATTGGTAGGGGTACAGCTTATCATAAATATGAATCAACTCTCTCTGCTGTTCTGTACTGCTACACTACGTTCTCATTAATATGCATCCATGTCTGATACTGTTAACAAACGAGAAGGTTCCTTTGCCGACACTAGTTTGTAATTATATCTTTTCCTCGTTTAATGCACGTCCCAACTCTGTCTCCCATGTGTTTTGAAATGCTAAACTTGGCAAGCCTAAATTTCTGGTACTTCCAGGATTGAATACTTGAAGAAGAAGAAGACTAAAAAGGGTTCTGCAGAATCGAAGCATATTTAAGCAGGAGGTGAAGATTATTCTCATTTGCTCCCTCCACCGAGAGAAAGAGAGAAAACTAGCCTACATTCTAGCTATCAATTGTATAATATCACAAGCCATATGGGTTAAGTTGACAAAAAGAGTTCATTCACAAGTTATCTTCTACACACATGATTCAATCATATTGTTTGAATTTGTTTGGTAGAAAGTTTTGGTAAGCCATGTGTTTTCATTTTAAGAGTTTGAGGTCAACTGCTGGCATCTTAACATAGTCATACCAGGAAAGGATCAAGGAAGATGATAAACTAATATTGAATCAATAAAATATATGATACTATTTCATATAAACAAACTTTGAGACATTATATTCAACATATGTTATGAGGGGAACTACACTTTTACAGGATTTATAAGTTTTGAGTTGCATCAAACTCAATGAGCCCTATTTCCCAGACAACTAAGTCCAATCTTCAAGTCAAGCTGTCTTAGACTCCTAGAAGATAGTGGGGATAAGCACATGTACCCAAATGCACACGTGTGCCAAACTCACACACACGAGTTAGTTAAAAACTTGCTGGGGTTGCATAATTTCATGGATACCTACATTTCACCCGACAAAGACAATTGGAGAAATAGCTATTTTGACAGCTTTCATACCCACATTTCACCCGACAAAGAAAACAGGAGAAATAGCTGTTTTGACAGCCTTCACAATTTTGTTTTCCAGGAAAGGAGTAAGGTTAACGAGGCTCTAGTAAGTATTTTGACAGACAAGTTTTAAGTTTTGGTCAATGGCAATAATTAGGAGAACGGCCTGAGTTTGGTGGAGCAACTTCCTTGGGAGAAGCGAAGAAGTAATCCTCATAAAACTTAAGGAGCAAAAGATATTCTGGCGACCAGTTTCTGTCCAGAATCTGAAACATTTATCAGAAACCAAGAAAAGGTTAACCAAAAACTAATGTGGCGTGTAGGATCTGAGACTTGACAGACTACCTAACAAAATTTCCTAATGAGAATCGCACGAAAGAAGGGAATTTAAGGTTAGCTAAGCCATCAATTTCAGTTGGCCTGTACTGGTAAGCAACTTAATACAGAATCGTCCTCTGCTCAGCCCCAGATTTTGTAGAAGTTGCTAAAATTGGGTGCAAATTTATTAAGAACTATATGGGTTTGGAATATAGGTTGGTTTCCACATTTACTATGGTCTATTATAGTTCTCTGTCACCTTCCTACATACCAGAAGATACAACCACATTAATACTCTTTTGTCTGTATTTATGTGCACATATGTGCATGACCAATAATAAGGGGCACCTCATAAAATGACAATTTGACCATTCAGGAACATCATAACGAGCTGGAACCTTCCTCCACATAAATGAAGGACACGAAGAATCCAAGTGGGGGTGAAGAGTTGCGAGAGTGCCTGCAGAAAGCAAGAAAAATATGCATGATAGAGAGGAGAGACTAAAGGAACATGGAAGAAATCACATGGGGTTTTGGAAACTTTTACCCCGTGCCTCGCTGTAATGATGTTCCACACACCTTAAACGATGCGAGGCCATCTCACAACCTAACGCCCCTCATTATTTTACCCTGATAGGTCATAGGTCCCTTGACCAGAGAACAGAGCATGATACTTTTGGACTTAACAAGGGCTTAAAATGTTGCTGACCATAATCATTAGCGAGGAGAAGCGGATGGTACCACTATAACAAGCAAACATAATCTTCATAGATTGCCAAATAACAAACGAAATACACATGGGAACTCAATATTTACACGATATGTGTTTTGAGTTCTTAGTAATAAACATGTAGTACATCAAACCAATATATCTGTTACATATCAGAAGTACATCATGTACTATATTCAGGTGACATCAATTAAGAGACTAATCTTCTCGTCCAACCCGTCATCTGCCATCAAACATTCATGTCCTTTCCAACAAAAGAATCAAAATGCAGTTTTTGCGTCAGATTAACAACCACACGAAGTGCAACAACCACCAAACAAAAACAAAACTAGAAAATGGCTTTAACTCTTGTTGGCAGAAGTAGTTTCTCTTCTCAACTGTCACTACAGTAACAAGCAAACAAGCTTATAGAATTATAAAAAGTTAAAAAGAGGTTCTTTCGTATGTTCACCATCTTCAAGTAAACATTGAAGAAAACCTAAAAACTAACCTCCATTTTGCTCTATGCCTACTGGAAAAACTGAGCTCCCATTCCTTAGTTTGATTCTTTTTGAGAGTATAAAGATTCAGACAGGCTCAGTAAGAACCAATGAATGCTTATGCTCTATTTACAGATTAACAAAGGCATATTTCCAAAGTCCAAATTAATTGACTTTAGCTGCTGCTTTCGTAACTTATGGGTTAGTCAATCCAACTAGCTACCAGTATGAACAATTGCCCTAATTATATCCCACCCTTCGTTAAACCTCCATCTTCCACATCATGTCATCAATGCTGTTACTATGTGTTTTCTCCAAAGCTGCAACTTTTGCCCGATGTGCTGCCACAGATATGGCACTTTTTTCCCTTTCATCTTGAGAAAGCTCGCAAGCCTCACTGATAGAACCTGACTTTAAGTCTGCCGGAGGTATAAAACAATCAACCGAGAGGCCTGGAACATTGAATGCAACCTCCTCAATTGTCCAAACTTCTTCCATCTTTGTCTTGGTATGGCTCATAGCCACCTCACCAAATCTGTAAAGGGTCACCACAGATCTGCCTGAGTGAGCAATCATGATCCCCTCAACAGGCCTATAATGATCAAGGGATGAGTTGATAGTGGTTTCCCAGTAAACTGCATCACCACCATTGGATTGGATTCTTGTGAGATGTGAATCCTCTATGTAAACAAGAAGTCCAGTTCTTTGACTGAAGTAGCCAAATAAGACATGCCTCACGATCTCTGCTGGACCTTCACTCCTAGCCGTCAGTGTCTGAGGATCAACACATAACTTGAGTATAAAACAATCCTCCCCATTAATCATTTTCTCCCCTATGCACCTTGCATCAGCAAACATACTAGCCGTGGTTCTTGGATCAAGACCCTAAAATTCAAAGTTATAACAAACAAGTCAATTAACAAACTATCAGAATGCGAAACCAAAACTTAAGATAACAGAGCACAATGTCAAAAGAACCTAACCTGAAGCACACGGCGAAGAGGTCTAATAGGGCCTTTTGCGGTATGGGCACCGAGCCAAGGCGTATGCCTCCAGACAAGCTTCCCATTGCAGCCAGCGTGAACCTTACTACCCCCAACAGCAAGCTCAACATACCACATATCAGGACTCATCTGCCAGAGAACAAACCCTCCAGATTCACCACCATTACGGTTCTTCACGACCCTTGTTGGTATCCCAAATTCTGAAGCTACCATTTTAAGCTTTCCCATTGTATATGCATTTCTAACGGAGCTTTGCAGCTTCTGCCCACCAGATGCCGCTATATACTGCTGCAATATTTACTGTGCTGACGACGTCTCCTGAAAACCATAAGAGACGATAAATTGTAAAGATTAATAAGTTTAAATCTTGTTAAAGCATAAGAACAAGGAAATGAAGTTGCATATATTAAAATCCAAACATTTCCTTGCCCCAGCCAGCACAACCATTGCGGACTGTAAGTTAAAGAGAGATAGAGAATTACAATGGGTGTGTCTTTAATGCTTAGAAGAGGCAAAGGGTCCGCCGTGGTCACGTGAACCGGGGCGAGCGGCGCACCCATGACCCCAAGCAAAAGTCTCAAATCGGACCTCCTGTAGGACGCCGTTGCCGCCGTGGATGGAGCTCTCGATAACTGCCCTTTAACCCATTGCCCGAGACCCGACCCGCCCCGTTTAGCCTCTCCTTCTCCTCCGTTAGGATCGGGCCCTTTCATAAGCGGAGTCAGCGTCGGCCTCAAGCTCCCCGATCTCCCAATCGCCGGCTCCACCTCAGCACTGTAGTTACTCTTCCTCCTCCGCAGCAAACTCGTTATCGGAGACCGTGAACGCGACGGCGACGGCGACGCTGACCGTGACCGTGATCGCGACGGCGAGAGTCCACGAACTACCTCTTCTTTCAAAGCCGAGAAGAAGCCTTGCGCCTTTTCCATTTCAAACACTCAACAATCAACAAAGAATTCAACCCCAGAAAGAGAGAGAGAGTTGAGTTGCTCACTGCAAATACTGTTTGTGTGCAACTCTTCAGTCCTCACTCTTTGCTTACTTTTAGTATAGCTGTGAGCGTTCCACAGGATTACAATCACTCCCCACTTTCCATTTCCTTTTCTTAAGTACTGTATTAGTCTTTTAATCCCAAACTCTAATTGACTAATTCTCACAATTAATAACGAGTGTTTAATTTACCCTTCCAATATTTTAATTAAAAAATTAATAACTTAACCGAAAAATTAATTTATTAAAATACTCATTCGCTAATTTTTAAATGCGCACTAAATAAATATCCGAATTGACGTAATAACCTGTAAACTACGTTAACCGAGTACTCCATATTATGCAAACTCTATACAAAGACTCAATCAAAAAAACCATAGATAAGATTAATCATTGATGGAGGCACATGAGGTTCAATGGTACACTGAATCCTCCTAAAATTTAAAATATAAATATTCTTTATTTTTAATTAATATATATATATATAAGGGCGAACTTATTTAAGAATCAGTGATACATTGAGCCCCTTAAAATTTTAAAAAATTAAATATTTAAACCCTCTTATTTTAAATTTCTGGCTCCATCCTTGAAAATTTTGATTGAAAAATTAAATATTTCCATGATTGAACTTTAATTGTTAGCATGAACAATCTTTGAGAGTTACGTATGAAGATAACCTATGGGAGATTTAGAAATGGAAAAGAAAATCGCAACTATGTTCCTAAAGTATGAATATTTAATTAAATTATAAAAATAAATACTTTGGTGAGCAAAACTATCAAGTCACTAATTCTAAAAATAGAAAAAGACACTTGGCCATGTGAAATCATTTTTCGGGCTTTCGTTTTTTTTAATTCTCGTCAATCTAATCTAATCTAATACAAGATAACAAAATTATAGAAAATATTACATTATATTTTTTTATAGAAAATATTACATTATATTTTTTTAGTTGATCTCCGTCATGATATAATTGAAAAAATTAAAAATATAATTATTTAATTATTAGTTTTTAAAGTTTGATATATAATGTTAATTTTTTTTATTTAACCCTTCCTTTATTTGATTTGACATTTTTGCATGTGATTACTGAGGTACAACATAAACTAGAGAATGTAGTGCGATTACTGCAAAGATCAAATGGGTTTGTCTTGTAATGATTAAATATAATTCAAAATCTGCATCATCACGATTCACTTTATGCTAGAGTTAAACACAAAGGATTAGGGGTGAGCATTATTCGGGCCGGCCCGAATTAATTCAGGTAGAAAAATTTTAAATTTCGGGTAATTCGGGTAAAACCTGAATTATTTTCGGGCCGGGGTCGGGTAACCCCAAAAAATTTCGGGCCGGCCCAATTACCCGAATTACGTTATAAAATTTCGGGTAATTACCCGAATTAGGGTAATTCGGGCCGTAATTTTCGGTCATTCGGGTAATTCGGGTCGGGTAAGTTTGGGTAATTGAAAATTCGGGTTCGGGCCGGATAAGGCAAAAAAAATTTCGGGTCATTTGGGCCGGGCCCGAACAGTAAAAATCCGGCCCGAATTACCCGAATGCTCACCCTTAAATGGGTGCATGTTAGTAATTAGTCACAGCCTAGTGTTAGTAATCAGTCACAGCCAATAGTTCAGCCTAAGCCCATCCAAACCGACATTTGTAGGAGCAAGATGGGGAAAGGAACCATTGCTGCCACATAGGCACGTTGTTTGGCAAACTACTAATAGTTAGTTATAGAAAGAGATTGTATAGGGTACAGCAGAGAGAATATAGCCTGAACATAGGAGGAAGGAGGATTCATTCATCATCTTAGACATATTGTACTGGCCTGGAGAATATTTTTCTAGGAGGTACTACTGCTGTAATTCTATCTAATACGTCAATAATATAATCACTAAAGTTCTACCTATCAATTGGTGCTTTCATTGAGAGACCAAGTGGGTAGAGATTGTATGCTCACCCGAATGGAAGCTAGAGTATCCGCAATAGAGGCGTCTCTCCGGAGGCAGGAATAACCCCTCTTAGCACAAGAGGGAATGGTTAAATCGCATGACACCACTTTGAAGGATCTTTGATCGCAGCTGGGCTCTTTGATAGCTAATGTGGAGACGTTAGCCAAATCTCAGAATCTGCTACAGTCGAAACTGAGGGATGGGTTTCAAAACTTGTTAGCCAGGAACCCACAGAAACAGAAGGGGGGTGACGAGGGAGAAGAGCCGCCGGCGTCCCACCATGCATCCTCCTCTGTCGGTGGCAATAGACCCGCGCGTCACTCTTTGGTTTCCGTTGGCAACGACAGACCCGCAAGTGGTACACAAGGAGTTGGTCACCACCGACACGGAGATCACATGTCTTCGGTAGCTACAGAACGTGCATGGGAAGAATATAGAAATGTCGCACGTAAGGTCGACCTCACAGCATTCCATAGGGATGACCCATTCGCTTGGGTCACGAGGGCTGAGTCGTATTTTATGATCCATGAAATCCCATCTGAGCTTCGTTTACCCATGGTTTAGATTTGCAAGTAGGGATCGACGTTGTACTGGTTCATGACTCTACGTGAGTTGGACCCATGTATGATGTGGGAGAGATTCAAATGCTCATTGTTCAATCGTTATGGAGGTAAGGATGAAGGAGACCCGATCGAACAGTTAAAATCAATATGCCAACATGGCTCAGTAGACGGATACATTGACGAATTAAAGAATAGCGTCATAGATAGGCCATTTTTCAGAAGATTGGTATATGAGCTGTTTTTTGGGGGGTCTACGTGAGAAGATACCCTCCTACTTGGGCTAGGCTCATCTCCATCGCAAGAAAGGTTGAGAAGGAATTGGTTAGGGAAGGAGTAATTCGTCCAGCGGAATGGAAAAACAAACCTGGGAATTTCTTTCCAAGCTACGATTCTAGAATTGGAGCCTTCAATACTCAACATCCGAATCAGCCGAGTAATGTGGTTGGAAATAACATAAATGAGACAAAGGATCTGCGCAATAAGACCCGTAGTAATGTGATTGACAATCAACGACCCGAAGGTTCGAAATGGAAGGGAATAAGAAATTTATCTTACGAACAACTTAGGAAAAGGGGGGCCAAGGGGCTGTGTTTTAAGTGTGGACAAACTTTTGGTCCACTTCACAGATGCCCAGATAAGGAGTATAGGTTAATTGTGTGGGAGGGTGAGGAAACGAATGCTGAATTAAATAATCCTACAGTAGCAAAATTTGAAGGGCAACGGGAAGATTGGGAGCTAGTGTGTAATTCAATGGAGTTCAGTATGTTAGAGAGGGATAAATCTTCACCAACAAAATCTATGGTTTTAATTGGTAAGCTTAAGGAAATGCCGATTGCCATTTTGGTTGACAGCGGAGCTAGCCATAATTTTGTGTCCAGTAGGTTGGTCGAAGCTATGGGTATTGCTATTACACCGACTAGAACATTCAGAGTTAGAATGGGTGATGGACATTGGTCTTTTTCTCAAAGAATTTGTAATGAGATTAAATTGGAGCTGAATGGGGAAGAGTTCAGTGTCAATGCTTATGTTTTTGATACTGGAGGGTCTGATTTGATCCTAGGAGTTGCTTGGCTGGAAACATTAGGAGTAGTGAAAGTCGATTGGAAGAAAGTGTACACGTCTTTTGATCGGAGGGGGTTGGAGTTCATCTTACAGAGGATTAACATGCAGGCTTTTTCTCCTCATGCTTTACAATAGATTTTGAAACACCAGAAAATGGAAGTGGAAGGGTTGTTATGGTCTATGAGAATTGGGAGATCCTTATCCGAAGAGATGGGAACCTTGGAAGTAGATCAGCTGAAGGAGTTGCGGACTGTCTTGTTCAAGTTTGTGTCAGCTTTTCAGGAACCTAAGGGTCTCCCACCTAGGAGGGCTCACAATCATGCTATTAACTTAAAGGAGGGGGCTGTACCTGCGAATATTCGTCCATATAGTCATGCACACCACCACAAGGATGAAATTGAGAGGCATATCTGAAAGTTACTAGAAACGGGAGTTATCCAGTATAGTATAAGCCCATTTTCAAGCCCAGTTATCCTTGTCAAAAAGAAACATGACTCTTGGCAGATGTGCGTCCACTACCGAGCTTTAAATCAGCTCACAATGCCCGACAAGTTTCCAATTCCAGTAGTGGACAAGTTGATGGAGGAATTACATGGGGACTAAATACTTTTCCAAGATTGACTTACGGTCGGGTTTTCATCAAATCAGGGTCCAGGAAGAGGACACTTATAAGATGGGGTTTCGAACTCATAAGGGGCATTATAAGTACCTAGTGATGCCCTTCGGTCTCATGAATGCATCGGCGACTTTTCAGTCCACCATGAATTCAATCTTTAAACCTTTGTTACGGAAGTTCGTCTTAGAGTTCTTTGACAATATTTTGGTTTATAGTTCTAATTAGGGTCAACACTTGGAGCATTTGGCTTGTGTGTTGCAATTATTACTTGATAATCAGCTGTTGGCAAATCAAAAAAAGTGTATCTTCGGTCAAAAATCTGTGGAGTATTTAGGCCATGTTATCTCTAGTGAAGGGGTAGCAATGGACCCTTCCAAAATCTGAAGTATCTTAGAGTGGCCTATTCCTATGGATGTGAAGGGAGTACGGGGATTCCTTGGGCTTAGTGGGTACTGTTGGAAATTTGTTAAGGATTATGGTAAAATTGCCAAATCCCTCACTGAACTCACTAAAAAGGATGGTTTCAGCTAAAGTACAGAGTCCCAAGTAACTTTTGATGAGTTGAAAAAAAGGATGACTTCTTCACCAGTTCTTGCTTTGCCCGACTTCTCCAAGGAGTTTTCCCTCGAATGTGATGCATCAGGAAGGGGATTGGGTGTTGTTTTAATTCAAGAGGGTCGCCCACTAGCGTATTTCAGCAAGGCTTTGGCTGAATCAACGTTTTCTAAGTCAGTCTATAAGAAGGAGGTAATGGCAGTGGTAATGGCCATTCAACATTGGAAACATTTTTTAGTAGGAAGACAGTTCAAGGTGTAAACTGACCATAAGAGTTTGAAGCACTTATTGGACCAGCGCATTCCTTCTACAGATCAACAATGTTGGTAAGCTAAATTGTTGGGTCTAGATTTTGAAGTGATTTATAAACCTGGTAAACAAAATGGGGCAGCTGATGCGCTTTCCAGGGTCGAAGAGGACAAATTATTGGTTTCAGCCATTTCTGCTCCGTTTTGGCTCGATATGGATGTTGTTCGTCAGGGAGTTAAGGAGGATACCCAACTACAACTCATTTTGACAGCCCTCCAACAAAACCCTCATTCCAAACCTGGTTACCATTGCAGAGATGATTTATTATTCTACCAAAACCGATTAGTCCTTTCAGCAAATTCTATTCTCATTCCTCAGTTTCTGCATGAGTATCATGCTTCACCTTCAGGAGGGCATTCGGGCTTCCTCAAGACTTATAAAAGGTTAGCTTCCGGACTGTTTTGGTTGGGCATAAAATCATCAATTCAGAAGTATGTGAGGGAATGCATCATTTGTCAAAAGAATAAATATTTGGTCATGTCCCCTGCTAGACTTTTGCAACCTCTACCTATTCCTCAGCGAATTTGGGACGAAATTGCCATGGATTTTATTACCAGACTCCCCAAATCTCGTGGCTTCGAAGTCATATCAGTGGTAGTGGATCGCTTATCCAAATATGCCCATTTCTTACTCCTCAAGCATCTATTCACTGCCAAAACAGTGGCTGAAGTATTCATCCGTGAGATTCTGTTACATGGCATTCCTAGTCTTTATCTTAAGTGATAGAGACCCCCTCTTCACTAGTAACTTCTGGAAAGAGCTGTTTAAACTACAAGGAACAACGTTAAAAATGAGTTCCTCCTACCATCCGCAAACGGATGGACAAACAGAAGTGCTGAATCGGTGTTTGGAAACCTAACTTTGCTGCTTTACCTCTGAAGAACCGAAGAATTGGTCTTATTGACTAACCTGGGCTGAATATTCGTATAACACTAGTTTCCATGTTTCGTCCAGGAAAACTCCCTTGGAAGTCGTTTATGGACACCTACCACCTACCCTACTTCAGTTTTTCAAAGGGGAAACTCAGGTGGAATCTGTGGAGCTAGCCTTAATCAATAGAGATGAAGCTTTGAGACAGCTGAAACACAACCTATGTCGAGCACAGGTTTTGCTGAAAAAAACGATTGACAGCCATAGGACGGGGGTTGTTGACAGATTTGGAATGTGTATAATTAGGATTCTTCCGTTATTATTCTTCCTTAATTAGTTCTTCCTTAATTAGTATAGCTTTTCCTATATATTCATGTGTATATGCCTTGTAACTGATTATTAGATAATGGAAACTTCATGGTATCAGAGCAAGATGCCTATTCTGGAGATTGAGTTTTCTCTCTCCTACATCTACGGTTTTTCGTTTCTGTCCAACTAAGGGGTTGAGTTTTCTCCTCTTCTCTCGACACCGCCCACACCAGAAGATCACCAGGGTCAAGTTCAGCTAGCCATCGGAGTTTCGCCACCATTCGACGTCACAATTGGTGTCACACGCCGCCTGAAGATCTGGTGACACTGTTCACGCGCTGGTGCGTGGGGCGCGTGTCCCCATCTCCGGCCACCGTCCGACTCGATTTTTCGCCCAGATCCGATCTCCGGCCTTTCGCAACTCCGATCGGCCAATCTCCAGTCACTTCCAACGATGTGTATTTTTGGGTTCTTTTGAACAGGTTCTGGATTTCTTATTGATCTCTGCCTATTCTTCAATCATTCTATCATCATTTCAGACGTTAAGCAACGAACTGAAGTAGATAAACCTCGCGGCTTTAGTGACAGTCCCTATATTCAAATTAGCCCTATTAAACTGGATGGTTGTGGTACTTATTTGGCTTGGTCTAGATCATGTTTATTGTTTATTAAGAGGCTAGAAAGATGCAGGGATACATTAATGGAGATAAGAAGCCACCAACTGTTAATGATCCATATTTTAGTCAATGGGATTCTGATA
>JANZLX010000212.1:34399591-34410949 GCA_025531955.1 Erythroxylum orinocense
TACACATTTAGCAACAATTATGAATCATAAACAAAAATATATTAAATTTTGATTAGATTAAAAAATAAATCTAATTTATTCATTCATTAAATAATTTAATAAAGAATATTTAACAAATATTAAGATATATAATATTCATATCTTTATAATTTTTTTAAAGTTATGTCCTCATAAGTTATTTTACACATAAACAGCTAGTATTAAACAGCTAATTTTACCAAACATTTCTAATAAACAACTAATGCAATCCGCTGGTCAAATCAGCTGATAGAATCAGCTATCAGCTAACAGCTAATGTAATCAGTTGTTTGCCAAACAGGGCCTATGAGCAATACATCTTATTCCACATGTACTCTTGAGTTCTAATATATAAATAATAAATAAATATTTTAAGGATGGTAAAGTAAAATTATCATTTAGTAGAAAATTAATATTTTGCAAATTTTATTATCAGCAATAAATATCTACCAAAATATTCAATTTCTTAATTACATACCAAACTCTAAACTTTCTAAGGGGTGAATTATAATAAAATTATTCTACAACCTATTTACAAAATTACTCAAAATAATGAGTCACCCCAACTTCTTAATAACCAAAAGCTTGAATAACAAGTTTTGCTTCTTTGTGATTATAAAGTCACGGGTTCAAGTTACGAAAACCTCTCTGTAAAAATAGAAATGGAAAGCTGCGAATATGATGATCCTCCACAGACTTCCGCAAAGTTAGAAGTTTTGTGAACTGGATAACAAATAACTAGAATCCTTACTCATCTTATTTTAAAAAGGATAAACTATTAAATTCAAGTAAACCTTAAATTACCTCAAGTTATAAAGTACTAATTTCTTCGAAAAAACTATGCAAGTTTTTTTCTTGTGTAGTTGGGGAATTAAAAAAATGGGAGTAGAAGCTTAAGCAACTAGCTGCAGATCTTAAACTTTTTGGCGATCATTGAGGTGCCTATTTGCACAATTAGCACTCGTAATCTAATGTGTGAAGCTTATAACCAAAGGAAAAGAACATCAATCTCACCTATGAGGCTGCCATGAATTTCACCAGACAGACGTTAAGGGGTTGCCAACTTCCTCCAGAGTATTGTCAAAGGATCGCTGGATCCTTGCATTTGACAATAGAGTTGAGCTATAACTTAGGTGCTCCAATGTAGCCATTCTGCCCCCCCAGCTATGGGGCAACAATGATCCCAAATCCACAATCCTATGGCACAAAAAGCTGTATTGCAATTGCCTCTGACCACAAGCCTGGAGAGCTTTCAATGTGACTTGAATGAAGCATATCCAGACAAAACGTGTCTCTCTAACAAGAACTAACTACTCTCATTTTCTTTGACAATTCATGCAGCGTTTGATATATGATCTCAATTTGTGGATGCCAAGGGGAGCCTGCAAGAAACTCATGCACTATTCCTTCAACAGTGATCCAACTACACCCTGGTTGCTTCTTGACTCCCTTCTCCCTCATAAACCACCTCACTGATGATACATCTGTCCATCGTTGATCACCAGCCAAAACATTAGCCAACATTACATATCCTGCAGAATTATCTGGGTCTACTTCAAGAAGCCTGCTGTATATATTTTGCGCCAAATCCAATCTAGAGTGGAGCAGGCAACCGCCAAGCAATGCTCCCCAAACAAAGTTGTTAGGCTTGAAAGGCATTGAGGCAGCAACATCTAGAGCTTCTTCCACATGCCCCTCTCTTGCTAGAAGATCAATATAGCAAGCATAATGTTCCAAATTGGGAAGAATGAAGAATTGTGACCTCATATCTACAAATATCTGCCGTCCTCTATCTGACAATCCCGAATGGCTACAAGCACATAAAAGGCCAAGAAAGGTTCCGGCATTGGGACGCAAACAGAACTCTTGCATTTTCGAGAAGAGCTCAATTGCTTCATGCCCTTTACCATTTACTGCGAGGCCCATTATTATCGCATTGAACGAAACAACATCTTTCAAAGCCATATCGTCAAATACCTCCTTTGCCTTCTCCAAACTCCCACATTTACAGTACATGTCGATTAAGGCTGTAGCTAGAATCCTGTTGGATTCTATAACACTTCTGCGTCCTTCAGATTTCATGTATTCATGAACCCAAATTCCAAGGTCTAGATCACCAATTTGTGCACAAGCTGAAAGTACGCTCACCATTGTCACATGGTTTGGTCTATTATTAGGGTCCTGCAACATGATGCGAAACAGATCCAAAGCCTCCAACGGGAAGCCATTTTGCACATATGCATTTATCATAGAGTTCCAGGAAAGGACTCTCCTTTTCCCATTACTAGTAATCCTATCAAAGCTTTCCTTACTCCTTTCGATCATGCCCCATTTCCCGTACAAATACACGAGAACAATGTAGACTGAGTCACAACAAGAACCCTCAAATTCAACATTTTTAACGAGTTCAGATAATATCGTTATCCAATTCTCTATTCGTGCAACGTCCAAGTTCGAACAAGCTGACAGAACACTAACCATAGTATCATCTTCCGGTCTCACATTCTCCTTAACCATCAAGCAGAAAAGCCTCAAAACTTCCTGAGACTGGCCTGACTGAGCAAAACCAGCCATTAGAGTAGTCCAACAAAAAACCATACTTTTATCAGGTATTTGATCAAACACCTTGAGCGCATAGACGACGAAATTTCTGCAAGCCTTAGTATAGACAGCAATAAGCCCGCTGCATAGGAAAGGGTCCCTGCAATAACCCATTTTCCAGACATGGGTGTGGATTTGTTCCACATGAAGGGCTTCCTCGGTCTGGAGACACGACTTGAGGATGAAAGAGAAGGTCAAATCGTTAGGCGAAAGGGAACACCTCTTCAACTTTCGGAAGATAAAAAATGAATCAGCGAAATGACCCCCGTAAGCCGAAACTCTGATAATCGCATTGAACGGAAACAAATTGGGTTTCTTGAGCTGATTGAAAACACGAAGGGCGATTCCATGTGGGTAGTGACCAATGAGACGAGTTGCTATCAAGTTGTCTTGGCTTAAATGAAGTCGAAATACTCTGGCGTGGATTTGGAGAAGATGGGAGTGCGAGACTCGGCCTTGCAAGAGGGTGGAGAAGCAGGTGAAATCACGAGAAGTTGCACCGGAAGACGATAGATTACGAAGAAGGTTTAGACTGGAACATCTCAACTTCATCTGGAGTGGAAGCTTTTGGAAAAGCACAAACATGGCTTGCGACTCCTGAAACTCTCATATTCCGTGATATCACCAGTTTCTTGCTGCATCCCAGCAACGTCTATGACGTAAATATGGCTCTGGTCCTCTGGATGGCATGTGAAAGGGCTTAACTTGCGAACAATTTAACTGGCATGTACAGACATAAAGAGTGTATTCTCTTCTTGTTAACCTCTGAATTCTGACATATAAAATAGAACGTATTCTTTTACAAAGCAATAAACTATTCATCTGAAAGAGTAGAATTGGACTGATCTGGCATCTCTCTTCTAGCCTCTTCATGTTGAATGTACAACCACCTAGTCTATATACATATTGAAGCATCTTAAGTGAAACGCCTTCAGTAAACTTGTCCATTTCCATAGGCATCATCATTTCCCACATCTTTTGTCAAGGATAGAAGCTCCATCAGCTCCATTCTGTACTCCAAGCCTCGGAGATGGTGTCCCAGAAGCATACACCTTAAGAAAGAAAAGGAGGGTAAGAAAAAACATATAATGGAAACAGAATAGACATAAGAGTTTTAACCATACTAGTTGCCTATGTTCTATCTGTACTGAACTTCATTTCCTATAGTTGCCTGATTATATGCTCCATATCATTTTTAAGTCAAACATTTATAGTATATTCCCTTTAAATTTTCCAATGATGGAGAAGACCTAACTAAATCTTCACAAAATAAATAACTTCATAGGGCAAAAAGGGCATGAGAAGAAGAAAAAAGGGAGCAATGAAGTTGAAAGTAGCTTCACCAGAAAAGTAGGCGTGCCAGATAGTCCCTAGTTAATGAAATGAGCGGCTGGAAATGAAGTGAAGTGTTCTCAAGAAGTTCAGCACAATCTTCGTACTCAACACTTATTGGTGTAGTTGATGCATTATCGTCAAACTGAGGAGCCTTAGAATGCATCTTCGGAGAAAGGGTTGCAAGAAGACCATGGACTACAGCGTGGATTGATTCTTTCACTTCTGATAATGTAGGTTCTGATAACTCTGCGACCTATACATATAGAAAAGCATTAGCTAGCACATAAATTGAGAATCTGGACTTCGTTGTGTAAATAACATTGTTTATAGTAACTGTCCAAGGGGAAAAGTAGGACAATGCATATAATACTAATGCGTCAAATAAAAGCTTGAGAAACACATAATACAAGTGCCAGAACATATTATCTACGGATTGCAAGATTTAAAGAAGAAACCATATCTCGCCCATGCATATAGAAATACGAACAGAAAAGGACCAAGGCCTGAATGGAGGAGACCAAAAAGCATTGTGATTAATTAAGAAACCATAAAAATTACACTTTAAGAGTCTAGACCCATGCCACACAAACTGGTATCAATAAATAAAGACCTTTCCTTCAGGATTGATTAACACACACACACACACCTACCATTTGCACTTAGGAGAAAAAACAGCGGAGGACATCTCCATTTTCAAATGCTGATTCACGGCAAAGGTTTTGCAAACAAAGTTAACATGCAATAGCAGGGATACCATGAAACAACAAAATCCAGTAATGATGAAGCGTTGATGTAAAGTAGACATTCAGTTAGTATGAAACAGGAACCAAATCGTCAAAATTTGCAGCAAATTGAACATTGGATGATTTATTTAACGAGAACCTTTTCTGGTTGTAGAGATCTTAAGTAGTCCAGTAGATCATTCTTTTCTTCACCAACAAACTGTTGCATTTGAAGTGCCGCACTTTTCCTTTTCACCTCATGAAGTTCCTTCAGCAAGCATTATGACCAAAAGAAAAAGGAAAGATAAGGAGCTTGCGGATAAGATACAACAAAGAAGTCAAAATGAGGTCAAAGGCAAAACATAGAGTCATGTCCTAAAATCAAAAGGAAACACAAAGAGAGGTACATGCAGAGATTTTATCAGGAGTTCAATATCAAAAGAGGCGTACCATTGATGCATAGGCAGTAGCTGCTAGTATATAGCACATGTTAACCTCATCACAGAACCTCAATCAATCATGAAACAACAGAAATTTTATCCAGTATTCTGACAAGTTACGCATAAAATTATTTAGATAAATCAAAATAATGAACTTTGTGTGTAAAGAAAGTTTAATTATTTTGCTAATGGTACGGATCCTCCATAAGAAAATAAAGGCTTATCGTGTTTGGGTTCTCCCTCAAACTTGTGGTTCAAATAAAGAATTGTCTGTTCTGTCTATCCTTCAACATTTTGGTTCCTCAGACAGATCAAAATTAAAACCCATCAAGAAGCACATACAATTCACACGTGGTTAATGTTTGTAGTGGTACACAGGCATTCTAATCATCAACCAAGATAATTGAAAAATGAATCAATAAAATTCATTTCTTTAATTGCATATACAAATACCTTTTTTACAGAAGATAAACGAGACTGCAAATGAAGAATGTACTGTTTAGCTTCAGCAGATATATCTCCAAGGCCTTGAATACCAATATAATCACAAGGTTCATCAGTTATCCTTTCAAAGTTGGTAGCTTTTCCACAGCCCAGAACTGATTTTGCACTGCCACACATCCCTGGCAATTCTGATTTAGGATCAGCTTCTTGCTTTTCAACATTTCCTTCATTTATATCGAGGTTTCTTTCAAGGCAAAGTCTATACTCGGCATTCCGCAGTGTGTACCTAAAATCCAATAAAATCAGATTCACATACATCTCAAATTAATCAATTCTTCAACTGCGAAGGCAAACTGAAGAAAATTTTAGCTGCTTCATAGAACATCAAAATTCAGAGTATCAATGTTTTCAAATAATATGTTTTTCATCCACAACTGACAAGATTCAAGACTAAAGTCAACAACGTAATAAAGATGGCGAGTCAAATGAGAAGAGAGTCAACACTCAAGAGAATAAGAAGACATATAGAAATTATAGCAAGACTGAGCATACCCAGTCATCATTGATGAGACTAACAACTTGGAAAGTGGTTCCCACAGAGCCTCGATAGAAACTTGAAAGCGATCGGATGGTAGTAAACCCAACATGCCTGAGATGGTCCTCTTCATAGCATCTAAGGTAGTAGGTGGAACATCTTTCTGAATGACGCTCACGTCCAATGGCTCAATCTCTTGTATCAAATCAGAAAGCACTGTTTTCTGAAGACAAATGCTCAAAATGAACATTGATAACATTTGAGTTCGAAAGAACAACAGTCAAATATAACTACTCATCTCACTGTGCATACACTATTATTATTCGTAAGAAATATTAACACCAACATCTACGATGGAAGTCAAGATTAGCATGTAGGTTCCAATTGATGCACAGACAAAGTCAAATATAGGACATTCCAAAAGAAAACCTAGTACACCAAAGAGAAAATCGAGCAAATCATAGCAGAGTCAAAGCCAAATTAATGAGTTGTTTACAGTACTCAATACAAAGTTGCATAGGTACAATCGATAGCATTGCAATAACATTGAACAGCATAAAATTCTTTAATGGCAGCACGATTTCTAATCATAAGTTGTATTCATCAGTTAACAAAAATCACTCTTGTGCTTTTTTCATCAATAAGAAAAAAATCCCTTCTGTTATATTTTGGTGTCTAACTGCAAAATTCCTAGTTGACTCAAAACGCAGTCCTCAGACCTCGTAACAAAGCATAAACACTAAAGAATTAGAACAGCCTCCTCCTAATTCAATTAATATCGCAGATTTTGAGGCATAACTGACCAGTCAAAGAAGAAAACAACTATAGGCTGAAAATCGCTAACCAACTACAAACAATAAATTAGAAAATTAAAATCAGCAGCAAAACTTAAATCAAAGAAATTTAAAACTAAAAACAAACCTTAGAAGAGGAGCGAAAGGAGTAATTAGAATTGAAATCGAGGGAAGAAGCAACGACAAGAGTATGGCGTGGTTTGGTAGAGGAAGTGGGGCGAAAAGGGAAAGAAAAAGAGAAAGAACTCGAAGGAGATGGATTGGACTTGTGTGAGGCAGAGCAGAGCAGAGGAGGAGGACGGAGAAGATGAGAAGAGGAGAAGAGCGCCATGTCACGTCTCTCTCTCTCTCTCTCTCTCTAGTTCCCGTTTCTTTCCTCCTCAGACTCTGCCAGCCACCAATGGTTGTTTCGCATACCAGACAAAAAACCAAATCAAGTTACATCTGGGCCCAGGTTCTGTCTGTCCCTAAACGGTACCGTAAATGTGTTAATAAGCAAGAGGCCCCATTTCATACTCCGATCTCTCGTCTTATTGGACCTATTTTAGATCTAAATAGCGAATATTATAAGGCTAAAAAGGTAACTTCGATCGGTTTAATTTATGAGAAATATGTGAAATAATATTAATAAAAAAGAACATGTTTTACGTCAAATTTATATTATAATGATTTCTTAATATAAGATTCAAGTAAATTAAAAACTGTATGATATAATATATTGAGAAATTATTTTGCAAATTTATAAAATTTAGAAAGTATTTTTTAATTTTAAAAAATTATCTGAAATAGTCAATCTTATAAATAGAAATTATAATATTATACCATACTAGAACATATACTATACAATACTAGAATCAAATCGAGTACCAAGTTTGATATGATACTTGTAATATTAGAACCAGATGACTTTGTGAAGCCATCTCAGTTTTAAAAAGTCCATGTTTTAAATTATTTTTAACAAAGCTTATTAATTTTTATTAAGCTTAAATAATGATAATTAGACTAACACAATATAATTAATCATAATCTAATTTTCAATTTAATCAAAATTTCAACTTTATCCATGTACAATCCTAGCCTCAAAATAATTCTCACTTTTTCTAGGTGTCTCCCTCTTCACCGTTGTTTTAAACGGTGCATCCTTCTTCATCGCCCTTTTTCTTATGTTTTAACCTTTCATATCGATATATGCCTCCTCGTTCTTGGTGTTTTGATTCTTGAATTTAAGTCTTTATTGTAAATTTTAATATTTAACATTCTAAGCAATATTTACATGTAAAATTTAATATTTAACATTCTAAGTAACATTTTAAGCCTAGAATTCACCCAAGATTATCTATTATACAATTGATTCAACACCTTCAAATCCTAATATTCATGCTATAAACAAAAGAAAGAAATACTAACTATGATCTATGCTCAATATGTGTAATTCCTTCTTGATCGCAAATACTTCTCTACGCAAAAGCTTTATCCACTCTTGCCTTTTTCCCTTTCTTTGTTCTTTTCAATAGTGCAATAACTTATATTTCTTTGATATTTGTTAACATTTCTTGACTGAAGGGAGAGGGAAGGTTTTATTAATTAACCTTAATGATTTTAATTTTCTTTATAAGCCCAATAACCATTATTTTAGACCCACTTCATATTAGAATCAAATAAAGTAATATGAGCTACACTTTATGATTATTAAATTAATCTAACAATTTCCTACCTGGACCGTGTTACGACTTGATGATCCAATAATACAAGTGTGCATCATAAATCGAATCTATCAAGCCATCAAACTTGAATTAATTGAAATGATGAGATCATGATAGTCACAATTTATCTAACGATATGATTTCTTCTAAGTATTACACAACCAACTTAACTCAAATTAATTGCAATCGAGAAACACTGTAATTCTTAACTTTAATGTTTTCTCAAAACATAATTTGTCATCATAATAAAACAATGCGTCTATACAACATAATGTGATAACTAACAAATAAGTGAAAACCTAACATTAATTGAATTCATAAGTGCCAAAACAATAATAGCAAATATCTAAATATATATACATACATGATATGATCTCATGCTAACAAGGACTTATCTATAATACCCATCCTTTCAACATGGCTAATAAATGTTTTAAGTGGTAATCCTTTAATTAACAGATTCGCTATCATTAAATCAGTTCTAACATGCTCAATTAACACTTTATGTTTTTGCACTTCTTCTTTGATTGACAAGTATTTCAAATCCATCTATTTAGTACCCTTAAAATAATTGTCATTTTTATAGAAGAAGACAGTTGCGGAATTATCACAATAAATTTTTAGCAGTCTAGCTATACTGTCTACAATATCTAGTCCTAAGACAAAATTATGCAACCACAATGCTTGAATAATGGCCTTAAAATATGCCACAAATTCAGCCTCTATAGTGAAAATAGTAATGGCAGTCTGTTTTCCACTTTTCTAAGAAATTGCCCCTCTTGTTAGTTGAAATAGATAACCGAAGGTAGATTTCTTGATTCTACAAAACCAACGTAGTTTGAATCTGAATAACCGATCACTTCTAAGAGGTCTGATTTCCTGTATGTGAGCATGTAATCCTTGGTGCCTTGTAAATACCTAAGAACTTTCTTTGTAGCTTTCTAATGGTCCAATCCATAATTAATTTGATATTGGCCTAACATTCCAATAGCAAAATTGATATCTGATTATTTCTCAAAAAAATTGATATCTGATCGAGTATAAGTCTGAATATACATCAAACTCCCAACTATAGATGCGCAGGGAATATATTCCATTTTCTTTTGTTCTAAATCATTCTTGGGACATTACATTTCACTAAATTTATCCCCTTTCTGAATTAGAACTACTCCTTCTGAGCATTTTTCATCCTAAATCTCTCTAGTACTTTAGTGATATATCCTTTCTGAGACAACCCTAACAATCCTTGTCTCTTGTCGCTGAATATTTCTATTCCAATCACATAGGATGCCTCACCTATATCTTTCTTTTCAAAGTTATTAGAGAGAAATTTCTTTGCATCATGTAACAAGCCCAAATCATTAGCAGCCAAAAGAATATCATCAAAATACAGTACCAAAATAATGAACATGCTCCTACTAAATTTCATATAGATACACCTATCAACAATGTTCTCTACAAAACCATAAGAGGTAATGATTTAATTGAATTTAAGATACCATTGTTAGGAAACTTATTTCAAACCATGTATTGACTTCTTTAATTTACACATCATATTTTCCTTTTGTGCAGTCACAAAACCTTTAGGTTGGTCCATATAAACTTCTTCTTTTAAGTCGCCATTTGAAAAGCGTTCTTTACATCTATTTAGTGAAGCTCTAAATCATAATGAGCTACCAATATCATAACAATTCTTAAAGAGTCCTTCTTTGAAACTGGAGAGAAGATATCTTTGAAGTTAATGTCATCTTTTTAAGCATACTTTTTAGCTACAAATCTAGCTTTATACCTTTCAATGTTACCTTTGGAGTCCCTTTTGGTTTTAAAGACCCATTTACAACCCACTTACTTTGAGCCTTTGGGCAATTCAACTAGTTCCCCAACTTGATTATCATCCATAGATTTTAACTCTTCTTTCATAACATTGAGCCACTTTTTAGAATCGTTACATTTTACAGCTTCTTTAAATGAGACTAGATCCTTATCAATGCTCAAATCACATTCATGCTTAAGTAAATACACCACATAATCATCTGATATAGTTGGTCTTTTCTCCCTTATAGACCTTCGCAATACTATTTCTTGTGGTATAACTTGATCATTTGTGACTTGCATGTTATTTACTGGTTCATTATTAACATTCTCTTCTTGTGGGTTTGGAATATTAACCTGTCATTCTGATATGTTACGTGATCATGATACAACAAGAAGAATAACAACTTAAGAAGAGACATTGTGTGAAGAATTTTTCACTTGAATCTTTTGAATATCCACCTTTCGCGGTTCCCCACTCCTACTAATTCTCCCATTTTCAATGAAACTAGCATTACCAGATTCAATTATTCTTGTACCATGGTTAGAACAGTAAAATATGTATCCCTTGGATTTTTCTAGAAAACTGATGAAGTAACCACTAATGGTGCTTGCATCAAGTTTCCTTTCATAAGGATTATAAATCCTTATTTCTGTTGGGCAACTCCAAACATGCAAGTACCTCAAGCTGGGTTTCTTCCTTTTCCACCAGTGATCTGAGATCCGTTCCGTTCCGGACGGATCCGACCAGAACGTTCCATTCCGGCGGCGATCTGGAATGGAACGGACACCACAGGTACCGGCCAAAAATACCGGCCGGTATCGGTAGTTTTCGGTCGGTACCGGCTGGTACCGACAGTACCGGAAAATACCGACCGGTACCGTAAAGTTTAAAAAACTTAGGGACTAAATTGCAAAATTGAAAATTTTAAACCTAAAAATTTTACCCCCCAC
>JANZLX010000212.1:34412763-34427579 GCA_025531955.1 Erythroxylum orinocense
TTAGCATTTCTTTGATTCTTGAATTTTATGAACTTTCTTTTGAATGTATGGATTAAATAGAAATTGGTTTAATTGAATGGAATCAAGAAAACCTTACTCAAGAGAGAGAAGAAGGGCAATCTTGAGCTTGGATTTTCAACAATTTAGATGGGTAATATGTTTATGGTTATTATGTGATGAGCAAATGCCCTATTTGTGTGTGTGATTGCTTTAATTTTTGTAAATGTTGAACTATGATGAATACTTGAAAATGCATGATGAAATATGACATGTTTTCTTTGAAATGAATGAAAAGCATGAAGATATAAGAATTTGATGAAATGAAAGAACCATAAGAATGCAAATTTACGATTGACTAAATTGAGCATAGATTTGTTTGTGATTGGGCAAGAGAGAAACCCGTTTCGTTAGTTACATGCACGTTGACCTATAGCCTTTTCTCGGTTGCCCGCTTGAGGCCACGAGATCTTTAGAAATCGGACTCGTTTTATTCACGGTGTAAACCGTTTTGTTCCACGGAATCTCTCGAGCCATTTGTTGTGCATTCCATTATGACTTTATTGAGTATGCTGCATAAGAAAGTGCTATGCTTGATAGAAGATTTCATGATATGCTTTATGTGATAACTTTCAATTATTTATGAATTGTGTGATGAATTTGCGAATGAATTGAATTTGCTTGATACATGTGTATGTATGCTTGTTTGTGAGGCCCATTACTAATGGTTATAAATGTATTAGCCACTGAGCCGTGTAGCTCACCCCACTTTTCCCCCTCAGGTACAAAACAAGACGAGTGTGAACCTTGCAAAGCATCAGAAACTCCAAGGCATTAGACACTTTTGTACTAAGTTAGTGACTAGCCTTTTGGATAGCTTTACAAGCATATCAAACATTGAGCATCTCATGTATTTTGTATCTTGTGCTAAGTTAATGATGGACATGTTGATGTGTAATTAAAGCTATGCGTGAATATCCATTTTGATTAGAAATGAGAATGAGAATTCAAGGATTTTTCTTTTGTGTATGATTGTGTTACTTTATAGGTTGTGTATGACTATTGTGGAAGAGGAATGTGTTTACGCATATTCTTCCTTGTTGAGATTGCAAATGGTTATTTATTTTTGAATAGCATGTTAGAGATTGGAAGGGTGTATGGGATGAATTGGCTGTGAAGAAACTCAAGAGTACCGAAAGGTACTTGGTAGTGGGTGAATATGAAGGAAAATTGTGTTTAGCAAGCCTTCTTAGGTGTAGGAATGGTGTGCAGAAATTCAATGAAAAAACTGTATTGATCTAAATAGAATTAGCCAAAGTTGTCTTAATGAAAGTTATAGCTTATCTTTCCATCTTTCTAACGCTATAAAGTATGACATTTTTTGATATCGGGGCTGGAAGTTATGATTATTTGAAGTTTGGATGTTGTTTAAGGTGAACTTTCGGGACAACCACTTTGATTAAAATTTTGACGCTTGTAGAGGCAGAAATTGCTTTTAAGTTCTTCATGAAAGTTTTATATTATCTTTTTATCTTTCCGTTGATATAAAGTATGGAATATTTGGACAAGGGAGTAGAAAGATATGATTTTTAGAAGTTATGATGTTGTTTAGGATGACATTGTTGGACAACCACTTTGTCGTGGACTTTTGACCCTTTTAGAGATCGAAATTATTTCTAAGTCCTTCATGAAAGTTGTAGAACTTTCTTTTATCTTTCCATTGATACCAAATTTGCAAATTTTGAAGTTCTGGGTCAAAATTTATGAATTTTGGAAGTTAGGATGTTGGAAAGAGAGGACCCAGGAGGCAGGCCTCCCTCGCGAGTGCGACTCGGGGCAAGCGCACCTCGCGAGGCACGCGTCGCGAGTGCAACGCGGCCGATTTTTCTTGACCCGACCTCTCTCCACTCTTTTGGCCATAACTTTTTCGTCCGACCTCCGATTGACCTGATTTTTAAAGCGTTGGATTCTTATGATATTCCTCTACCTTTCCATAAAAATTTATAACTTTTGGTGTTAATTTGAAAAAGATGGATTGAATCAATTGAGAGGATCGGCTAAAAGAATATGTGTTGGATAATTTTCTGAACACGCTTCAGTATTTTGGCGATATCTTGATCTGTAAAGCTCCGATTAAGTTGATTTTTGTTTCAAATTAAACTAGAGACATGGATCTATAACTTATCTGAAGGAATAAATTTTCAATTTAGGCCCCAAGGCTTTCAATTTCTGAAGTAAAGTTTGGTATAGTGTTCAGTCTCGGATTAGTAAAAGCTGAAAGTATTTTAGGCATAACTTCTTTATTTCTGAACTAAATTGAGCATTTTTTGTGTCGTTAGAAACATAAGACAATGGGGAACAAAAGTTTTGAAGAAGCCAATCTGAAATTCCAAATGGAAGTTCCCCAATTTTGCTTAGTAATTTATGAGTAATGAGTTCTCCATGCTTTTATGATTCCGAATGTTGGACTTCGGAAACGGGGTCCAACACACACATCCCAGTCAGTAAAATCTAGTTGAGGTAAGATTTCACTTTTCACTAACCTCATAACCCTTTCTCTAGATATATGACCTAACCTTCCACAAGTAAGCAAAGTGTTCATTATGTGCACTACATTTATTACCAATATTATGTTCAACATGCAAAAAGGATTCAGAATAAATAACATCAAGGTTGAAACAATATAAACCATCGATTAATGTACCAAAACCATAGTAGTACTGTCATTTATATAAAGAAAAAACATTGTTTCCAAAATTGAAATTAAAACTTATCTTATCGAACTTACTAACAAAAACTAAATTTCTATCACAATCAGAAGCATAAAGATACTTTTCAAGATCTAGACTACAACCAGTGTCTAAAATCAATCTGTACGTCTCAATTCCTTCTATTCATGCCTTCACTTTGTTACCCATATATAGGAACTTTTTAGTTTCGTTTATGGTTTGGATCGAAAGAAATCTCTACATAATATATGACACATGAGTAGTTGCACCTAAATCTATCCACTAGGTATTATTAGGCACCTCAATAAGATTTGATTCAAAACATATTAAAACACAGTACTTACCTTTCTTTTCGAACGAAGCCTTTCTTTTAGGACAATCTTTCTTGAGGTCACCAGCTTTCTTGCAGAAGAAACAACGATGCTCTTTATGAATTTAGCCCTCATTAACCTTCATTGAGGTTTTGTCCTTTTTGTTGCTCTTATTTCCTAGCTTTCCCTTTGTGCTGCTAGCTTCTTTGTGTATTGTAAGATGAGCATAATGTTCCTTTATTTTCTTTAATCTCCCTTCCTCTTGCACCAACACGACCTTGATTTATTAAAAGTTTCAATTTTCCTTCATAGTATTGTAATTCAATTGGGATTGACCAAATTTAGGAGGAAGTGGGTTGATGAATTGTCCTAGGAAGGATTCACTTTTATCTATGCCATTGATTGTAGCTTTGTAGCCAGATTTGACATGCTTGTCACATGATCATAGATAGGTTGTGTCAAATCAAACTTCTTAGTCGTCAATTTGCTCATTAAGTTTCCTACAATAGACTTGTCACCTATGTTTGATTGTGAGTACTCTTTGATTTTTATCATAAATTCCCTTGCATTGTCTGTATGAGGCATTGATGGCTTAACATTTTCAGCCATTGCCAATCGCATCAAGTTTAGACTCAACCTATTAAACCTTTCTCAAGCCTCAAAATATGTCCTTTCGGCTTATATACTAGTCTTAGTAATGGTTGCAGACTTCTCTGCAACTAATGCCGAGTCTTTATCCATAATACTCAACTGAAATTAGATTTGCTCATACTAATAGGCATAGTTTAGCCTACTGAACTTGATCAAACCATTACCCACAGCGAACAAATTACTAGAAACTGCAAACGTAAAAACACACTCACACATTAATGTTTTGAGTACAATTAATGGATTCAGACAATAATAAACTCATATAGATATAATTTTACCTATAGGTGATAATTAAATACATGTCCTTAATCCATAACGATGCCAACAAAATATACACACACACTTTAATAGACAGTTAAGCATACTCAAGCTAGTGTGCATGTTATCTTTGGATATGCAAACATATTCACCAGGTGTGTTGTTAAGTCTCTTTAATGTTATTAATTATAAGCAATGATCTACCTTTGAGAGATCCCATAGTATTATAATTAATATTCTCAATTGTTCAATTCATCTTTTATGTCATTTATTAGCATCACATAACATGAACAATTGAAAGAATGCATAATTAAATGTCTAAATATCTTTTCAAGCAAGGTCACTTTGGTGACTAACAAGCTTTCTATACAATAAACATTTAATTAACTATAAATAACATTTGGGATTTAATTATAATGTTGGGAAACTCATACTCTAACATGCATATTCGTTTGTTACTAGGACCAAAAAACATAATTGGTTGCATGTATATTCATTTAGTGCCAGAGGACTAAGACGTAATTGATTCCATGCTTTAACATGCAAATTTACCTTTTGATTTTTCACATGGAAGTCACGGTGTCTATACATTTTAACACCAGAATCATTCTGTTTTACAACCATAAAACCAAAAGTCTTTCTTATAGTGGGCCCCACAAAACATTGAATTTTCTTTCACTTTTTGTTTTCCAAAATTCATGCAAATTGCAATAAACAAGTAACGCAAACATAAAACCAAAATTTTTGATGGTGGGTCCCATGAAAACTTTCTTTAAACTTTTTTTTTCTCCAACTTTGTTCCTTCAAAAAGCTTAATTGGTAAAACCTCAATTAATGCATCTAAATAACCATTTGACTTTTCAACACCAAATCATGATGTCCAAACATTCTTTAACATGCATATTCATTTATTACCACAAAAACAAAGTTACATTACGCACATGATTATGGTCCCACTAGGATCCTTAGGGTACAGAGTCTTTCGGTTTATATTTATTTCAAAAAACTAACTCAATTCAAAACAAACAGATATGTAAGATAAGAATCCTATGCAATCTCTGACTATTATTATCAAAGGGATCGTCTTTATCAATAATTTTAATCGATTCGACAGCCCATAGAAGTCGAGAAACAAGATGACTTACATTGAGAAATTACAACGGAAGCAATAACATAATTTTTTATAACCGTAAAGCAAGATTAATTGCTATCATTAATTGTAACATCTCGTTACTCAAGTGGAGGCTAGAATAGTAAATATAAGAGATTATTAAGAAATTAGATTACATGCTCATGCATAATAAGGCATACATATGCACGTGAATAATGAACTTTTGCGCATTAAAATAATTGTACATGCATTCATTGACATATTCCGAGTATAATTGTTTATAAATGTGATTATATTGAGAATTGTGGTTTTTATTTGTTGAAAACTAATTTGGAGAGTGTATTTAGTGATTTAGAATTTTTGGTAAAATTTAGGAAATTTTTTAAACTTTGGGTAATTTTGGACTAAGCAAAATGCCATGTGACAAGACAACTGATAAATGGTAGTAGAAATTACTATCCAGTGACAGAGAGAATTTTGAAAAATGACTTTGGGATTTGTTTACAAGTGTCATTGAAAATCAGGAGACAATTGGATTAAAAATTAGAGACAAATAGACTAGTTTTTAATAAGGGTCCATATGGGACCATAAGAAGGTGACAAGTGTCACCACCACTCGCCACTCCTCTCTCTCACGATTCTTTCAATTGAAAGACCAAGTTATTTCTTGTTTTTTTCTTACTTTCTTCTCTTCTACGTGACTTCCCCATTTTCTTCAAGCTCTTCACCTTCTTCATGAATTTTGTTACCAACCTTGACTAACATTGAAACTAGCTCTCTCATCTTTCACTTGCCACTTCCACCATATTATCTTCTTCATTGCCACAAGAAAACCTAAACCTTCCAATCTCCATGATGATATATACATAGGATATATGGAAAATTAGGGATTCTTGGTGTTCTTGAAAAGTTTGAATAATTGGAAGCTAAATCAAGTAAGTAGCTTGTAAATCTTCATGAGTAGAGTTTAATGAAGCTTCTATAATGATAGTTAGAGATTAAATGGCATAAAATGGTGTTTTATGTATGATGAACTTGAGTGATGAATAGTTGATGTAAATGTCTTACTTTTGTATATGCATGTTGAGTAATAATTCATAAATTGTTTTAGAGGTAGAATGATCATCAAAATGGTGTTAGGTTAAGTGTAGAAAATTGATAATGTACATGTTTTGTTTTTAAGTTAATGATCAAATATATATCATGAATTGTTTTTAAATGATATTGATTTGAAATGGAATTGAGAATGAAAAGTAAATGAAGTAGAAAAGGTGATCTTTGTATAAGTGGTGTTAGGTATAAAATCTGGAAAATTGGAAGATGATTGCTAGAAAATGTGGTAGTAACATGTTCACTAATTATGCTTATGTGTTTTAGCCATAACTTATTCTATAGTTATTCAAATAAGATGATTTTTAATTTGGATTAAATTAGATACATAAGGCTACAATTTTCATGAAGACATCGAATTTAAATTCTATCTTTAAGAGTCTCAAAACTTGACATGAAATTGAGATCTAGGTGCAACAAATTGGTGGATGAATGTATATGATGTGTTCTATTTTAAGTGTATGAGAGTGTGTTCTATTTGAGTGTTTATGATTAAGTAGGGAATATGAATTGTGTATGGATGATGTTAAGTTGAAATTAGGTATACTTGAAGAAGTTATCAACTTAAGATGATGAATTTTGAATATGAATTGTTATTACATATAAGTGAGATATGTTATGAAAAAGAAAGATAGGAATTTGTGAATGATGAGAATTAGTTGTAAGTGATGAATCAATGAGTAGAGATTAGAGAGTTTAATGAAATCAAATTGGTATTTGGATTGTTATGAAATGATGATGCATTAGAAGAAGTGAAATGAAATCAAATGAGTGAGTTTTGTCTCACCTATGCCCATTAGACGGACTGTAGGTCCGCTAAACGGACCTTCTCGGGTCTGGAAAAAGTCTTAGCCTTGCCCATTTCAGTTAAACGGACATTAAGTCTGCTAAATGAAGCTTCACATGTCTGAAACTGTCCCAACCCCGTGTATGTCCGTTAAGGGGAGGTGTATGTCCTTTAAACAGACATTCACTATACACTTTCAGAAATTTGCGATTTTGACCCTCTAGATGGAAACATTTTTCTTCTGGGTCTTCATAAAAGTTGTAGATCTTGAAGTCCTCTTCGAAACCATCCTAGAATGACATTAATACGATCTATATAGAAAAATTTATACCATTTTTCCCAAGATATGTTTGTTTATAAATATTGACTTATCAATGTTTGTCCAATGAGATATTTAGGCTTAATAGTGATATTGAATTAGCCTAATTGAAGTAGGATTGAGCTATTAATGTAAGAAGAGCATATTAGGTGTTAAGGAATGATTCAAAGATTATGTTAATTGATTTTGAGATGAGTATTAAGGAAATGTACCTGGGAATGTTATTGAACATGCATTGTACATATTTCATATACATATGTGGGCATTAATAGAAACCTATACAATTGTGCAAAATTATGATATGATTAGGTATTGCATGATATAGAGGAGCCATTGAAATGTCAACATCTAGATGTTGCTAGAACTTCGAGGTAATAACTTCGGGAGCAAATTGTGAGTAACTTAGACGATCTCACTCAATTACTTGTTTGTGTTAGATTATATTTTGAATTAGCTTGATTTGATTGTGTTGATTCCGGACAATGAAGGTCCGAGACTTGTGATGCGTGAATATGATATTAAGTCTTTGAATGCTAGATCACGATCTGATGATAAATGTGAGCATAATTGATTGAATATGTGAGATGCATTTTATTACATGAATGCATGATCAGATAATGAGAGTTGTGACCAGAGTAGCCATCGAAAAAGAGCTTAAAGCTCAGAATAAGAATGTGATTAAGAAGCAAAGGCTCACTATGTAAAATGAGCCCTGTATCTCCAATGGATAAGGGACAGTATCAATGAGCCTGGTATCCACTATAGATATGGGACGGTTTAGACACTCGGTTACAACACAAAAGTGTAATAATTGAAAAAGAGTCACATGAGCATTTCATATACCTTTTAATACGTATGTTGATTAATTGAAATGTATGGTTGTCTTACAATTAAACGAGAATGTGAAATGTGAATTATATGTTAATATGTGTGATGTGTTGTATAAATTAAGTGAACCATCAATGATGGTTACCTCATTGAGTTTGCAAAACTCACCAAAAATTGCACGTTAACTTTTCAGGACCGAGAGAGGACATTAGCTACTAAGAGATGCTACAAGAAGGATAGTTCTTATATTTTTTGGAAAGAAGAAATGACTCAAAGGTCGGTCAGCTGAGATTGGTAGATTAGATAGAATTTTTGTGTAATTCCTCACATGTAGCATAGTTTGTATTTAGTTTTGTCATTGTACATATTTGGATGATATTGTAAAGCTACAATGTGCATATTGTTTAAGTAATGAAATGAGGAATTTGGCTTTTTAATATTGTGTCTTCTTGATGATGTTTTATATGAGAATAAAGAATGATGATGCCATGTTTAATGTTATGAATGCTCTAGCATGTCATTATCATGGGTTAGGTACTGGAATGTCCTCAGGGTGTTCCGGTACGTACCTGTGATAATGAGGCGTTACATTAATCCTAGGGTTAACTCTAATGCATATCATAGTGTCATAATCTGAATCCACTTCTAAGCAGGTGAAGGTCCACGCGTAGGCAGGAGCGTGCCATATTTGGAAATTCAAGTGAAAGAAGAAGCCAAAAAAATGTGAGCGTCATGATACCATATGTAAATTTTAATCTTTAACATTCTAAGTAACATTTCAAGCCTAGAATTCACCCAAGATCATCTATGACACAATTGATTCAACATCTTCAAACCCTAAGATTCATGCTATAAACAAAAGAAAGAAATACTAACCTTGATCCATACTCAATATGTGTAATTCCTTTTTGATAGCAAATACTTCTCTGCACAAAAGCTTTATCCACTCTTGCCTTCTTCCCTTTCTTCGTTCTTTTCAATAGTACAAGATCGTTTATTTTTTTATTTTTGTTAATGTCTCTTGACTGAAGGGAGAGGGAAGGGTTTTATTAATTAACCCTAGTGATTCTAATTTTCTTTACAAGCCCAATCACCATTATTTTGGCCCATTTCATATTATATCAAATAAAGTAATATGGACCATATTTTTATGATTATTAAATTAATCTAACATCTACTCGTCTCCCCCTACATAATTCTCCCTTCTCTTCTCTATTATCTGGTAATTACTCATTTTCCCTTCCCTTTTATGCTACCATGTTTTCCTCTTGTCTGCTTCCAACCTAACTTGTTTGGTTCTGCAATATTTTTCACTATCTTTATCTTTGTCTGTCTAAGTGTGTTAAACATAAAAATGGGTTAGGTCCTACTATGTGTTTTTGTTTATCGTTGTTTACTGCTTACTTATTGTGGTCCATTCTTCCCATAAGAGGTAATCAGTCATCTACACCTAACAATATTATATAAAAAGGATTGATAATCCAAACAACTAGGAAAGAGCATTTCACTCTAAACACTTATAATTAATATAAAATGCAAAACTCTTTTTATGCCAAAATAATTAATTGGGACATGTTTGTTGAGAATTAAAGGGATATGTTCCTTTTTGTTTTATTGTAGTTATTGCCCATTTCAAATTGTTATTTGGCGACTTGAACTAGCTCCTAATCTTTTAGCCCATTAACACTCATCATTTGTATGATATTCTTAGGTGTTATTTTGTAGTTTTATTTATGGTCATTTATGCACATATGTAATCCAAAACTTCCAACAAGTTAATCAAAGTAACTTGATATTGGATCTTAGAAAATCATTGCTTCTACTGAATTATCATGTTTAGTTTTGGAAAGGGTTAGATTTGATATCATTAAGATCCATTACAAGCCGGTTTGTACTTTTTGTCTGGTAGTGCAAAAACAAGTCATTATAAAGTTTTATGTTCCTAATAGCACTATTGACATTTGTTAATGTTATTTGAAATGTATAAAATAGTTTGGATTACAACATTTAAATAGTAATTAATTTGGTCATTAGGATATAATGACTTATGATGCATTTAATATTCTTTAATGGTTACAAACATGTTTACAATGAGTCAATATAGAGGTGTGAGGCTTTTCTATAGTAGAAATTTTATATTAAAAGTTTAGTTCAAATATGTTGATAAGGACATTGCTACCTTTGAAAATGTTGACCTTGGTTAAATAAATTACAAGCAAATGTATGAGATGGTGAAGGATTTATGATACCACCAAGTTAATAAATCATACTACAAGGTACTCGATTTTAACTTTAAAGAGGCGTTGAGATTTATTGAATTAAACCAAAAATGTATTAGAATAACAATCCTTATAAAAACTTATGGGATTATTGATATTATATGTAACTCCTAATTTAAATGTGCCTTTCCCTACTCCTGACATATTACCCATAACTAGAGGAGAAGAACATATTGATGAGCGCGATGATGAACACATTAATGAACATGATGATGAATAGGTTGATAAATAGGATGATGGACATAATGATGAATAGGGTGATGAATATGTGGATGAGCATGTTGATTAATATATGCAACATAATTTCTATGACATTCTAGATGACCATTAATTAATTGAGATTGATTTAACTAATTATGATAGTTTTATTCAGAGAAATGAATATCTTAAAGGAGGAGAGCCAAATGAAGCATATGGTGCAATAATGGAGATTGGGTATGGGGTTTAAAACTATAAAAGAATTTAAATATGTTGTTGTCGATTATGTAATGCAAATATGGTACGATGTAAAATTGAAAAAGAGTGAGAGTAAGAGGAATATGGTTGAGTATATTAATCGATGCCCTCGGGAGTTAGATATGACAAGAATGAAAAGTGTTACAAAGTATAGATTTACAAACCTTATTGTATAGTTGTTTCATAAATAACAAACCAAAATTGGTTTTCGTTAGGGATAGAATTCTTGAGAAGTATAGTGTCTCTACTAATAAAATGATTGAAGATTATTGAGAGATATTTAATATTTTGTTAATTCAAGGGTGTGTAAAAGAGCAAGGATGAGATTGAGAAAAGAGAAGGCAATTAATTATATTAATAAATATGCTAAGTTGCAAGAATATCTACATGAGTTAAAGTTAAGTAATCGTAGATCAATAATGGATATACAACTAACAAGGAATCATGACATTTCCTTACTAGATATAATGAAAATTGTAAAATTCATACTTCATGATTTTTTAGTTATACATTTTATTCATCCTTCATTACCTTTTTTATTTGTAATTCAAAAGGTTATACATTTGTTTAATGCTACAAAAAGAGAGCATAAGCATTTGAGACCTATTTTTTAAATAGATGAATGCTTTCTTAAGATAAAGTTTTAAGGGTAATTATTAAGTGTAGTATATTGGCATAAATTTTTTATTTATGTGTTAATGCTATGGCACTATTGACATATATTTTGATAACTTTTTGATATATGTGTTATTTTCATTTTCATATTCATATTAGCATAACTTTTGCCTACATGTAAATGTAAATTCCAATCAACATGTTTTCTCTTTAATATATTATTGATATTCATGTGTTTGCCACTTTTGTATATGAATTTTAGTTTATATATTTGCTACTTAAACTATTATTAATATTTATAAGTGGTCATATGACAAATGATGGAGAACGCATAACATAATCATTATAATGCAATTATCAAGTGCACAATCATTACATTAAATATAAGTCAAAATTAAAATTTATGTTACAATTTAATGTCATTTTCCCATAAAATAAATGAAAGTAACAAGTACCATATGTACAATAAATCTTATTACAATATTCAATAATATAAACTTCAACTCTTTTTTTCTTTTTTACCGACAAACTTGTTTAACTTGTTCATGAGCTTCATTTGCTCCTCGGTCTTTTTAGTTGTACTTGTTTTGACAGTACTTGTTTCAACCACCTTCTTTAACGTTAATACTTCTTTTTTAAATTTATGACTCACTTTAGTAACTTTCTTAATAAATTTTTTATCGTACCATTTGAACAAATCATATCTCTTAACTTAAATAAAATATTTCATTATTTAAACATTAAACATAAGAGTTTTAAAATTCTCACTGGATAATTGGAGCATTTATAAAATCTGAAGCCCTGATTATGATCACTCTATTAAGTAATTACCGGGTCACTTAATCAACAATAACATGTTTTGAGCTTTTTAACTTAATATTGTATTAGTATATGACGAGGATTCTCTAGCTTTAGGAGCTACTACCATAATAATCATACTAACAACACATATAACATTCTATATTGCATGGATACTAACAAAATATGAATTAAATTGGTCAATTATGTTTAGAAAGAATAAAGAATCCAATAGCTTTTTATGTCAAATAACAAAAATTACTATAAAAAGCAACCTTAGAAACATCAATTCATAAAACTAAATTGAGTTTTTCTCCTAACCCGAATTCTGAATGAGTAAAGAAGCTAAAAGAGAATAACAAACAACCTGGCATCCTGATAAATGCAATTATCTCTAAGCCTCCACATTATTGATGAGAATAATGAGATTTATGGTTAAAATACCCAATAAATAAACAATTTCTTATAGAGCCTTAACAACTATTGAATGTGTATGTTGGAATAAAGAAGGACGTATAAATATAAAACCAAATAAAAGTAGCAATTTTTTATTCTTTTAATACTCCCACAAAATATTGTATCTTGTACTTGTTAAAACATACCCCTTAACACATCCAAAACTAAATCCACCAAAAAAATGCTATAGTCTTTGAATGTTCTTCTAAAAGTATTGATTTGAATCAAGTTGATCAATTACATTAAGAAAGAATAAAGAATTCAATAACTCTTCATTTGGAATGGCAAATTGGTAGTACAAATACCACATAAAGAAGCCTTAAAAACATCAATTCATAAAATGAAATTGAACAAATGACAATGTATAAGAGAGTTCTAATTTTAAGTTGTACATCAATTAGGCTTCAAACTATTAATCATGATCATATACACAAAAAAATGAACTCCCTTAGAATTAGTATGTTAGAAAAATATTCATTCATTAAATTGGAAAGACTAGGTAAAAGGTTTACATTTTTTGGTAATGCATATGCACTGAAATGAAATGCATGCCTATTGTCTCCAACAAAATCTTATAATCTTCTAGTAAATCAGTAGACCAAATAAAATTTACTGAGAACAAAGAGTGAGTAATTCCTAAATGTAACAGATAAGAGAAGGGAAAGCGAGTAATTACTAGAGGTCGTAGAGAAGTTTTTGGAGAGCTACATTGAGAAGATAGAGATGACACTAAGAAGAAGGAGACAATTAGAGCCCTAAATTGAAGAATTGGAAATGTCAAGAAAAGGGAGAAGTTATGAAAAGACCAAGGACTTAAAATGATGATGAAGAGGGAAACATTTACAAATATGGGGAATTACTTTAGGGTTAGTGTTGTATGTGAATAAAATTGAAGTTTTGATTAAATTGTAATTTTGATTAGGTTAATTACTATGTTAACGTAATTAGTTTACTTAGGCTAGGTTAATAAATATAATAAAATTTGTTAAAATAATTTAACTTTGAGCTATTTTTTTTAAGTTAGATGGGCTTTATTAATTCACGTGGTACATATGTAGTACTGTAGAGCTCTAATTTTATTAAAAGCATACATTTTTATTATGATATGACAAAAGATTGACGGAATTATGCTCCTTTTTCTTTTTGTTAAATTTTGTAAGATTAAGCCCAAATAAGCTAAACACATAAAAAATTTAACATGATACTAGAACAGGTTGCTTTTTCGGTTAATTTATCACCACCTCGACACGATAGACTGTATCACGTGTTGGGTCTTAAATTATCCCACACGTGAGGGGTTTGTATTGAAATGTAAGTGGAAGTTTGTCCCACATGGAAAGAATATATGGCCTTAAGTATGTATATAAGCCTAGTGAGTTACTCCTTTTATCACCAATTGGTTTTAGGATGAAACTTCATTTAGGCTTGTACGTACTCAATTTATTTGGGATCATTCTGACAAAATTTAACACTTTTTCATTTATGGAGGATTCAATTTGAACATTTTTTAAGTATTAGAATTTATTTTGAACACTCTGAATCATCCAAATTTAATTTATATTTTCATATTTTGATGTAAATGTTCGAGTCAACTTTTCCTTATTAACTAATAAGGTTAATTATTAAAAAATTTTGAACTTTACTCACTTTTGCAATGCTAGCTTGAACATTAAAAAGTGACACTAAAATATTTAAACTTTCAATTTTTTTTTTAAAAATAGATTACTATTAGATTCCTCGTTAACAATGTTGATATGGTTAGCGATGTCAAGTAACTTCTTTAGGATGTTGATGACAATAATTGCCATGTGTAAAATTTTGATAAACTAAAATTAAAAATTTAAAGGCAAAAATATCAAAATTCCTAATCACTTGCTCCATGAGAACAATTTTTTCACCCAACCAGCTCCCTCACTCCACCAACTTGGTTGTACCCCTTACTCATGTTGATTAACCAGTGCAGAGTCTTTATACCAATTACATTGTGTTTTCAACAGTAAAAGTCTTCACTTCAATGGAGTGCTACCTAGCACCCACTACAAGAAAAATGGAGTTTAGCGACGGAAATTACCGACGGAATGCAGACAAATTCCGTCGGTAAGCTTATTTAG
>JANZLX010000212.1:34427679-34456656 GCA_025531955.1 Erythroxylum orinocense
AATATTTTGAAAATATATTTTAAATTTAATTATATATTTTTTCAGTATAATTACCGACGGAATAGTTTCCGTCCCTAACTAGCGACGGAAACAAGATTTCCGTCGCTAATTTCAGTATAATTACCGACGGAAAAGTTTCCGTCCCTAAATTCCATCCCTAAATTTGGCGGGCTGTTTTCCCTCCTTTTTTACCGACGGAAATTATAACCGTCGCTAAATGAATTTTTTTCCGTCGATTTTAGCTACGGAAATAGGGATTCCGTCGCTAATTTGCTACGGAAAATTTTCCGTCCCTAAATTTGGCGGGTTGTATTCCCTCCTTTTTTACCGACGAAAATTATAACCGTCGCTAAATGAATTTTTTTACGTCGATTTTAGCTACGAAAATAGGAGTTCCGTCGCTAATTTGCTACGGAAAAGTTTCCGTCGCTAATTTTTCTTTTTCTTGTAGTGACCTAAGTATGCAATCACTTATTGATTCACATAGACGTGTGATGTAAATGCCTTTGGCTGATTGTTTTCCAGGTTCTCTGTGGAAAACCAATAGTCTCTAACTTGGTTTGTCTTGGAGCATAGGCATATATAGATTCCAAGATTATAATGATCCTAATATCCATGATAGATTCTTCGAGTAAGAAGCTATCAAGCTTACAAGAATTGTTGGTTTTGCACTCATGAGACTCCTATTGAAAGACCATCAATGGAATCAGTTGTTCAAGAGCTTGGTAATTATAATAGCTATCTCTAATTTCAGTGAATATTCTTAGCAGCAGTCATTGTCTTAGCAATTTCCAAACAAGTACTCTTATCATTAACATCTTATTGTACTCTGAAGCACAAAGTTCATCATAGTAATCTCCTCTTGTCGAGGAATGATGCTTTCTTGTGAATGTTATTGAACATGAGTTTTGTGTCGAATGGTGATAGAGATTTAGGAAAGTTTCTTTCGTGTGCACATCAGGTAGATATATATTCGTGTTAAAAAGTGATATCTTCCTCCATTAACAGATGACGACAAAGGAGGCACAAGGAACTGCTGAAACTGTTATATAAATATATGGAGCTTGGTGGGGTGTGTGGGAGAGTTAAGAGGGCAAAGAATTTAGTAAGTGATCTAGGGGTTTAGGAATTTGGGATTTTTAATATTTTAATATTAATTATTAATTTCATACGTGACAACTAATTATACACGTGTCATCAACATTGTAAAAATGTTATTTGACACGGTTAAACACGTCAACACCGTTAATGAGAAACCTAATGTTGAGTTATGTTTTACAAAAACAAAAAAATTGAATATTTTAATACTACTTTTTAAAGTTCGAATTAATATTGTAAAATTGAATACAATTCAAGTTTTTTTATAATTAACTTTAACTATTATTATAAACGTCTCAAATTTTGAAAAATAAGTTGCCCCTATATGTTCAATAATACACTTAATCTCTTGTAATTTAATTATTGGGTAAAAGGTAACAAATTTCTTTGTAGACTAACAAGTTATTCTTATTATTTCAAATTAGTAAAAAGAAGTCTATATTATTAAAACTAGAGATAACAATGGGCTTATTTATAAGTCAGTCTCACTAATCTTTTTTAAAATAAAAGTGTAAAACAATATTTTTTTTAATTAAGTCTGAACTTAGGTTGAGTAGACTCGAGTCTACCCGAAACCTAACTTTTTTAAACAAAACGATGTAGAAAAATTAAACCTTGAATCAGTCTAAACTTGATATGACCTATAAGTCAATTTAGTAAAAACACATGAATTTAAGCTCATGATAAGATCGTTATCATCCATTATTAAAACGTATATAAAAGTGCATTCTATTAAATAGTTATCAACTTTTTAACATAAATTATTATATAATGGAAAGTTGTGTCCTTTGATATTGTTCATACAAACATTATAATGTGTAGGAAAATCAATTAAATGATGATTTATAATAAAAATTTTAGATAAATGTTTAACAGAAAATTTTATTTTAAAGTTTTTAAAGCCAGTATTATAGTGTCAAGATCAAGAAACAAAATAATTATAGATAAGTTTTATCCAGCCATTATGTAGGCTGTAAATCTCCTGCAACCGCTGAAACTTTGATGTTAAGAACGGCGTTGTAATTCGTCTTAGCCCAGTACCAATCAAGCGATTATATTTTTATTAATTGTCAAGTTTTATTCTCTGCATTTAACTCTCAATCCTTACTTTTTTTAATTTGATATTATTGTGTTAGATTGTAAGAAATTATTAGAGATACGATCGGATATCCAAGTTAGATATGGATACGCCGCATTATGAATAATACTGCTCATTCTCTTGCTCATGCATCTATTCATTTTTCACCATTGTATATTTGGAGAATTATTACGGCAGTTTTCCACTCTCGTTATCATTAATCCAATTGTGGGATCAACTACTTAAAAAAAAAAAACAACAACAACAACAAAGGTTGTGTGTTGGTGCGTTTGCTTGCTGCCATGTTGGGAGAAGTGTGTAGCGCAGTTGGAGTCAAGGTGCAAAGTCCAGAGTCCCAGCTGGGTTATCTTGTCTCCGAACAGAACATTGAACCTATATCAGACCCAAAATTTGAACACCATTCAAAGTAAAGAAGAAACCGAAACCGAAAGCAAAAGCAAAACGAAAGGCAACTATTTTAGGCACTGTCAAAAGAGGGCCTCATTGCCAAATGCCAAAGTAAGGCAAGAGTTGACCAGAAAGTGAGAAGCCAAAAACACGTGCACTTAAGCTAACAGCCCCCTTTGAGGCTTTGACCCTTCTCCTTCGTTTTATAAATGCCCACGTGAAATGACGACCTGAAATGGAAGTTTAGGCAGGAGCATCCCCGTACCTATGACCTGTCTCTTCTTGCCCTTCACGTGCCAACGTTTTCTAATTACCAAATGATATCGCGTGGAGTGTAGACCAGACCTCTCCACTTCTCAAATGGACTTCTGACTTCAAACTAAATGCCCAAACTGCTGGTTTTTGCTTTCCACTCACTTTACTTAGCTCCACGTTCTGTCCACTTTTCAGTAACCCCTATAAGCTTATGATTCTCCACTTCAAATATATTAAAATACGTTCACATGCAAATACGCGTATAACTCTATTCTTGTTTGTATCAACAACATTTGAGATAATAGAAAAAGCTCCCTAAATATTCTTCACATGAACATTCCATGGCAGATGTTGTTCGTTCCTTGTAAACTTCAAGTTGCAAATCAGTGTACGGAAAACCTCGCATCAGTTCTTAAGATACGGTATCTGTGGTGGGATAATCGGCTTGCTATGTACTCAGTGGGGGCCCGGGACAAAGAAATGGTAGTGAAATGATCATGTGCAGATTTCCTGAAAGTAGGTTAGATTTTTTGGCTGTCATGAAGTTGACATATATCTTTTCCTTGTTTCAATGTTTCCGCCCTCTTTGTGTCATTCCCAAACTCCTCCTCTTCTTCAGGATTTTTCCTCACTATATATATATACATTTATGTATATAAAGTTTTTATTCAAGCAATTCAACTTTTAGAAGTACAAGCACTCATCACTAAAATAGCCCTGCCAAGTATAGTCGGTTGGTTCTCAACAAAGAAAGGTATAGTTGGTTGGTGTCAAGTGATGTCCATCTCAACTATTTCTCTCCCAAAGACAAGGTGTTTTTTTTTATAATTTTTTTTTAGGGGTGTGTGTGTTTTTTTTAATTAAAAACTTAGTTCACCACTTAGACCTCCTTGTTAGAGAATCATTAACTGTAGTTATAATTTAAGAAGTTGATGGACATATTAAGTCGAATAACCCGTGAGATATTATAATCTAAAGGAGGACTGCACTTGAGAATGACTTGCTTAGACTGTTCATGAACATGTCCTCTCAATTATCCAGTTAGTTATCCCTAGCCACAACAAGAAGGTAGCTTAGGAAATATTGAGTACAAGACACTAGTCTAATCAAATGTCTGATCATTGCACAACACGGTATTCATTGCTACACAGAATCTATACCTAAACCATGGAATGGAGATGTAAAATTCAACCTAACCTACTACATGCTTGTCATTGGGTCAGCGGTCCCCTCTACCACGCATGCATGTAAGAGCAAACAAAAGTTGCGGGTACGAGTTTCACTTTCTTGTCGGAGTAGCTCTCGATCATAAATGCAAAGTAAGATATGGATCAAATGGACTCCTTCCTGATACACCATCTCAAGAAGATAAAGATCGATCGTATCATATTCGTCCAAAACCGCAAGAACCATTAGCATATTGGCTAAGTTGATCTAACAATTTTTGTCACCGATGATGTAATTGTCCACGGAAATTGGTTTCATTAGCTTTTTGTCTTACAGTTCCATTATTGCGTGTTGTGATATGGCGGTTGATATTAGATTAAGAATTACGAGTTCGTTATAGGCCTGTCATTCCAACATAAGAGAAACTGAATATAAAAACAGGAGATGATGAAGATCATTAGTATAATCATGGAATATAGAGATGGAGGAACAGGACCACCAAACATCAAATTTTGTTTAATACATGACATTGACAAGATAATGCAGAGTCGGTTTCGCGGTGGTATTTATAAAACTTAGATTCTTGTTAGTGACTATTATATTATCAAGAAGGTTACTAATAAACAGTCTTTCTTGTCCTTATTCTAGCAGTAGTGCTCATTAACAATAGCTCTCATACCGTTACCATTGAAGGGTAAGCTGATTTAAGAAAGCCAATCCTTGAACAACTCACCGGTTTATCAGTTCTCTTATTGATTGAGATTTTTTATTGATCACATGTTACTCGACTCAAACTTTATATCACAAATGAACAACCTTATCATCTCAGAGGAAAGCTAACTGATTTTGTAAAAACATATTTCCAATAATGAAGGAACTCAATTGATTTTTATTAAATATTCTCGTTCCAATAGTTTGTTCCTTGTAAGAAACGTGGTGCTAATAATTGTACGGGTGAGCAAATGTTAGGTAGTGGATCCAATTATAACGCATATAATTTAGGACCAAGATATGCATCGGGGGAGATCATGAACCTTATCATTCTTGATTTCTCTAGCTTGTCACGGCAGGCAAGCTCCACAGTTGGGAGTTACAATTTTGGCATCTATTCAAGATATAGGACATAGGCAATTAATGAACGCCAGCTTTTGTTGGTTTTAGATCTTATTTGAAGATTTCATTGGCAAATTCTATTTGATCTTTTAGGTGGGTCTTATCCTTAACAAAAGTGTTCGATTATTGGACCTTGAGGACCATGTATTTCATTTCTCCACTCTTAACTGGCAGCAGCAATAAGTCTTTATAGTTATCTTACTATAACTATATGTGGAACATTGATGGTATTCTTGTGTTCTAGCTCCATTGACTAAGTCGCAATTTGCACGTAACATTCGTTAAAAAAATTGTTAGAGATGGTCAATTATGATGGGCAAATTCAATGAAAATGAAAAGAGCCCCATGTTTCTTTTTGGAGTTGCATGTCACTTTCAGTGGGCAGCAGCCAGGGTGTATATTTCAATTCTTCTTCCTTTTTATTGTTGAGTTATATAAATATGTTGGTCCTAAGCTAGGGCTTGAGCTACTACTCTATGAGGTCGAAGCAGTCATTTTTTAAGTGTTATCTCAACTACACTTCGACAGGTTAGCATATTTTCGTACCTACAGGGTCAAATAGTGAATGTGACCCACCTTTTCTTTTAATCTCTATGTCTTCTTTATAAGGTCAATCTTTGTTATTAGTAAGAAATGCAGCATGTCCTGTTAATATAACAACTCAGTAAAAATTTCGCTGACACAGGAAATTTGGAGAGACTAGCAGTCTAGCACTATGCAGTTTTCATGTCAATCTCATCTCATGTTTATTCCAAAGTTATCATGTATTTGTGGTTAGATGAATAGAAAATGAAAGATAAGAAAGAAGGAATAATGAGAATAATTTGTGAATGTAGGCAGCTGCCGTCGACCAAACGAAAACTTTGATAATAAAGAAAAGGGACAACGAGTTTGGGTCTTAGAAACAGAATTAGATTCTTGCCAATCTCAACTCAAGTGTGTGTTGCTGTTGTTTGATTTGAGGCAGTGAACAGAGAACTGAGGAAGGGGTTTTAATTTAGGCACTTGTCTCGCGTGGAAGAGATTGCAGCAGTGAAAGTTAGTTCGCTCGCCGGCAACCTATCAGCATCAATGCCCGACAGTTTAACCCCAGAAGCAGTCCTGTGGTTGGGTATTTTTGATCAATTTGGAACGGATTGGAAGTCTAAGATTATTTTAATTATTTTAATTAAGGTTGAATTGACATTTTATAATAAATAAAAATTCATGTGTTTTGAAAGTAATTTTAAGCCAAAACAAAAAACAAGACTCTTGGAAAATGTCATAATGTATGCAACTTGCGACTTAAATATGTAATCTTATAGTAACAAAAAAGCAATTTTATTAATTACTCGAAGTCTAGCAAATGAAAATTATTTTAATAATTTTATGATAAAATATAAAAATACATATTTTGTGTGTCAAAGTCAAAATCATTAGAAAGCTAAAGGAGGGTTATTAATGCACATAATTTTTTTATTGTAATTTTATAAAAAAATTGTTTTCGTGATTTCAATTTGTAATTATATGATTACAAAAAAAACAATTTTTACCGATTACTCCAAGACTGTCCATATATTTTGTGTGAGTTTCTTTAATTTCTCCATCAATTTAATGCGAATAAAATGGAAGTATAATTAAAAAAAATGTTCTTTTTATTACCTTCTTCAAACTATTATTAATATGAAGTTACCTAATCATCTTCTCCCACCCTCTTTCCCTTTGACTCCGCTGACATGGCGGTCACCTAACCCCACATGCCCCCTCACTTATTGCCATGTCTACCTGTTGTGGGCCCAAATGTCCCCTCTTTGCCCTACACCTATTAAGAGTTTAAGACAACATTTTTATTTGTTTATTTCAACTTTCTACGGCTACACTGGTTCGTCAGCTTCCTTCTATCGTCCTCCCTCATAATGCGGGCCCCGCTCATACGTGGCATACCACGCGTCCGTTGCCCAGGACTCTCTCCTCCTATATAAACACCAACGCCGTGACCCCTTGCTCACACAACCAAGTTCTCTTTTAATTACTAAGAAGCTCTTTTGAAATTTTCTCACCCTTTTTCTGTTCAGAGAAGTAAACAACTAACCTTTGTTCTCTTATTTATAAACCCTTTTAAGTTTTTCTGTCTGCAATGGCTGTTGGCGATGCCTTCTCATCTCCTTTGGGTCCTCCAGCATGCGAAAAAGATGCAAAAGCGCTTCAATTCATCGAGGAAATGACTAGAAATGCTGACTCTGTTCAGGAGAAGGTTTTGGCTGAAATCCTGAGCCGAAACGCTCAGGTTGAGTACTTGAAAAGGTTCAAACTTAATGGTGCTATCGATCGCCAGACTTTTAAGTCCAAACTTCCCATGATTACTTACGAGGATCTTCAGCCTGAAATCCAACGTATAGCCAATGGCGACCGCTCTGCCATCCTGTCATCTCACCCCATCTCCGAGTTTCTCACTAGGTGGGTTGTTTGTTAAGAGTATATAGATTTACTTAGAAGGTTTGGATTATTGCACTAATAAACTTTTGTTTAATTGGAAACGACAGTTCAGGGACATCCGCTGGTGAAAGAAAGCTGATGCCAGCAATCCAAGAAGAGCTGGATCGTCGGCAATTATTATATAGTCTGCTCATGCCAGTGATGAACCTGTAAGTTAAAGAAACCCCGACGGACTCGTTGGAATTAATTGTGTGCCTGTCTCCATCTTCATTCAATTCCACTCACATGCAACTAATTAAAAAAAACGCGCTCTTTGTGCAACAGCTACGTCCCTGGCTTGGACAAAGGCAAAGGCCTATACTTCATGTTCGTGAAATCTGAGACTAAAACTCCTAGTGGCCTCCTGGCTCGCCCTGTTCTCACCAGCTACTACAAGAGCGACCACTTCAAAACTCGTCCCTACGATCCTTACAACGTGTACACAAGCCCCAACGAGGCCATTCTTTGTGCCGACTCATTCCAGAGTATGTACACTCAGATGATCTGCGGCCTTCAGGAACGCGAAGCAGTGCTCCGACTTGGCGCTGTTTTCGCCTCAGGTTTGCTCCGTGCCATCAGGTTTCTCCAAGTTCACTGGCGGGAACTTGCTCATGATATTGAATCGGGAACTCTAAACAGCCAAATCACAGACCCTTCTCTAAGAATCTGCATGACCAAGATCCTGAAACCTAACCCTCAACTCGCAGAGTTCATCAGAATGGAGTGTTCCAAGGAGAAGTGGGACGGAATCATTACTAGAATTTGGCCCAGCACAAAATACCTTGACGTGATCGTCACTGGAGCCATGGCACAATACATCCCAACCCTTGATTACTATAGTGGTGGGTTGCCACTAGCATGTACCATGTATGCTTCCTCAGAGTGCTATTTTGGGTTGAACTTGAACCCGATGTGCAAACCATCAGAAGTCTCTTACACAATCATGCCAAACATGGCCTACTTCGAATTTTTACCCCACGAGCCTGCTAAGACTTGGACTGCTCGTGACTCGCCACCAAAACTCGTTGACCTCGCCGATGTTGAAGTGGGCAAAGAATACGAGCTAGTGATCACCACCTATGCAGGTTTATACAGGTACCGAGTGGGCGACATCCTCAGAGTCACCGGGTTTCACAACTCGGCACCTCAATTTCATTTTGTTAGAAGGAAAAATGTATTACTCAGTATCGACGCGGACAAGACTGACGAGGCAGAGTTACAGAAAGCTGTCGAGAACGCGTCCCAACTCTTACGTGAATTCAACACAAGCGTTGTTGAGTACACGAGTTTTGCTGATACAAAGACGATTCCAGGTCACTACGTAATTTACTGGGAGTTATTAGTGAAAGACTCGGTCAATTCCCCGACTGACCAGGCACTGAACAGGTGCTGCCTTGCCATGGAAGAATCTCTGAACTCAGTTTATAGGCAAGGACGAGTTGCAGACAACTCCATAGGTCCACTAGAGATAAGGGTTGTTAATAACGGCACATTTGAGGAGTTAATGGACTATGCAATATCAAGAGGGGCATCCATTAATCAGTACAAAGTTCCAAGGTGTGTAAACTTTACACCAATCGTTGAGCTGCTTGATTCGAGGATGGTATCCAATCATTTCAGCCCGGCTTTGCCTCATTGGACACCGGAAAGAAGACGGTGATTTCCCAGGTCACCGACCAAAATTTAAGTTAATGTAGAAATCTTGATGTATTTTCTTATCCTTTCTAGCCTTAATTTATGTCGAGTGATATCCCTAGCTTTGCAAGAAAAGGTGAAAGTGTCAGTTGATTAGGACTGTTCAGGGTCAGGTTCTGTATTGTGGTTCAGTTAACCTTTGGAAAAGAATGTGACGTCTGATATGTATGTGTAGTGAAATGTTTCTTTCATGCAATGAACATATTTTCATCCCTTTAATCTCTTTTCCTTCGCTCGCTTTCATTTGTTAATTTCATCCACTGTGTTGTGTTTAGTCTTTGTCAGGAAAAGAGGTTGAGACGATCGCAAGCCTTTCTAGTTCATCTAACGACCACACACACCGGACCAAAAGGAATAAGAATGATTGGGAGATAAAATAAAAGATAAATTACACACATCTATTTTTTTTTAAAGTATTATTATAGTTTTATGCCTTTAAGATTATTTATTGTTCACATTTTTTATATCATATTTCATTAAAATTTTAATAAAGAATAGTAAAATAATATTATGTTGCTTGTATAAATATTATGTCATCACTACAGTAAAAAGAACTTTAGTCGATAAATACAAGTGTAACTATAAATCTAATTATTGTTGCCATTTTATTAAGGTAATATAATTTATACTATTAAATAAAACGGTGCTGGTATAAGTGGAAGGTGGAAGGAGGAAGACACTAACGTCTCAACAGCCATCTCCGAAGATACCAAAGCAAAAAATCTCAATCTAGCATGAAGAAACCTCCCAAGACCCAAGTAATGTTGATCGTGATCTAACTGTGTAGAAGATCTGGATATTAGGTTAAAAGTAAAGAAGAATTAGGAATTACATCTTTTGATTCCTTGGATATACTTTTGTTATTAAGTTGGTTCTACTACTTAACACGTGTACCAACCTGGTAAGCTTGAGGTTATTAAAAAATATAAAAATATAAATAATAACAACACTTTAATTGTTACTTAAGGGGCGCTTGGTTCACGGAAGATAATGGAAATAAGAATGAGAATGAATATAATCATTATAATTATGATGATTGGTTAAGAAAAAGAAATTATTACTATTATCATTGATAGTGGTTGGTTTATAAAAATTATTGTAATTAATTAATTACGAAATGAATTATTGTTGCATATAAAATGTTAAAGCAACAATCTTTCGATTTTTTTTTATCCTTTTGATATTAGACAACAGCTTATTATTATCATTGCATCTTAATATTATTAAAGCCAACACTTTTTAAACTGTTGCATTATATTAATGTTAAGCAACACATTATAAAATTCTTACAAACATATTAATTGTTGCTTAAAGCTCTTTATGCTATAGTGATTTAAGATATTCAAAATACAAAAACAAATTACATGTCCTTTTATTGTTACAAAATACAAAAGCAAAATTTACAATCCTCAACAATTGCAAGGAAATTTTCATCATTTGTAGAATTTGAAGTCAATGTTAGGCTTCTTCATATTGGTTATGTAACCTTTCTTAAAGTCCATTGGAAATATAATGTATATGTTCTTTCATATTGCATGCATTTCAACTTCTTAATAGATAACTATAATTTGTGAGCAAATATCTAGTTATGATGAGGAAGAAAAAAACAAAGCCTTATTAGAAGGCAAAGTATACATTTCATACTTGTATGAAAACTATTGAAATATAAGAAGCAATTGTGATACATATAACAATAGCATGTCATGGATCTTATTATTGTTAGACGGATGGGAAATGTTTACCTTACAAATAGACTACATGCTGCAATATAACAATATAAGTACCTCTATAACAATTTTTACCTGAAAAAGATGAATAATAATATCTTCTCCTGGTGTCTGTTAAATGACCGTTTCATTATAATAGCTTAAGTTGTTGTGTGAGACCAACTTAATTGGTTTTATATATTCTCTAATACACCCCTTCAAATTAAAGCTTTTTGGGCTTGAAACTTGCACGAGTCCACTCTACCTCGTGCTGAATAATAGGTGGGTGACAGAATTTGAACTCATGACCACTTAGTCACAAAGGCTCTGATACCATATTAAGTGACCGTTTCATCACAATAGTTTAAGCTGTTGTGTGAGACCAATTTAATTGATTTTATATATTCTTTAACAGTTTCACCTTAAGAGGCTACCTTGCCTTGACTTCAAACACCTATTAAAAAGAAATACATCAAATTAGAATTCAAAAAAATTTTACAGATACAACATAGTGGATGTAGAGATCGATATGACTTTTGAAATCAGAGACTAAACAATCTGAAAAGAGGAAGAATTTGCATCACCTAAATACTTCATATTGATATCTTTACTTCTATGATCTATCACAATCATCGTATTTAAAAAACTTTTATAGTGATAATTATGTTTGGTAAGAAACATTAAGGATGACACCTGCTACACTTAACTAAACAGCTTGATGCAGACCCTTCAATGTACTCCATGATCGGAGACTTCGCTTTGTTGGGTTTTTTCCAGTAAGCCATCAAAGGTTTGTCCAATATTAGATTTGTGTCATTGTGGAAACATGTGGATTCAATTAAATGGAGTACAGAAGCAGCACACGGCAACAATTTTCAGCGAAGCAGTCACACCAGCCTTTACGCACACAACACTTCCTATTGCTAATTTGCTTTTCTTCTTTATTGCCACTTGCCCTCCCAACTTGCACTTTATCTCCTCTCTCGCCAATTAACTTCAATTGTATTGCTATCACACCTTTCCTGCTCTATTCTTTTCTCTCGATAGTAAAGTGGCAGAACTACTTTTTACCCAGAAAGTGGTCCAGTTGGTGAGTCCCTTCTGTACCTATTATCTTAACAGGTCTCATCATCACAGCCACTGTTGAGAGGCTACTTGTTATCTTGGTAACTTGAAAGATGGGGGCAAGAAAAGCCATGGTTAGGTTGGGCTATAAGTTTTCTTTTTTCAAGAAATTAATTCAAATTTTGATTAAATCAAAATAAAAATGATATCAATAATATTATTTTTATTTTAATACATATATATATATATATGATGACAAAATCCCAAAATATGCTGGGTCGTCTAATATGCTCTCTTATCATTTAGCCTTGTTAATGGTAAGACAATCCCTTTTTGTTCTACTCTGAGCATTTGGCATGTTCTGATTTATTAAGATCGACATCTTTCCTAATCTCAGTAGCTGGGTGAGTTCCACAATTGCTCCTTTATGCCTGCTTTGACTTTCCGAACGATCGTTTTCTGAGAGGTGCGAACTTGCCTGGTGTTTGATGTAGCGAGAGGGAAAATGACCGACTTATTGTTTGTACATAGAAGTCTAAACCAGGGGACCATCTTCCTTGGAGATTCCTGCTTTTTGACATCTCATAAAGCCACCCAAAGTTACATGGTCCCATATCTTATCAGCTTCCATTGATTTCACCTAATTATGTGCCCTTTTGTTTTGTCAAAAACAGGTGGTAAACTAAATTAGTCACGTTATAGATGTGCGATTATTGTCCTTTAATTACCTTGTTTAGAAGGTGATTACTTGTTAACATTCCATGAAATTTCTGAAACCGAGTGGTTTGTATGATCAGGAAGCTGATATCTAAATCTGGAGTAGTCAAAATCAGTGGAAACCAAGCTGATAGCCTCGTTGGAAACGTCTTCTCCTGGTGGAGTTTCAAGTCCTCGTAGCTTCCTGTTATCGTTAAGCGTGTGTCTGTACTCCAGTGAGTTGTAATTATTAGGGACACAAGTTAGGTGACAATAATGAACTCCACGAGCGCACGGACGCCTGGGACCGAAGATTGTTAAATGGTTCGTTTAACTAGTTAAGCATGGATCATGTCAAAATTGCCTGCTGGCTTTCTAGCAATGTTCTTAAGTTTATTCACATGTATCATCGTTAAGTACTGGAAATTTATTAAACTGTTAGATATCACAAATATTCGTAGATTCGGGTGGTCCAAGTTTTTTAATTATACACGAGGTTAATGTTAGAAATATAGAAAACGCATTTGGTATTAAGAGTTGTAATAATATGTATTAAAATATGCAATGATTAAAAAATTCAACCGATTTGATCAATTTTGAACCGTTTAATTTTTGATTCAGTTTCAAATTTTTCGGTTTGATTTACTTTAATAACTTTTGTTACTAAAAACTAATTAATTTATTAATTAATCGATCAATTTTTATAAATTAATAAGTTGTTATAAACCAAAATAAATACATTAATTTTTATTTAACAATCTCTTTTTTAAGTTAAACTTTAAATTTTTCAACAGATAATAATAATTTCTTTTAATCATATTTCAAATTCTTTAATTTTATTTAATTTTTAACTAATTTTATAGCTTTGAATCTTTTAAATTTTAAATCTCTGATTAGTTTTACTTCTAGTACATTTCTTAGAACATTGAAAATATATCTTCATTAATGTTGACTATTAAACACACTTCTATACATAATTAACTTTTAGCTTTGTCCCTTTCATATAAAAAGTTAACTCAAATTAAAACTATACCTCTATTCGAATCTTATCTTTATCTCAAAATTTTATCATAATAAAGCAACTATATATATAATTTATCTTAATATTTATCAGTTTATTAATATAACTTAATATTTATTTTATTTTGAACACAATTTTCTATATTTATATAACCTAAATAATTCCTAACTAAAGTACTCTTGTGTTTTAAAATAATATTTTTATCTGAATATTGTAGTCTTATATATACAGTCCATAATTATTATATAGCATTAATAAAAAATGATATGCTATTATATTAGATAAGTAATTTCGAAGCGATATAAAATTAGAGTAATGATGTGTTTTAGTTAGTATGCTTCTCTAAGAAATAGTAACAAAGGACTTAATTAAATTTAAATACTTTAGTTTTAAAGATAAACATTGAATAATTTTTAATGATAGATATTTCCAAAAATCCCTAACTCTAGAGCTGTTATACTATTATTATATGTATCTTATAAAGTTCCACATAACTAATCCACCCAATTTAGGGATGACAATACGCTATCCCATGGGCCGGTCCTGCCAATTTGTTTAAAATTAAAAATATAGAACAATATAATTTCTTTAATTGAGTTTAGACTTAAACTGTTCAGGGATAGACTTACCCGAAAACTAATTCTTCTAAATATAACGATGTTATTTTGCTTAGAATAATTAGGTTTTGAGTCAGTCTGAGTTTAAACCTAGCTCATTGAAAACAACTAAACTTAGGCCCATGTGCTAGAAATTGTCATCCTACCGATGTTTTTGATTTATTTAGATATTTTAAAGTACTTGAACATTACTGTAATAAGCTATTAGACATCACAAAAGGTGTAGGGTTAGGTGTTTTGGCCGAACCATGAACTCAGTGCAAACCCTAATGTATTAGGGTTTATAATATTCCTTTGGACTTTCATCATTACCTGTTTTAAAGATTGTATAGATCTACCTTCCATATAAGTATATGTGAAGGGTAAGCTTCCTATCTTTAGACGGACCTAATTAGTGAAATTAATCTCAAACCTTGATCTCGTTCTCTCTCTACCCTACTCAAAGTCATGAGTTCTTTGGACGGCAGAATTCAGTACGTAGCCGAAGAAACCGCGGAGGAAATCATGTTAAAGTTACCAGTCAAATCACTTGTAAGGTTCATGTGTGTTTCCAAATCATATTACACTTTGATTCGTAGCTCTAGTTTTGTTTCCAAGCATACCAGGAGTGTAATCAATAGAAGTGAGGAAAATCCCTCGTTGGTTACTGTAGATCATGTTCGTGATGGGGATGATTTCGATGTTCGGCTTTTGCATAGGAGGTACGATGAATATAATGATTTCGTAGTCGATATTGAAGAGGAGGGTTTCGTGCCACCGCCTACAATTGAGTATGAGAAAAAAGCAGAAGATTTCTGTCACGGGCTGTTATGCATACATACCGCAGGAATATGCGTATTGTGGAACCCTAGTTTAATGAAAGCTTTAAAGATCCCACTTCCTGCTACCAGAAGGGTGGGAAGTGAATACGTGGGGCTGTGCTACGATTATGTCTCTCATGGTTACAAGTTGGTCTTTATCGAACAAACATGTTTTGATGTTAGAAAAGCCAAGGTTTACGAGCTGAGCAAAAAGGAGTGCGAGTGGAGGAAGATTAGCAGTTCTCCTGCGGGCGACGTGCAGCATCATCAACCTGCACTGGTAAAAGGAGCTTTACACTGGGTTGGTCTTCATAATGTGACAACCCGTTGTTTGGTTATCGCGTTTGATGTGAGTAGCGAGGTTTTCGGAGACATGGACTTACCATTTCATGTAGACAAGTTTTCCAAGGTAGTGACACTCGGAGAATCTCTTGCGTGTTTATATGGTCATTGGGACTCTAAGTCTACGCTTTGGGAGATATGGGTTATGAAACAGTATGGTGTATCAAGTTCTTGGACCAAAATGTTCCAACTTGATTTAGGGGTTTTAAGACTAAGTTACCCGACATTAAGATTGACCAAAAATAACCAACTTCTTGTGTTAAAACGCAATGAGCTTTTGGTCTTTGATATTGGTAATGAGAAACCAGTCTCTTCTCATTCCCTTGGCTCTTTAAGCTCCTCCCTCCGTACATATGAATACATGGAGACACTTGCGTTACTCGACTGCATAGAGTACTATCTATGATTCATTCAAGGTGTGTACTCTCTCTCTTTCGCTGCACAAATATTGGTCATCATGTGAGTGTTTAACTGGATTCCATTACTTTGTTGGGATGTTTTGGAAAGCAATTTACGACTAAGTATTGTCTTTTAGCAGAATATATTATTTTTTGCTATGAAGCGCGAAAAGAAATTGTGGGAACTACTTTACGAATATCAGACATTGGATATCTTACACACAGACTTGTTGAAGTAGTTTAATTTTCCTTTATATCTTACTTACCAGTTAAATTTTTATTAAGTTGCTATTGAAGATATACTTTGCATGGATGTTGCTATTCTGAATGGTGATTAAGAGCACAAAAAATAAACTTAAAGGGTAGCAACTACATTATTTCTTTTTTTTCATATATGACAATAATTGTAATCTCTTGATGATTTAAGGTATTATATAAAACTTATCACTTTTGTTGGCTACATGATTCTTTTTGTAATTTTATTTATTACATGGTGTGATAAGGCGTTTCTTGATAGAGAGAGTTTTTTTTAAAAATTACAATTGAAGTTGTGAAATTTTTAATAAGTTTAATTGGTATTAAATTGCGATAAAATGAGCTAAAAATTGAATAAATTAAAGAATTTAAAATATGATTGAAAGAAATTATTTTTACTCGTAAAAAAATTTAAAGTTTAATTAAAAAAGATTGTTAAATAAGAATTAATTGATTTATTATATTTTATAAAAATTTATTAATTAATAAAATTATTAAAATAAAACCAACTAAAAATTTAAAAACAGAAGATTTGACAATCGTTTGATTCTTTAGTCATTGAATTCGACTGAGGAATGTGTACAACGGAATCAATTCCACTGTTCCGTTTACCTTCCATCCATTCGTTAATATTTAATGAATGAAAGAATGATCTTAATTACAAAGTGACGCGTCAAAACGAGAACCGTTATTAGAATTTTTATTATTAACAAAGTGTAGATTTTATTAATAAAAATTAAGGGCTATTTGTTTATGTTTTTCTTATATTTTTTTGTTGTCAAAAGAAAAACAGGTAAGTAAAACGTATTTGGCTTATTCTATTATAATTTTTTGTTTTTGAAAATAAAAAACTACAACAGTTTTATAGAAACTAGAAAACATTGTTTCTCTGAATTTTTACAACAAGTTTTCTTCGACAGAAGAACAACATATCCCTATTTTCTATCTCAAATAATAATAATAATAGTAATAATAATAATAAAAAGTACAAAATTTATAATAATAATTAATAATTAATAATTAATAATTAATAATAATAATATTAATAATAATAATAATAAGATAATTAATTTGGTATAATAAAATTAATAATATTTAAAATAGTAAGTAGAAAATTTATAATAATAATAATAATAATAATAAAGATAATAATAATAATAATAACTTATTAAAAATTAATAATAATAATAATAAATAATCATAATAATAACTTATTAAAAATTAATAATAAAAAAAATAACTTATTAAAAATTAATTAATTAATAATAATAAAACCAAACATATTTTTATTTTCAGTTTTTTATTAAAAACCTTAACCAGAAAAGTTTTTATTTTCAGTTTTTATATTACAAATCTCAATCAAACATATTTTCATTTTCTTAAAAAATAGAAACTAAAATTAGGAAATAGAAGTAAAAAAAAAACCAAACGACCCTAAACTTAAGTTAACTATTGCCAAATTAGAAATTATTTAAATAATTAACGTTTTCGCTTACAAAGCAAGGTACAATGTTCTGTCACATTCCTTTTCAAATAAAGAAATGTTGCAAGAAAAAGAAAATAAAAGTGAAAATAAATCAAAAGCCCAAATACAAAACCCAACCAAACGGCGCCTAAGTCTTCGGAGTAGTGACAATCAGGCCGCGGCGATGGAACTGGAAATAGACCAGAAGGAACTAAAAGCCGCAGGCGCCGAGCTGTTGACTGACGGCCGCCGAGGACTTCGCATCCATGGCTGGGAGATCTTCTCCTACAACCGTTCCATTCTCAACTCCTCCTCTCTTCAACAGTACGCACTCTCTCTCTTTCTTTCGCTCTCCTCTTTCTCTTCTAGAGCTCTCTCTAGTGTTAATTTCCTAGTTTGATGCTCGATTTGTTTCGTAATTGATTTTGTTATGGTGGATTTGTTGTCAAAGCGGTTGTTTCGTTTATTGAAGTAGGTGATTTTGTTTGTGACGGGCCAAGAAATGTTCTTCGTGTGTTTTTTGATGTGTTGCAGATAGGATTGGCTCGGGAGGATGAATTATTCAATGATAGAGTTCGTCTTATAGGAATTTATTGAGGTTGATTTGTTTGCAGATGGGAGGAAAGGCTTCAAACATCTCATTTACCAGAAATGGTTTTTGGAGACAGTTGTTTAGTTCTTGAGCATACGAAAAGTGGCACAAAGATCCATTTTAATGCTTTTGATGCGCTCACCGGTTGGAAGAAGGAAGCTTTGCCTCCGGTTGAGGTTCCAGCTGCTGCAAAATGGAAATTCAGAAGGTTTCTACCCCCTTTTAACTCTGGACACAGATTTATGATTTATCTGGGTCATGCTCAAATATTTTTCATAACTTAATGCTGCAAGATATTTTGGAGACAGTATTTATTAGGTCATACTATTATGGACATGTGAATTGATGTTCAAGCAGATGTATCATGCATTAGTATGAAGGTGGAAAGGACCCATGACACATCATTCAACTTTGCTAGCTACTTAAGTTTTTCCTTTTGCAGTTTTTCCAATATCTGCCCACAAGATCTTTTACAATTGCAATTGCTGAAAAGAAATACTAAGAACTGTTGGTCTCTTACTTTTAATGGAATTTTGCATTCTAATATTTTCGATTAAAACAATATTGTTATTCTTTAAATATTGTTGAACAATCTAGAATTGCCATTTCCTGGTGGATTCCATTTTGAAGGTTTCCTTTTGGCATCCCGTTATTGTTTTTAAATGAAATACTTATCCGATCTTACTCATCAAGACATAATCCGCTTTGACACTGTTCACACAGCCCCTGAACAGACCTTGACAAATTCTTCTGCATTAACCTGTTTCATAGTTACTTAGATAGCTGTTGTTCCTCTTGAGATAATGGAACTTATTTGTTGAATTGACTTCACAATCATGTTGTTTAAATTGATGTGGTACCTTGCACAATTAAAAGAAATTTCCATTTGTTCACATGGCTCTTGCTGCAAATTTCCAGCAAACCTTTTCAGGAGGTGATACTAGATTATGATTACACATTCACAACACCATATTGTGGAAGTGAGACAATTGATGTAGATGCAGAAAAGGTTCGTTTTACTTTTTGTCAGTTATTTAATTCACAGTTTTCTGTTTTTCCATATGCATTGTTGACGTTGATGTAGGCTTTTAAAGACCTAGAATGCTTGGTATTGGATTTATGGCACTAGTTCAAAGTTGTTGGAGATGAGGATTTGCTCTCAACCCACTCTTAATTAACTAGGAAACTTATCTTTGGACCTAAATTGTAGTTTCTTGAAATTCTAAAGAAAATCAATTTCTTGTACTTTGTTGTTTCCTTTTCCATTTCTTTCCGTTTTTCATGACACGGCATCATTTTTCCCTTCCTCCTTTTCCTAACTCTTTCACTATTTAGCTTTTATTTTTATTTGGTTACGATCTTCATGCTTCTACTTTTTGAGGTGGATTCCACGTGTAATGATTCTTTTTCTTTCAAGACGTTTCAATTTTCCTGCTAAAGAGCGCCTGCTTCTAAGCAAAAGAAACTTCTTGACTGAATCTTTTCTTGTGATGAACCTACTTCTTGTAGCATAAACTCCCATTATAAATAGGCAAGGTAATGAATGATGTGTTAACTTTTCCCTTTTTTTTATTCTAAAAAATGATCTATCAACCTTGATCCTGTGATCAGAATAAATGTGAGGAAAACTTGACAAGTAACTGCCCCAGTTGGGAGGATTGTGAGCAGCAGATTGACATGGTTGCATTGTCATCCAAGGAGCCTATTCTTTTCTATGATGAGGTGGACATTATTTATCACTTTGGAAGCATATCATCATGAAATCTATTCTGGTCATAATTGTACCTGCTTGCCAACTTTGGTCTTCTTGGCTTTATAGGTTATCTTATATGAAGATGAGCTAGCTGATAATGGGGTCTCACTTTTAACTGCAAAAGTGGTATGTTGCGTTCACACATTTTGGTTAGCATGACTCCGGTATCATGTTTGGGCACTGAACCAATTGGCGTTCTATTTTGTAGAGAGTCATGCCAAGTTGTTGGTTTCTTCTTTTGCGGTTTTGGGTGAGTAATTAGACATTGTCGGTTTTGTTTCGTCACCAATTGCTAGAATTTTGAAATGGTGAAAATTTATAAATTTCTTGCTTATCTAGTCATGTTAGATGGATTTATCATTAAATTTAAATATATCCGAAAGTGTGATTCTCAAGATACCAGCAATTTTTTTTCCTTATGTTGCTTTGGTCCTTAATTTCTTTCCATCTTCTGGTCATTTTTTTACAGCTTAGAGTAGATGGGGTTCTTTTGAGATTAAGGGATACACGCATGCATTGCAGTTTTGCTGACACTGCAGGTCCTGTCATTCTTCGAGAAATGTGCTGGAGAGAGGCCACCTTTCAAGATCTTTCTGCTGTAACATTTCTATCTTTTGCACCCACCTCCACCTCTTCCCTTCCACATATGTGGACAAGTGCTTCACTTGCTTGTTGCATGAATCAGAGACTACGTATGGATATTGAAATTGTTACCTTCTCCTTGTTGCTACTCTGTTTAGGATTTCTTGGTTTTTTGTCTGGGTTTGAGGAGTCAAAATTCTCTCATCTCATTTCTGATTGTTGTCATGATTTGATCATCTAGTTACTTTTACAAAAGTATTGGCTCTATTAGTTATTCGTAACTGAATAATACATGTGGAGCCTCAAAAGTAGTCCAGATGGAAATAGTTGAAAAAAGAGAGCAATTTCTCTGGTATCCCTTTAGGTTTTGAAGAATGTTATTACTGCAGTACATTGGAGAAACTTTAGTCATCAGGCACGCATTGCTGCTAGTAGTGTCGCCCTTTGCATTGTTCAGGATTTGCTATTTGGTTGTCTATTTAACTGTACTTTCATTTGCTGCATGACACAATCAATTTTTGTTTCTTTCATTCGGGACTGATGTATCTAATTTTGTGGTGCAGAAAGGGTATCCCTCTGATTCTGCTGCATATAGTGATCCAAGCATCATTAGCGAGAGGCTCCCTGTCGTCAAGCATAAGACCCAAAAGCTTAAGGTCCATGATAACTTTGTAGGCTGTAAATAGCTTCATGGTGAGAGATTTGATCTACATGTATTTTATCCGAGGAATTCAGTCTCTTCGGAAGTTTATGCTCATACAAATTCACTAGCAAGCTTTATCATGTGTTTCATGTACTTTTTATTGCTTTAATTTTGGGGGGCAATGGAATTTTACTGTGAGCAAGCAATATTTTAAATTTAAGTTGCACCTCCTCTTCTTCTTATGCCTTTGATAAGAATTAGGGCATGATGGCAAAACAGATTATGACTAGGAAAGGAATATAAGAGTTTGGAAGAGAAATCCTGTTAATTGATGAGCTAAGTGTGGGGTGTCGAATTTATAAACGAAACTGCTTAGGTTAATCATGGTGGGTTACAATCCAAAGTATCAATTAAAGGCAAGAAGTGACTGATCATAAGAAAAGGCTGACGAATGCTACTAAGCTTCCCCTTTTAGATATCTGCATCAGGGTATTGAACTCAGAAGATGTTCAAACTGTTTGGCCATATCTGCTTCTGTCTACTGAAGATCTATTCCTATCATTTTTTTTCACAAGTTATTCTTCCTAATGTATTTTGTCAATAATTATATCTTCTTGCAACTGCTTGGAATTTCATGTCAGAAAAGTTTTAACATAGTAGAGAGCGGAGATGAACTTGTGTTATGATTATTAATTTTGGGAAAGCAAATTATCCCATTAAATAGAAGTGGAACTTGGAGGAAAACTTACTAAATAGGATCAGTAAACTCCATAGAACTGCTAATTATTTCTATAAAAAGCTGGACTAACAGGGTCGGGGTGATATGTTCAAGGAACTCTGAGCTTTGATATGCAGAGTGAAACACCTTTTCACGTTCAAGGAACTCTGAGCTTTGATTTGCAGAGTGAAGCACCTTTTCATGTTTTTCCTAATTGATCTATGGATGCAGAACCAGCTATTTCTGATATAAACTTTCAGATGGATTTCCTGCGAACAATGTTAGTTGTATGTTTGATGGATGAACAAGTCAACAATATTTCCAGGAGAAAGTAAACAGCGAAGAAATCATTGATCTATGGAGCAAAAGGATCGTTCAGAGTCGGAGGTTTAAGTCTAGCTTGAGTGAGTCTGACGATGACTGTGACTTCTGTGAATCCAAACGAAAACTTCCCGGCCAAATCGAATTCATTGTGTCGTCAGCAAGAAAAGGTGCCCATGCAACTACAGACCCTGAATTCGATTCATTAAACCTGGGTGCTAAAGCAACTCCATCTCTGCTTGGCTTGTGCACAAGTGCATGAGGCCTTACACCAAGTGATCTCCCTACAAAAGAGTTGATGGGCAGAGGCATCAAACTCTTCTGATATCTTCTGGCTACACCTCTCTCTCTCTTGTGGGCATTCTGATGACCCCCAAGTGCCTGTGAACTATAGAACTTTCTTCTGCAAAAGTTGCACGAGAAAAGTCTGTTAGTAAGTCTTGGCTGTGGATCATAATCTCCAGCGGTTGAAAGAGGATCTGTAGCTCCTAGGCTGAGGTTCAACCACTCTTCTTCACAACTTTGTTCAACTCCTTTGGTGTTGCTAATGAGTAATTCCTGTTCATAATTGTTTGTTGCTGCTGCTTCTTTAAAGAGCATCTCTCCACCAATATCTTTGGAGTTGAGCTCTGAATGGATTGTAGGATGACTAAGGCTTACTCTTTTGATAGTTTAGCTCAAGATGAGAATGGAATAAAATGGCAAGCAATTGAGAATAGACGTTTTTAACTTTATCTCATTTCATTTCAGTAACCCCACAATTATGCTTGGTGTTCCAGGGGACAATACTTACGTCATCTCCACTTAAGTTTCTTTCTTGGTTAACTTTTCTTTCCGAAAGGAAATCAAGTTCCAACTTTAGAGTAATTAAAGTAATTCGAGGTTGACAATTCAAAAGGTTAGGACACCCTGCCTGTTGCCTACGTATGACTGCTTCTTATCTCCATGTAAACAAACAACATGTCCGTCTTTTATTTGATGAAGTTAAGAATCTTGTTTCAGTATTGCGTAGGACCAATGAGATAGATAGGATCGCTAACAGGACCAATGACATAGAAAGGAGACCTGAGACAGGTGATTGATTCTATCCCTTCTCCAATACGTTGTTTCCCTTAATCCTGTACTGTTTCCTACTGATCAAAGAATAGTATCAAGTTTATCTACAAACTGAGGATCGATAGGTACAAGTCACGAAACAGACTGCAGCTACCTGATTGTGTCTAGTATGGTAAAAACGAGTGAAACACAAACACCGAATTTGAGTGGCAGAGAAGAAGGTGGGCTCCTTGTTAAGGGATTGCCATTTGAGTTGATGCATAACTTGCCATTTTCTGAACAGCTCACGAGAGTGTGTATCCAAGCGGGGTGTCTTTGATCATGCTGCTTTTTTTCTATTGTTTGATGGGTCATGCATGTTCTACACAGGAGGGCAAGTGTATTCGGATTACATAATTTATAATATACATTTAAGAATTATATTAATATATACTTAAAAAATAATCATAAGAAGTTTTCTTATTTTTTAGACCTTTGAATTAAAAATTGAGTTTAAGAGTTTGATTAATTCTTTATTTTATTTTCAAATTCAGAAAAAATAAGTTTAATTTTAAGTTTTTTTAACTCTTGTAACATATAAAAATCATAGAAATTAGTTTTATTTTTTGTCAATAATTTGAATTTTTATTAACTAAAAATTTATATTATTTAATAGTTTTTTGATAACTATATTTTATAAAATACCTGAATTTCAAAATTTAAAATAATTATTTATAAAATTTAAAATATCAGAGATTTAATTATAAATAATAAAATTAGTTTAAAATATTATAATAAATAAATATTAATTTAGAAATAATGACCCTATTACTGAAAATCTGAAACTTTAGCCTAATATTAAGGGAGCATTGTAACGAAAGAACCCCCAACATACATAAAGCTACGAGAGTTGAAATCGAAATCAGAATCAACGGTGCTGAAGCAATGGAGATGCGATAAGACAGTTTTGTTGGTGATAAATTAGATGATGCAGAAGTGGTATCACACCTGTCCATAACTTATGGTCGAGCGTATCAATCCATCCCTGAACTCTTATGGAAGAAGAGATACAAGGAAGGAGTTGTAGGAAAGCCACATAAATTGACCAAAGAAGCATCCAAAGAAGCATCTCCAAAGTTAATGTTCTTGTTGGCTGTTTCTAACTTGCTGTTGTGATTAAGAAAATCTTAAGCCATCTTCCCTGTCAAGACTCGAGAGGACGCAAATTGGTCCTGTCGGGTCTCTTTCCATTCAGGCAAAAGGCCATTTTCAGGTTTTGTCGTTATATAAAAAAAGTCTTCTCATCTCATAGTTTAATTCCTGACCTGTTCTGATGTCTGGTTCGTTTTGCAAAGATTGCATTGCATGATTCACAAAGAAACTTTCATCGCCAGTCGTGCTAAAACCTAGACCAACCACTTGCTTCCTTGGTATTGCCTATTACCAACAGTATCAAAGGGCTCGTTGGTTGTTATGACGTAACACGCACACAAACGGCCAACTTCCATAAGCAGAGCAACCAATTGGCGTCAGACACAACCTGGGCAGTCTAGAACTAATCAGTTTGCTTTATCAATCAGGTCCTGTAAACACATAGCAACAGGCCCTCGTTCTAGTCCTGAATCGGATTTTGTCGTTATATAGACATAGCATGTGTGTTATCCATGAAATGACGTAAAAGCTATGTGAATTAGACACCATATTCTATGACGCCAGTAGTTTTCTTAGATACATACAATTGCTTCCCTCTTCATAGCACAACCTACAATCACCTGGTACATTGAATTCTTCCTATGCTGCTGCCTTTGCTACTGGATCATATCATGTCAATAGGAACGGAATTTTTAAAAAAGGTTTTAATCAATAAGCCAAATGACAATGGCAAAGGTCTCCACTAGGTAGACACTCCTAATGGACATCTTGATGTGTACACCAATGACATGCTAGTATAAAAAGGCAAATAATAAACATCACCAACCAACACCGATACGTATACTTTAAGGTCACAAAAGTTCTTACACTCATCAATGGATACCCAAGAATGGTCACTATTTATGTCCACCAAGAGTCCTCTCCAATCACAAATCACATATTCTATCGCATATCCTTTACCTGGAACATGACACTAGATAGAGAAGAGAGATAACAAAAGGAAGGTTTTAAGAACAATAGTCGTACACTATTGAGATACAATAAATTAGACTAAGAAATAGGAGAAGCATTGCAACTATCCAACCACAACTAAAGACCAATTTTTATTGACTTACAGATCGGAATAACAAATACCAAAATAGATGAAATCTTCATTAACCATGTTTTCACGTCACAAATGTTTATTGTTAAATTGAAAAGGGTTTTAATGGATGTTTTGACGATAACAAAATATAAGTACACACGATACAATCAAACAAATTAAAATGTAAAGAGTAGGAAAGAGAGGTAAACACTGTTTTTATAGAGGTTCGGTGCTAAGACCTATGTTCTCTACCTAAGCTCCCACTTAGGATTTTGGCAAAACACTTTACTATACACTTTTTAGTTCAGTGCGAACTTTTCTACACCACTTAATTTCCGGCTCAAGCTACATGTAGCACCCCACTCCCGCAAGACTTGTACTCGACATCCTGAGGGATATCCGAGTCCGTGCCCTGCGAGGGTGACATGCTCAAACACTCAATCACTTGACATTTGGTACGATTTTTTTTTCAAAACAAAGCAATGCACACGTACGCGGAAATCAAGTATAAAATTGGCCACACTTTATTTCATAAATATTTGCACTTACCACATTTCAACCATTACATAAATCATCAAAATTTTACTTTCCACTTGGGCCCATTACAAAGACAAAGCACTTATAATCGTAATATTAGTACACTTCATAATCAATTACAAACCATTCCATTTTGGAAAGTTTTTACAAACATAAATCTTCAAATAAATATGTTACAATAATTGCGGAAGAGTCAAATTGATACCAAAATAATAAAACACTAATGCAGATGCGAATTTATCCCGACCTCTTCTTTCACTCACATGCAGTAGGGATACTCTCGTTTGCCTAACGGGGTATTCTTCTGAATCCTGAAAAAAATATTTGCAAATTTTGGGTGAGTTTTGCGAACTCAATGAGTGACCATCATCGATGACTCATCCAGTCACATAACACATAATCACATTCACAACGTTTCACACTTCACATTCAATTTCATATTTCCCATTCAATACAATTTAATCATTTATATGATGCATATGCCATGCACGTGAGACTCACTTTCTATTTGTTACTTTGTTGTGACCGAGTGCCTAAACTGTCCCATATAGGGCTCATTAGTAACTAGGGGTGAGCATTATTCGGGCTGGTCCGATTACTCGACCCGACACGAATTAATTTGGGTAAAAAAATTTCAAATTTCGGGTAATTCGGGTATTACCCGAAATATTTTCGGGCAGGGGTCGAGTAACTCCAAAAAATTTCAGGCCGGCTCAATTACCCGAATTAAGTTATAAAAATACAAAATTTCGGGTTTTGTTTTTAAATTATAAAAAAAACAACTTCGGGTAATTCGGGTAAAGCCGAACAAAATTTTGGATAATTCGGGTCGGGTAAGATCGGGTAAGAAAAAGTTCGAGTTCGGGCCGGGTAAGATGAAAAAAAATTCAGGTAATTTGGACTGGACCCGAACAGTGAAATTTCGGCCCGAATTACCCGAATGCTCACCCCTATTAGTAACTGTCCCTTATCCACTTGGGGATACAAGGCTCATTAACGTTGAGCCTGAGGCTCTGAATCACTATTTGAGCTCGAAGCTCATTTTCATTTATTGAGCTCTAAGCTCTGATTGGTGGCTACTCTGGTCACAACAGCTATTATGTTTCATGCATTCATGAAATGAAATGCATCACTCATATTTGCATGCTCTTATTCAATCATATTCACTTATCATCGGACCATAGTCCGGCATTCAATATATAGTTGAGAATTCACACTTTCACTTACATGCAATTACACATTTAGAAAACACTTAACAATCACTTCAATGCACTTAGTTCATCCAATTCACATTCAAGTAACACTTCAATATCCAAGTTAACCATCACAATCATCAAATCTCCTATCCGGAAGCAAGCATAATCAATCACATTTGCAGAATCATTCAATAGTCAAAGTTAAATAATACAAAAATTCAAATAACAGACAATGAGGTGAGACCATCTCGGTCTACTCACTGTACGTTCTAGATTAGCATTAGCTTCTATGATCCGGAAATGTCTAAATGGGGACGTTCTATCCTGTATCATCATTATGCAAAACACATATTTCACACACATTAATAATTGCACAATCAAATAAACATTCAGTTTTACACACATGTATATGTGTAATGTATAATGCATGCTCAATGACAATCCCAAGTATATGTTCTAAATTTACATCTTATGCTCATTCTCAGTTCATGATTCATATTTTCTAATTGAGCTTAGACTTACACTTTAGTTGCATATGATCACTCTAAATTATCCATTCAATCTTTACCCTTTTATACGTCTAGTTTATTCATAAACTTACACCTAAGAACACTTAGTCACTCTATATCATAACTCATTTTCTCGTCATCTGTTTTCTAACCTTGTATGATATCACAATATTCCATTCTTATCCACAATTAATCACTTAATACATATTACTCACTTCTTAGAATCATAGTTATAATCATATGAACATCTTCATTCCCATTGTACTCATACATTTGATACTTTGATTTCATCAATTCTTTCACCAAGTTTTAACTTTCAATTTCTCTTCAAACCTATCATACATTAGTCCCATAGACCAAAGATCATTCTAGGTTAACTTTAAGACCCATTTAAGGCTTAATTATGGTCACTTGACCTGTGAATGTCCGTTAAAAGGACCTTTACGGGTCACTTACAAAACTTTGAAAATTGGACCCTTTAGACGTCAAAAGCTCTTTTTTTGTCTTCATAGAAGTTGTAGATCTCGAAGTCCTCTTTAAAAAAAATACCTAGATCACCCCAATCAGAGTTGTACACAAAAAGTTATGCCTTTTACACTAAAGTATGTTCAATTGCTTTTTATGATTTCCAAATTTCTACCTCTTCACTTACAACATTCAATTCCTCATGTTTAGTCAATCATATCTAGTTCAATACTCATCATTTATCCATTTTTGTAACTCCCTTTCAACTCCACATCATCCATAACCAAAATATAGCCCATGATTGATCATAAACACTAATAACAGAACATATATATATACACACATTCATCATCAACTTTCTGTACTCAGTACACAATTCAAGTCAAAATTAGAAACTCTTAAAGACAGAATTTGAATTCCATGTATTAATGAAAAATGTAGCTGTATGTCTCTAATTTAACCCAAATCAAAAACCATCTCATTTGTATAACTACATAACAAGTTATAGCTAAATTACATAGGCATATTTAGTGGAATTGTTACAGCTAACATATTGCAGCTACTTTAATCACCATTATCAATTTGTCTCTAAATTTTCATCCTAATTCTTCTCTTTTCAAGACACCATTCTTACCTTTTCTTCAACTTCCATACCCAATCCAATCCATTCCTAAAACAATCAATTATCCACGTTTTTATCCATCAAAAACAGAACACAACAATATCCATTCAACATTCAAATTTTTCTGCACTACAT
>JANZLX010000212.1:34464427-34474716 GCA_025531955.1 Erythroxylum orinocense
ATTATTGTGATGCCATGGGGAGTTTAGTGGTGGTTGTCAGTAGTGGTCTCTTATCGTAGGATATGTACCGGAATGACTTACGGGCGTTCCGGTGGGTACTCTATAGTAAAGGGGCGCTACAATATTGGTCTACTAATATACCATATTAGTTTACCAATATGCACTAGTAGTCGAATAATGCCTCAATAGTTAGTAAATTTGTACTTTTAATAAACACTAGTAGACTAATATGATAGACTAGTTGACTAGTGCTCTGTAACTAAGGGTTGTAATAGTTAATTTTTGGCTCTAAAAACTCATAAGGATACTAAAACCTTAAAAATACATATTTTCTCATTAGTTTTATCTTTAAGAAGTATTTATGTGTCTTTTACACATTATCTCATATTTATACAAATGAGATATATATTTATCAAAGTGATAAAGTGAGATATTTTAAATTACAATCTTTGGTTAGGGTATTATATTATTATACTTGGGGATGTTCCAAGTGACATTGAGGTTCCCTCTTTACTATGAAGGAAGATTGTCAAAGGTTCCTTTTTGCTGAGAAAAGTTTGTTTAAAGTGTTCTTTATCTTGAAAGAAAAATTATAATAGAATTCTAAAAAGAATTTTGAGAGTGGATGTAGAAAAGGATTGTCTTTTGAAAAACTATAAATCATTTTATTCTCGCTTTCCTATCCTTTTAAATTATTATTTAATTATTTGAGTGGTTTATGTTAAGTATTTTCTTTATTCTCATATATATTGATTATTCTTAAACTGAGTTCTTTAGGTAAAAATTTCATTAAAGTTTTGTAAACACCTAATTCTCCTCTTAGGTGCTATTTGGGACCAACACCTATGTTACATATCATGGCCCACATTAATCTTTCCCCTCTAAGAATCCTTGTTTGCAAGGATAAAATATGGATATGACTTTCTAAATTGCCACTCATTTTCGCAGGTAACATCTTTGAATGTGGATCCTTTTTATTTAATTAAGACTTTAATAAAGCATAACTTTAGATGAGGAAGAATTATAAAATCATTTGTGATTTATGGAAGTTCAACAAAAAATATAGGGGCTGGTGGTCCCAAATGCTTCCATAAGAGACTAATATGAAATAGGTTATAAATTTGAGATCTAAAGGGTAAAACTAATTCATATCCCACTAGACCCACCCTTTAAATAATCTGATAAGGACCAAAATATCAAGGATTAGGCTTCATTGAGACTCGAAATGGCACAAAACTCCAATGATATTATTGGAGCTTAAGATAAACATAGTCACCTACTGTAAAGGAAACTTCTCTGCTTTTTTTATCAGGTTGACATTTCATTATTTTATAACCTATTGAGAAATTATGACATAACTAACATATAATTGAATCATGATCCCATAAGTACTCATCAACTGCTTGGACATAGTAAGTGCCTGGAATATAAGTTAGTATACTTAATGGTGAAATACCATAAATAACTTTGAAGGGTGACATTTTTATGAGGGAATATATTGATGTATTATAGTTAAACTCATACTAAGAAATCCATTCAAACCATTTTTATTGTTGGTCACTTACAAAGCATCTTAAGTATTACTTCAAGGTGAAATTCATTACCTCATTTTGTTTACAGAGTAAAGGTTGTAGCTTGAACTTATACAAAGCTTAATTCCTTATAGTTGAAACAATGCTTGCTAAAAGGAAATGATAAATAAATTGATAAACTCATTATCACGGTCATTGATAATAGAGGTTAGGATTCCATGGAGATGAACCACATTAACTACAAATGCCTTACAACAATGATTATAGTAACTGTATGCTTTCACACTACAAAGTGAGCATACTTTGTTAAGCAATCTATGATTACCATGATGACAATATGTCCTTTTGATGGTGGTAGTCTTTTAATAAAATCCATTGGTATATCTATTAACATTTAAGTGGGGATTGACAATGGTTGAAACAACTCAACTGATTTCATACAATTAGCTTTATACTATTGACAGATAACGCATTGTTGTAAAAACTTCTTTATTGCTTAGCCCATATTAGGCCATAAGAAACTAACCTTAACACGTGATAGTGTTTTATGTAACCCAAAATGTCCTCTAGTAGGTGATGATGGCAATATGCAATTATTTGTTGAATTAAAGTTGAAGTTATTTGTTGAATTAAAGTTGAAGTGGGACTCAAGAAAATCTTATCATTTTTTAGCCACAGTTCATCTTGCTATAGTAGTTTGTTAAGTGATTGAATTTGAGAAATATTCGCATAAAGAGAATCATACTTCTCTTTTAACACCAACCACCTATATGCATAGGACATTGAAATAGATAGGAATTGAGATTCAACCACATGAGATAAGGAATTAATAGGTTAGTTTCTAAATACTCACTTATACTAAATTTTATAATCATATCCAAGGATCTTTAAAAGTTATCGAGTTTGTGTTGGAGAAATAATTCGTTACTCGAGTAAATGCTTAAGACTTTTATGATGTTTGTGATGAAGTAATAATTCGTTACTAGAGTAAATACTTAAGACTTTTATAATCGATACAGACAATAAATAATTTATCATGAAAATAAGAATGCCATTTTTGGATTACTTTAACAATAACCAACATTTCCTTTTTAAAGTTAGACATGAAGATCCTTTTAAAGCTTCAATGAAATAAGCTACTAGTATATTATTCTATGAGAGGACTGCTCCAATTATGGTCTCATTTGCATCACATTCAATCAAAAATTATCATTTATTTGAAGACTCATAAAAGTTAAACTACGTTTAAAAAAAATCATCAGAAAAGACTCTTAACTTTATTTGTTAACATTTTTCAGTGTCCTTTAAATATATTTCTTTATAATTTAAACATTATTCTTTAACACATACTTAAATTATCTTACGCAAAATTAATAATATATGTATTAATCAATAATTCAATTTATTAAACAAATTCATGAAAAAATACTATTTAGTTTCTAAAAATAATAATTTAAAAAATTCAGTTAAAATATAGAGAGATAAATAAAGAGTATAAATTTTGACAAATATAAATTATTAGTGAGATTAAACAAATTTTGTATTTTTTTAACAATAGAAATAGTAATTAGTTTTTAACAATAATAATTTAAAACAAAAATTTTAATTAAAATATAAATAGATAAATAAGGAACATAAACTTTGAAAAAATAATTTGTTAGCTAAATTGTGTGAGAGACTTGAGAAGAAAAAAAGCAATGGATTCATTAAAATGTAAAAAATATATGAAACTATACTTGAGGCTAATAAAGAATCACAAATGAAGAATATTACCAAAGTAGCGATCTAGTCGTGGAAGTGAGGAAGTTTGTGAGTTGCCTAATTAATACATAGAAAATTCTTCCATGTAACACAGGAACCGGAATTGTTAGTAACAAATCGCAATTTCCAGTTTGACCTTCAAAACATAAATTCGAACATGAATGTTTTATTAAAATATCCTACACAAAATGTCCAACTTCCCACAGGGAATTTCCAGTTTCTTCACTTCTTCAGTATTTCTTTTTTTTGGCACTTACAGTGCTAATATCATACCCCTTCAAGTACCTGTAACAATCAAACAAAAAAGCACAATACTTGGTGAGGACAGAACAGAATAGAAAAGCCAGATGATCAACAAATCTTGAAATCGAGATTAAATTCATATTCCCCTGCACAAGCCTAGATTAAATTCATAGTTCCCTGCACAAGCCCTAAACTCTATGCTACTCTTCACTAAAAGGACTTTTTAAGTCCCAATAATAATTGTACATGACAATGTAAAATTCACATGCAAAGATTTGATAAAGATGGAGATGAAGGAAGTTTAACCAAAATTTGGTTGCTGAGAACTTTGACCACAACAGGTATGGTCACCTCAATGGCAGCATGATTGAGCTTAATGTCAAAAACAATATCAAGAAAGGGATGAAAAATTTAGATTCTAGAATTATTTCATGCAGTAACAACGAAGCCTTCTCTCCACAAGACAAATCTAAGCATTGCCAACCAAGATATGAACATTCATGAGTCCTGTTTCATCATAATGAAGCATTTGAGCATCAACATAAAGCACAGGTATTACATATTTCAATTAAAATATAGCACCATGCATAATAAATGTAAGGAAGCAGGAGGTGAAAAGCCAAAATGCCTTAACACCATTTGTATGGAAATACACACCAAATTGCTTTCTGATTGCAGTAGATAACATCTCACAACAATTAACGTTCTTCACTTTGTCACTTAACATGCGAAAAATTGGAAGAATCAGGGACTGTTAAACAGCACACAGACATAGCAGAAAAACGAATCACAGCTAATTTAGGCTATGTCTGGATTTTATCTAAGGCTCTAGTCAATTTTCTTGTTTAACATTTACTAAACCCTAAGATACAGAGGACATAAAACAAGAGACCTACAATTGTGCACCAATCCTGCGCCTTTAGCTGAATGAAAATCCATGTGCATCAGCCGTCTTTTCCATTCCTTCCTATCAATCCCAGCCTTTCTTATTAACCAAGTTTATAAAGATCGAAGTGAAAAAGTAAGCAGCTAGTTCAATCTTCATTTTCTCAATCAAACAACACTAGACCTTTTCTTAAGGAAAAGCCATATATTCAAGGCAAGAGTGTGTGAATAACATCCGTAAAAAAATGAATTCCCATTTTGTTATGCACCCTAGAAAACAGTAAGACTCACAAAGAGACTACTAGCGATCCTGACAAGAACGACGGAAGGTACCATGAGACAGCTCACAAAAAGCCCGCAAGTTAGAATTGAAGCGAGAAGTGAGGTGTGCCGACGCAGACATGCCATGCAGAGGCAAGAATGATTGCACACATCCCAGTTCCCCAAAGGTCCTGGAAGATATTCAGGAAAAGATAAAAATCGGAGTCAGAAGTTTACCGCAACGTCTAAAAATCCCAAAACGAATAAAAGGATGAAGGTCTCCATGAACTGTATGGAATGTCTCGAATGAAATTTCCATTCCTGATGATCGAACTTTCCAAATATTGCAGAGCACAAATTTAGAAAAATTCCATTTTGATAATTCAAAGTTTAGAAGACAGTAGCCAATTGAAAAATAAAAACTAGCTTGTATCAACTACATGAATTCCCTACATTCCCAACCTAAATACAAAGTATTCGCAAGATTTAGAATTTCAAAAAAAATAGCAAAGAGATATCTGAAATTGACGCAAAATTCCAAACTTGAACAGAAATTAAGAGCTTTGTTAACATAGAGAAGAACCTGGAAGGAGCCAACGAGAAGCGACGTGATGGTCGACCGGAAGCGACGGTGGTAGGCGGACGGATGCGGGGAAGCGGCGGAGAAGAACGAAGTGGCGAAGACCTTGCTGCGGAGATAACAGAGCGAGTGACCGATCCTCCACTTCGCCAAGCCATTGTTGGATCAATGAGGTCTAAGTTCTAAGTACGAGAAGTAAAGGTTTCCGGGATTGAGGAGTGTCTAAGGACCAAGGAGGCCACAACGGAGGGGTTTTTGGTGTAGGGTTTAGGACGGTTGCGTTGTGTAAAAATCTTGACGCGGTTCAGACAATGAGGTCCGTTCGATTGGGTGCGAGGATCTCTGAAAACGATTATAAAGTCTATGACCGTCCGATTCTAATTACCTTTGATCATTTGACTAACATTTAATTATTCTAATTATAATTTTTAAATAAAATTTTAAAATTATAAATAAATGAAAATTAGCAAACTATATAAAATGAAAGAATAGCATAATAATAATATTTTAAAAATAAATAATATTTTTAATATTAAACTACAATTTTTACATTATTATACCTAGTCCAATAAAAAGAGACGCTGATAACCCTTACTCACAAACACAAATGAAGCCCTGGTATTGCAACTTTTGGCCTATGGAGTTTTCATATAAATCACAAAGTTGCTTGGAACTTGGAATAAAAACATAAAAAGTATGTTAAGCTCAAAAAGGAAGGATGCTGCGACTGTCTTCTCCTTACAATATGCTGCGGAAAGAACTCTCGTTCGTGATAAGTAAAATGTACTAATCAGTAGATACAGACGACCATAGCAAAGACAGTATAATGTGATCTCAAAGTTCAAGAAAAAGCTTCTCCCTGCGAGAGATTATAGGTCTTTATGCATCTCAACTTCCGGTTAAATGTGTAAACTCTACCAGCTGATATGGTTGCATTCACCGTAGTTCCTCTGTAATGCAAAAGTCTAACTGAATTCTGGTTCTTGGACCAAATACCAACTTCATGAAGATCGCCTTCTTTCCAACATATGTTCACTGTCACGTTTCCCCGAGCCTTCAAGCCTTTTACACAGCCATTTGCCCACTTATCGTGAGGTAGAGCAGGGAGAAAATAGAGATCCTTAGTAGTGCTCTGAAGTATCATCTCAGCAATTGCAGCAGCAAATCTGGAAGAAAAAAATTGCAGAAATAATCCTTTATCCAGGTTCTCGTAACAAATTTATGCATAAATAGGAAAAAAACGAATATTGATGATATCCAATGTAGTCATGCTTCTACAACATATCATATGCAGTAAGGCTCCTATCTACAGGAAAATGTCGATTGATCAATTGTATCAAAGTGATAGTTGTCTAACCTAGAAAATTTTGACAATGCAAGGTAATGTCATAGACGGTTTGGCTTAGAAACAGTTACAAAATACTGCACATCAATATGGGTAGAACAATATCATAAGATTTCGGCGAATCACAAAAAGGAAAGAATCACAGTATCCACTTCACCAATTTATGCTCTGAAACTATATTGTACAGTGACAAAGAACGTTTCTCGACATTTAAACTCAAGCAAGGATACTAGGGCATGCATATTGCAGAATGTTTACCACGGATCTGAATGCACCTTTCTATTTGTCGTCAAAGGGTTATTGAGAAAACGTTCAGAATTGCTAAAATTCCAAAGGACAGCCAAATATTTAAATGTTGCTTACCCAAAGTTAGCATCAATCTGGAAAGGTGGGTGTGCTCCAAACAAGTTGCTATACAGGCCTCGGTTGTCAATAGATTCATGTTCTGGATCTACAAGGATAAATATATGCTTGATCATCCGGTATGCATGTTCACTGTTATGAAGACGTGCCCAAACAGAAGCTTTCCATACAGTTGACCAACCAGGACCGCGCTCTCCTGTTTAACAAAGATGCGGACAATTGAGACATCTCAAGCAGCATCATTAACATGCTCAGAAACAATAGCATTCACAGTACATGTTCAAGGGAACAAAGAATCCAGTTAACCACTGGTATCAAAAGCTCCTCCGAGATATCAACATTTTAGGTAACCAACTTAATGGATGAATCCAGTTCAATCTCTTGTCAAATTAACCATTTACATTGCATACATCCAGCAACACTTTTACTAATTTTGCATTATTTAGTAAGTTTGTTGAGATAATGCAAGTATGTTGTTTAAATTTGGCATGGAATGGCCCAGTAACATATAGAAGCTTTTACTACGATTAAAAGACACACCTCTTTTGTAAAGAGTGTAATCTGCAGCTTTACAAATGTCTGGATTCTTCTGAACAGTTATAGAATGACCTGGATAAATACCAAAGAGGTGGGATATATGTCGATGCCAAGGTTCTGGGTCCTGAAAATCCTCTGCCTACCAAGAAGTAAAAGAAGAATATCATCCCAAAGGAACAACAGACAAAGATCAATTGCATGTAGTTAACTCTTGAGGCTTTTCAAGAATGAGAATGCAAGTTTAAAGGAAATACCCACTCCATCACGGAACCATCTCTAGCAATTTTTATTGGTCGAAGCATAGGTTGAGCCTCGTGAACCTTCTGAATCAGCTCGTCATCACTTCTTCCCAGAGCCTATTTCAAAGTAATCCCCAGAAAGCAAACACATTGACCCAATTAATACTAGAAAACAAATTGTTGTATACTAAATGAAATGTTGATATAAGAATATCATTACCTCAGCGGCAGAAACAATTGAAGAGAATATTTCTTTTATGATTGACATGTCCATGGTTGTTGAGTAGCTTACACTAGCACGCTGCCCATCTGGAGCAATGAACACATGCTCTGGGGAAGTTGATGGATTGGTTTCCAAATATTGCCCTTTCCCGTCAATCAACCAGTCCAGAAGAAATTTAACACATCCTTCCAATAAAGGGTATGCCATATTTTTCAGAAAATCCTATGTAGCAACATCCGTTAGCGTATTGACTAAATAAGTTGACCAAAAATCATCAGTAGAAAAGTCATGAACTGCTGCTGCGGAGAACAACAAAAAAAGTTCCCTCCTTTCTTTATATCGATTGCAGATTGCACACGTAAATAAAAACAAAACTCGTTCTCAGGTTTTATGCATAAGAATTGCTCAGGAAAGCATATTTGTCCTCTATGGTGCCTTTTTCATCTTCTGCTTTAATGATCATCCACTTTTGTGCCACCCGAAACGAAGAAAGTAGATAGTTAATCAAGAATAAGCATCTTACGTTGTCCAACGTGTACAGATAATGCTCCCACAAATGTGTAGAAAGCCAGGCTCCACCCATAGGCCACATAGCCCACACAGGGTCACCATGATCTGTTGATGTTTTTCCCCACAAATCAGTCACTTGATGTGCAAGCCAGCCATTTACTTCATAGTTCACCTATTCCATCCGGTGAAAGAATACAAGAAAGCTTTAAGAACAGTAAATATAGTCAAAAAAAGGAAGCGTATTAACCATTATCTTAGTCTTTTGATTTTAGATAAAGCAGTAAGCAAATGCCAAAGTATCAGTTACTCCAACATATTGTTAACGGATAAACAAGAGGAAAGCAGGAATCGCAGGATCAAACACAATTAATCCTCAGGATGTAAGATTTCAAGTTGAAACTTTTAAACGCGATTTCAGCTCTCCAAAACAGGTGGATCTGTCCTGACCATTAATCAGAAACACTACCAAGAGTGTAGGTTACTACAGCTGCCTCGTTGATTTTAGACGTTTAGATCATAGTTATTTTAGGTTACTTCTCTTTACCAGGTACAATGGGCCGCATGCATGTTTCATTGTCTAATGTTGGTGTAGATGGAAGTGGGGCAGCGACAAGTTAAAAGAGCCTGATTCTCCAGATAAACAAGGGACATCAACTGTGATAAAAAAAATTTGAGAAAGAAAAAAAAAAGAAAAGAAACATACTTTTGCCGTCTTACTTCCATTGATTGCCAGAGTGGACAAGTAATCAAACAAGGGCTCTTGGCACTCACTGAGATTGCAAGGAAGTGAAAGCCAGTAGTTCATTTGCAAATTTATATTCAGGTGTTGTGCGCAACTGGAACAATAAAAAGAAATAGGCTATCATCGTGTTAGCAGAAACTGTTGATCCAAATGGCATAGGAACTACGCACTTAATGTACCTTTACTGCTTCTGTAATAAGTAGTGCTTACACTATGTTTCATCGGTTTAAATAAATCCAGTAGAATGTAGAAATGGAGCTGATACTTTTTTCTGATGCTGCTTGCTTACGAACTATAATTTCTTTAAATAGAAGGAAAAATAAAAGGAAATTTCACAGATAAACTCTCTTTGCCTTCAGGTGGCGATAAACATGGATGGTCGGGGACTATATTACGACATTTGTTTGCCTTCCAATGCTAGCTTTTACAGCACCAAACTGAAATAACTTATATCTAATCAAAGCTATGATGGGAGTCAAATTCTACATTATGCATTTTGTGGGTGTATATGTAGGCATCAAATTTCTTGCACCAATTGTCAGTATAAGAACAAGAATAACCGAGGCAGGTAGAGAAAGTTACATACTCAAATGGTGGTTCGAGACCTTTGCTCCATATGCCCTGCAGATTGGCCACCTGGGTTCCAGGCCTTGAAGAAGAAATAAGCAAATATCGACCAAACTGGAACAATAGCTCCACTAAGGATGGATCTTCATCAGTTTGAAAGGATGTCACCCTATCTGCTGTTGAAACTGTGTCATCACCATTTCCCTCAAATGAGAAACCATTGGGAATGGGGACAATATTCTTCTTGTCGGGAGTTGCACTTTCAACGCTGCTCTTTGAACTTTTTGATAGCTGAATTGACACCCGATGGAAAAGGTTCTGATAATCATCCAAGTGATGCAAGTATAGATCAGCATACGACAGATTACTTATTGACTTCAATTGAGATATGGAATCTGTGGTAGGCTCCTTCGGTGAATCTACGGGATTAGTGAATGGTCCATCAAAAGAAGAAGCAGCTACTATACGCAAGACTGCCCAATCTGAATGCTCAACCTTCAA
>JANZLX010000212.1:34477689-34490814 GCA_025531955.1 Erythroxylum orinocense
TTTAAGTTATATAGCATATTTATACTTATATTGAACTTCTTAAATTACCCTCTAATTTGCATTATTCTTCATTATTTTAATCCTAATTAGCAGGTGACGGCCAAACCATCCAGCGAGCCAAAAGCATTTCCTAAATAAAATAAAGGTTATTCCATCAAATATATGATATTCCAATATATTCAATTAAATATGTACATATGATAATGCACCAAGGAAATGGTTTTAGACGGTGATTTTCATAAAAACACAATATCATAAACTATTTCGTCCTTCAATTCAATGAATATAAGAATATGGATAAATCACTAAAAATATATATATTCGTTAAACCAAAGAACAATAAATTATATTACATCCTTGGTTCTTCTTATCTAAATCTATATCCTAAATTAGTTTACAATCACACGAAGAATATCAACATAAAAATATTATAGAAAACAAGATAAAAAAGGTATTATTCTTAAATCTTGAATCTTCAAATAATTGTTGTTAAATCTTAATTTATCCTCAAAGAATAATGTAGTCTTGATTAAAATAATGCAAAACAACTTCAAAGTGACTTCAAATTGTTTCTTGGTGAAAGAGACTTTTCTTTTCTGTCTCATCTTTGCTTTACCTAAAACCCCAAATTTTAATGAGATATGCAAACATAAACATAAGTTCGTATGGCTAGCTGTTTTCTTTAAGAAATTATGTAAAAATTAGCCATGGTAATATGAGATCTATACAGTAAAGTGTAGGGTACTATGTTCTTTATATATCTAGGGGCAACATAGGGGTGTGTAGGTTATGCTGGAGAAACATAAGTGGATAGATTTGAACATGACCATCAACACAGTAGCGTGTAGGGTGTCATGTTCTATGATCCTTATCCAATTCTTCTCTAATTTTGCTTCCTTTTCTTTTGTAGGCAAACATAAGAATTAAAATGACAATACTTCTCAAATTAAGCATCAAATCCTTTGAAATCCATCCAAACTGCAAGCAATATAAATAAAAATAGTGCTAAAACTAATATATGTCTAACATACATCAAACTCTCTCATACTTAAGCAATTGCTTCTCCTTAAGCAAACCAATCAATCATTCAATCTCAAATAAAAAACAATTTTGAAAAGTGCTAAAAATTCAAACATTATAATAAAGGTTTCCATTTCTCATTCAATTATAAAGGATCATCAAAATGTTATGTAACTAACTATATGCATCAATACGCAAGTTGATTCGATTCACTTTATGATTTTTCAAACTTTAACCCAAATCACAAAACTCAATTCCATACATAAAATAAACATATACAAGATAACATACACCAACTTTCAAACTCATTTAAATTATTTTATTAATAGGACATAAATTTAAATGGAAGTATTAGAAATTTGTTTGAAAAGTCACATAGCTTTTTACGCAAGAATAAACACCTTATTGTGATTACCTAAATATACTTTAATTTATTCTTTGATTAATGAAATTATAGTTTTCTTATTGTCTTTTCATGCTCTTATGTTGATTGAATCGAAAGAGAAAAGTAAAAGATTCAATACATTATGCATGCATTAAGATTTGAGAGATGAGATGTATATTTTGGTTATAGTGTAAATAAAGAGGGTTAAGTGTGAGACATTCAAGAGAAAGTTATATAATCTTCCTAGGTTAGGGTAAAACCTATTAAGAGAGTTTATAGAGCGAATCTTAAGTTGTTTGGATTTGGAAAAGATTTATATTAATTAACCTTTAAATAAAATTGATGAAAAGCCATTAATAAACTTTTACATATTTGTAGCATAAGATAAATATAAGGAACCAAATTTTGGATAATTAAATCTAAATAAATGCATTTTCAAAATGATTCAATAAGATGATATTTATCCTTGTTTTTCTTTTCAAACTCATCTTCTCTTATCACAATGCCAACTTGTATCTTAAATAAGAACCAATTAAGTTATCTCTTGTTAATAGCTACATTTTTTTTACAGTTTACAAATATTTTCAAACAAATGTCTTCCCATATAGGATTTACTTACACTTTCACTTCACATATTGTGTTCAAAAAATTTGAAACGCATGTTACTTAAAACCATAATACTATTCCACAAAAAAATTAAGTAAATGGTATGAAAATAGTTTCTTCAAAGTTCACTAGTGTGCTTGCTTGTTAGATAATATATAAATATTAGTTCATAATATTTGATAATTTCAAAACATGTAAAAGAAACCTTGTTAAATTTTATTATAAAAATAGTACCCAATTTAAAGTTTCAACAAAATGAAAAATGCCTAATCTAAAGATAGAGATAAGAAAGTGAAGAAGATGAAGACAACTTGTTTTAAGTTATATAGCATATTTATACTTATATTGAACTTCTTAAATTACCCTCTAATTTGCATTATTCTTCATTATTTGAATCCTAATTAACAGGTAACGGCCAAACCATCCAACGAGCCAAAAGCATTTCCTAAATAAAATAAAGGTTATTCCATCAAATATATGATATTCCAATGTATTCAATTAAATATGTACATATGATAATGCACCAAGGGAATGGTTTTAGATGGTGATTTTCATAAAAACAAAATATCATAAACTATTTTGTTCTTTGATGTTATGTGTACTATGTCTTTCCAAATACACGTGAACACATTAATACTAAACAAAATAGATTCACTTTTCTCCATTAACTTTGGATATAACCAGCATTGATTTATATAATATTTGGGACAAAATAGATTTGTCATTTGTCATTTTTCATTATATTCAACTTTCTTCATTTTCTTACAAATACAAATTTTAAATTCGTAATCTATTTCCCAATGAAATGAAATATAATATTTTATCTTCCCTAAATCAATAAAGAACAACAATTTGATCTCAGCCAAATTGCAAAATATTAATAGCTCAGGTACCAAGGTTTATAGTCAAATACATATAAAATAATAGGACAAAAAATACTTCCATTACTGATACTCAATTAGAAAATCACATTTACAGACTAAACTTCCGTCTTCTCAACATATTAACGACGTCAAGTTTTAGAGATTTCTTCATAGAGTTGTTATCCTCTTATCACTTAGCCTTTTTATGATTTTGTAAAGAAAAAAAGAACACTTATATGTGATAAGTTACTTTGACTACCATTGGTTTAATATTCAAGATAGATATCACTTATTAGTTTGATCTTCCCCCAAAAATGGCACAAAAACTTGTTCTATGGTGGTAAGATGAATGCATAGTTAAATCAATTAAATAAACAAATGAGTAGTTAAAAGGTTGTAGTCCATTCAATAATTCAAACATGACTATCATTAATCATATAAGAATGTAGTTAAAAGTATCCCACAACATCTTATAAGCATATAATTTTGTACACTTGCATATCATCAAATTTTCCTTTACTGCAACACAAAATTTTATAAATATAGCTCGGTACACAAACATGTTATATCATCAGTTGTTGATCATATAAGTGTGTAGTTAAATGTGTACACCAATACCTAACATCAACATGTTTAAATATACATTCATGTTGTATAAAATGTGTTCTAGTATAGTTTATATTGAGGTATAATATTCTTTTTACTTAGTCATGTTATACCGATATTCAAATGTATGTGTCACTTACTTGTAATGAATGATGGTAGTTTTTGTACATAGGTATAATATTATTGTATAGTTCCTATATATTTTATATTCATCTATGGTATTCTTTGTACTCATTTATGGTATTCCTATTTTAAATTCTAGCTGGTCTAAGCTTTTATTAACTAATGGTATTTTTATGCACAGGGCTAGTGTTATAAGAATTATGTATTCTAATATTTTATATTGAGGCATGTTAATCTTTACACTCAGTCATGATATTCCTATTTTAAAGTTTTAGTGTTTACTTATATGTAACAAATAATGGAATAGGTTTTGGTATATAGGCATGCATTGTATATACTATGCCTAGTATAGTTTGCACTAAGACATGATATTTTTGGTACTCAATCATAATATACCAATATTAAAAAGTATATATTACTTGTGAACAACGAATGATAGAATTTTTCGTACATAGACGTGGTATTGAAGTGTGATATTTTTTGTACTCTATTATAGTATCATATATAAGTGATCATGTTACTAATTTAATTGATCTTCACATACCAATATATAGTATATAGTAAATAGATGCATTATCAAAATGATTCAGTAAGACGATCTTTATCCTAATTCTTCTTTTCAAACTCTTATTCTCTCATCATAATGCTAACTTGCACTCCAAATGAAAACTAGTCAAGTTATCTCATGTTAATAGGTACATTTTGTTTTTCATTTTACAACAAATGTCTTTACCATACAAGATTTACTTACAATGACACTTTACACCCAAAAATTCAGGATGCACATTACTTAGAACCATAATACTACACTCACAATAAAAATAAGCAAATGGCATGAAAATAGTTTCTCCATAGTTTACTGAAGTGCTTACTTATTAGATATAGTTCATAACACATGACAATGTCAAACTACACAAATCAATCCTTGCAAAGTTTTATTATTAAAAAATGATGATAGTTCCCTATTTCAAGTTCTAATAAAATGACAAATGCTTCGTTTAAAGGTAGTGGTGAGAAAGTTAAGAATAACGAGACAACTAGTTATAAGTTATTTAACATATTTGTATTTATATTGTAATTATTAAATTACCCTATAATTTACAAAATCGGTTACATATTTCTTTGTTGATTTTTATCCTAATTAATAGATGATGGCCACACCACCTAATGTGCCACAAAGAATTTCCTAAATGAAAATGGTTATTACATCAAATATACGGTATTTCAACACATTCAATCAAATATGGACATTTGATGATGCATTAAAGAAATGGTTTTATATTCTAATTTTTATAGAAATACAATAACTTAACCTGTTACTTTCTTTAATATTATATGTAACATGTCTTTCTAAATACACATGAACATATTGATACTAACCAAAACAACATGTTCACTCTTCCCTAATAACTTTGTATATAACCAATATTAGTTTACATAATATTTGGGACAACATAGATTCATCATTCATCATTCATCATTTTTCATTATATTTAACCTTCTTCATTTTCTTACAGAACTACAACAATCATACCATTCAATGCAAGTCCTGCTAATATATAAAGTCTAAGGAGGTCCAGTAGTACCAACTTTAACTCTAACTAATAGAGAGTCCACAAGCATTTACATATAGAAATAATAAAAAAGAAAAAGAAAAACAAGATAATAATTATAATAATTATAATAATAATATGTGTATAAATAAAAATAAAATATATACTAAAATAAATAATACAATAAATATAGAATAAGGTAAAGAATAAAAATAAAAGATAAATAAGTAAATAAGTACAACAAGTACTTCAATAAATCAAACAAGCCCTTAACAAGAAAATATTTAGGTTAATTAAGAGAATAATTAGACCACATAACTAGGAGGGAAGTATTATGTATCAAAGGTTTAGGTTAAATATAAGATATAAGACTCAAAGGAAAATGCTTAAAAGACCTAATAGAATGAGAAGGATCTCTCTATGTGAGATCTTTTATTCGTATCCTAGTACATCAAAATTTTCTATTAAGGACATATTCTCGATAAGTTCCAACAGAGCTATATCATTCTTGATCACTTCCTCCCAATTCTTCTTAGACCTTCCCTTTTTCCTCTTACAGCCTCTAAGTATAATTTTCTTGCATCTTCTCTCTGGAGCTTCAAGGTGTCTCCTCTTAAAATATCTAAATTACCTAAGTCTTATCTCTCTTAATTTTCTGTTAATATTGATCACCTTTAATTTGTCTTTTCCTGTTACATTCATGGCCTTATCTTTTTTAGTAAGGTTACACATCTAACAGAGCACCTTCATCTATGCCACCATTGGCTTATGACTATGCACCTGTTTGATAGGCCAACACTCCACCTTATGGAGCATGGTTGAGCTAATCACTAAACGATAAAATTTACCTTTAAACTTGAGTGGTATCTTCTTGTCACGTAACACTCCTTATGCACTTTTCCATCTAAGTCACCCTGATCTGATACAGTGAACTATATTTTCATCAATCTCTCCATTGCTTTGGATGGTAGATTGTAGATACTTAAAACATTATTTCTATTATGTAAATTTCGAACCAATCTTTACCTCCACAAAGATTTTAAAATCATATTACATTTCTCAATAAGATGAAACATAACATTTTATCTTTACTAAAATCATTAAAGAATAATAATTTTGATCTCAATCAAATTGCACTATAATAATAACTTTGATACCAAACTTTATATTCTAATACATATAAAATAATATGACAAAAAACACTTCCATTACTAATACTTAACAAAAAAAAATCACACTTACGAAGTAAACTATTGTCATTTAGATTAAAATACTTCAATTTTTGGAGATTTCTTTATAGAATTGTTATCTGTCTACTGCTTAACCCGTCTTATATTTGTTAAATAAAAAAGTAAGTGTCATAAGTTACTTCGCATCATTAAACTATCACTAATTTAATATTCAAAATAGATATCACTCATAAGTGTAATCTTTCCCCAAAAAAAAAAGGAATAATGAGCATGGCATACAGACTCAGACTACAATGATAAGATGAATATGCAGTTAAATCAATCAAATACATGAATGTGTAGTTAAACAGATGTAATCCATTGAATAATTCAAGCATGACTATGGTTGACTACATGAATGTGTAGTTAAATGTGTCCTACAACACCTTAAAAGCACACATTTTCATACACAGGTATGTCATCAACTTTGTCCTTCATAGCAATGCAATCTTTTACAAATATGGTTTGGTACACAAACATATGGTTAACCATGTCCATCAAATAATCCATTAAAAAAATCAACATATCGTCAATTGTTGATCATAGGAGCATGTAGTTAAACGTGTCCACCAATACCTAACATCAACATGTTTAAGTACAAGTATATATCCATTGATTGATTCAAAAAATTATAAACCAAGCACCCCTTAAATGTGTCCCGCAACACCTTACAGTCACATGGTTTCTTACAGTCACAGGCAAGTCATCATGAACGACACAATCTTCGATAAATATGACTTTGGTATATGGACATGTGATTAATGGTGTCCATTATATACCTCATTTAAAAAATTGACATATCGTCAACTATTTGATTATACGGGTGTGTAGTTAATCATGTCCACCAATACCTAATATATAACGTGTTTTAAGTACACATGCATGTTGTATAATGTAGTTTGTACTAAGATGTAGTATTCTTTTTACTCAAGTCGTGTGTATCAATTTTCAAGTTTATGTCTCATTTATCTATAATGAATGTCGGTAATTTTTGTGCATTGGCGTAGTATTAGTTTATATTTTGCATTCATTCACAGTATTCTCAATTTCAACTTCAGAAGATCTAAGATTTGTTAGAATGTCTCATATTGCCTAGACATAAAAATATTAAAGAGTTTATAAGTGATAATGGTCAACTACTCAGTTCTAATTATTTGTACAATAATTGATCCAAATTTAATTCTTGATAGTTCAATAAAGTTTTATTAATAATTTTGATTGTGCATAAGGCTGACATTTAATAAGTAACAATATCGTGATATGATATTCTTTGTACTGCTCATATATCAGTCATAAATATAAGAATTCTCTAATTTGTTTATAGAACTTATGTTTTGAAAAAATTATAGAAAGACTAATTTGTTAAGAGAACTTATGTTTTGAAAAAATTATAGAAAGACTTTAACCGCTTCTCATAAAGTAATTCCCATAAAGACAACAATAAATTCACACTTATTTTAACTTCAAAAAATTCGTTTGAAATTACAAAAACCAAAACATATTTTTCACATTTCTTCGTTTCTTGTCCTAATATGAGTACCCATATTACTAATTTTAATTGATATTCATGTACCAATATAAGTTATTAAATATATTTTAAATTATATTGGAATTATTAAAATACCCTCTAACTTACATAATCGATAACATAATTTTTCATTATTTTTTTAATCTTAATTAATAGGTTATGACCACACGGACCACAAAGCATGGGAACAGATCACCTACACCAGTACGCTTGTGCCTGCCTGTTATCACAGCATCCTCTAAAGCCACAAAGCATTTCCCAGATGGAAAGGGGTTATTACATCAAATATACGTTATTCCGACACATTCAGTCTAGTTGTCACCTAAAAAAATTACATTGGTCTGAACGACTGTTATTTGATGGGAAAAAGAATATTTAAAGAGAAAATCTACTAGATTTGTGGTACCTCTTTATACTTATCCGAAGAGGTGGGGAATAAATCCTCTTATCTAAAATCTAATGTAATCTTAAAGTTCAAGAAAAAGCTCCGTACGAGAGATTGTAGGTCTTTATGCAACTCAACTTTCGGTTGAATGTGTAGACTCTACCAGCTGATATGGTTGCATTTACCGTAGTTCCTCTGTAATGCAAACGTGTAATTGAATTCTGGTTCTTGGACCAAATTCCAACTTCATGAAGTTCGCCTTCTTTCCAACATATGTTCACCGTCACCCTTCCCCGAGCTTTCAAGCCTTTCACACAGCCATTTGCCCACTTATCTCGAGGTAGAGCAGGAAGAAAGTAGAGATCCGTAGTAGTGCTCTGAACTATCATCTCAGCAATTGCTGAAGCAAATCTGGAAGAAAAATTTGCAGAAATATAACCCTTTATCTAGGTTCTCACAACACATTTATGCATAAATAGGAATAACCAATCTTGAAGATATCTCATGTCGTCATGCTTCTACAACATATCACAAGCAGGTATGGCTATTATGATATTATCTACAGGAAAATGCAGATTGACCAATTGTATCAAACTAAAGTATTAGTCGTCTCTGACCTAGAAAATTTTGACAATGCAAGGAAGATGTCATAAAGCATGTGACTTAAAGGAAACAATTATAAAATACCACACATCAATATGGGCGTAACAATATAAATAAGATTTCAATGGATCACAAAAAGGAAAGAATCACAGTACAGTTGCAGAAAATTTCTCGTTCTTTAAAACCGAGCAAGGACACGAGGATATGCATATGGCAGTATGTTTACCATGGACATGAACATACCTTTCTGTCTGTGGCCAAAGGATTATTGACAAAAGATTCAGAATTGCTCAAATCTAATGGAGAGCCAAATATATAAATGTCTCTTACCCAAAGTTGGCATCAATCTGGAAAGGTGGGTGTGCTCCGAACAAGTTGCTATACAGGCCTCCTTCAAAGCTGGCTTCATGTGCTGGATCTACAAGGACAAATAAATGCTTGATCATCCGGTATGCATGTTCACTGTTATGAAGGCGTGCCCAGACAGAAGCTTTCCATACAGTTGACCATCCAGGACCATCCTCTCCTGTATCATAAAGATGTGGACAATTGAGAGATCTCAAGCAATATCATGATTAACATGCTTAGAAAAAATAGCCTTTGCAGCACATTTTCAAGGGAACAAAGAATCCAGTTAACCACTCATAAATAAAGCTCTTCCCGGATATCAGCATTTTAGGTAACCAACCTTAGTAGGATGTATAATATTTTCAGTTCAATCCCATATCAAATTAACCTTTTACATTGCATATATCTCCCAATTTTGCATTTAAAAACATCCAGACTTGCAGTACAATGCCAGAATTCTTTATTTAGTTTGCCGAGATAATGCAAGTATATTCTGAAATTTGGCATGGAATGGTCCAGTAACATATAGAAGCTTTATGATTAATCCAAGTAGCTCAAAAGAAACACCTCTTTTGTAAAGCGTGTAATCTGCAGCCTTACAAATGTCTGGATTCTTCTGAACAGTTACAGTATGACCTGGATAAATACCAAAGAGGTGGGATATATGTCTATGCAACGGCTCTGAGTCCTGAAAATCCTCTGCCTGCCAAGAAGTAAAAGAAGTATATCATCCCAAAGGAACAACATAAAAAGATCAATAGCATGTAGTCCAATCTCGAGGTTTCTCAAGAAAAAGAATGCAAGTTTAAAGGAAATACCCACTCCATCACCGAACCATCTCTAGCAATTTTTATCGGTCGAAGCATAGGTAGAGTCTTGTGAACCTTTTGAATCAGCTCGTCATCACTTCTTCCCAAAGCCTGTTTCAAAGTAATTCCCAGAAAGCAAACATATTGACCCAATTAATAGTAAAAGACAAACTGTTGTACACTAACTGAAATGCTGATAAAAGAATATCATTACCTCAGCGGCAGAAACAATTGAAGAGAATATTTCTCTTATGATTGACATGTCCATGGTTGTTGAATAGCTTACACTAGCACGCTGCCCATCTGGAGCAATGAACACATGCTCTGGGGAGGTTGATGGATTGGTTTCCAAATATTGCCCTTTCCCATCAATCAACCACTCCAGAAGAAATTTAACACATCCTTCCAGTAAAGGATATGCCTTATTTTTCAGAAAATCCTATGTAGCAACATCCGTTAGTTTATTGACTACCTAAATAAGTTGAGCAAAATCAGAAGTAGAAAAGACAAGCACTGCTGCTGTGTAGAACAGCAGAAAGAGTTCCCTCATTTCTTCAATGTTCTCATATTGATTACACATAAATAAAAGAAAAGAAAATATCATTCTCAAGTATTATGCATAAGAATTACTCAGGAGAGCATATTTGTCCTCTATGGTTGCTTTTTCATCTTCTGCTTAAGAGATCATTGACTTTTGTGCCACACAAAAGGAAGAAAGTTGATAGCTATTAAAGAATAGGCATCTTACTTTATCCAACGTGTAAAGATAATGCTCCCACAAATGTGTAGAAAGCCAGGCTCCACCCATCGGCCACACAGCCCACACAGGGTCACCTTCATCTGGTGATGTTTTTCCCCACAAATCAGTCACTTGATGTGCAAGCCAGCCATTTACTTCATAGTTCACCTATTCCATGCAGAGAAAGAGCATAAGCAAGATTTAAAACAGTAAATAAAAGTCAAGAAAGGAAGGTACCATTACCTTAGACTTTTGATTTTAGATAAAGCAGTAAGCAAATGCCAAAGTATCAGTAACTTTAACATGAGAAGGCAATGTTAAGGGATAAACAAGAGGACAGGTGGAGTTACAGAATCAAACACAATTACTCCTCAGGAAGTAAGGTTTCAAATTGAACCTTTAAAAGAGAATTCAGCTCTCCAAAACAGGTGAATCTGTCCTGTTAATCGGAAACACTACCAAGGGCGTCGCTTACCACAGAAACCATGTTTATTTTAGACGTTTAGGTCTTACCTATTTTAAGTAACTACTAAAACCATCTCTTTACCAGATTACCATGGGCCGCATGCATATTTCATTGTTTAATGTAGGTGTATATGAAGCTGGGGCAGCAACAAATGAAAAGAGCCTGATTCTCCAGATAAACAAGGGGACGTCAAGAAAATTACGTACATTTGCATATTGTTAAACATAAATATATTTAATACTTATCACCATATCATTTTCAGCAATTTATCCTAATAAAATTCCAAATCAATGAAATTTTAAATCAAGTCTTTCAAAGGATTGATTTGGAAGGAAATCCCACAATGAACAATATGAGGGGCAGATTTATACAAAATAAATAAAGACTGACAGCTAATAGAAAAGATAATACAAACTTCAACAGTGATGAAAAAAGTTGAAAAAGAAAAAAAAAAAGAGAAAAGAACATACTTTTGCTGTCTTACTTCCAGTGACCGCCAGAGTGGACAAGTAATCAAACAAGGGCTCTTGGCACTCACTGAGATTGCAAGGATGTGAAAGCCAGTAGTTCATTTGTAAATTTATATTCAGGTGTTGTGCGCAACTGGAACAATCAAAAGAAATAGCTATCATCGTGTTAGCAGAAACTGTTGATCCAAATAGCACAAGAACTACGCACTTGATGTACCTTTACTGCTTCTGTAACAAGTAGTGCTTACATTATGTTTCAGTAGTTTAAATAAATCCAGTAGCAATGTAGAAATGGATCTGATACTTTGTCTGATGGTGCTTGCTTAGGAACTCTAATTTCTTTGGAGAGAAGGAAAAGTGAAAGGAAGTTTCACAGATAAACTCTCTTTGCCTTCTGGTGGCGATAGACATGGATGGTTTCAGGGACTATAATATGGAAATTGCATACCTTCCAATGCTAGCTTTTACAGCACCAAACTGAACTAACTTAAATATCTAGTCAAGCTATACTGGGTGTCAAATTCTAAATTGAGGATTAATTTTTCATGTTAAAGCAAGCTCATTCCAAGATGAAGAAGATTAAAACTTATTGAAGATAATCTGACTTAAACCGGTTTGATTCCAATAGATAATTTGCAACACAAAAAGTTAACCTCAACTACTAACTCTATACAAAAAGAAGAAGAAAAAACCGTGTTTTACTTTTGCAAAGCGATAACTGACAGCCACAACCTTTCCCCCAAAATAGGGAAGAAAAATCATTCAAGACATTCCGTAAGTGATGCGGTAATTAAGCTTTGGTGGTTAATATTTATGCATTTTGTATTTGTATATTTATGCATGAAATTTCTTGCACCAATTGTCACTATAAGAGCAAGAATAACAGAGGCGGAGAGACAAAGTTACATACTCCCATGGTGGTTCGAGACCCTTGCTCCATATGCCCTGCAGATTGGCCACCTGGGTTCCAGGTCTTGAAGAAGAAATAAGCAAATATCGACCATACTGGAACAATAGCTCCACTAAGGATGGATCTTCATCAGTTTGAAAGGATTTCACCCTGTCTGCTGTTGAAACTGTGTCATCACCATTTCCCTCAAATGAGAAATCATTGGTAAGGGGGACAAGAGTTTTCTTGTCGGGAGGTGCACTTTCAACGCTGCTCTTTGAACTTTTTGATAGCCGAATTGACACCCGATGGAAAAGGTTCTGATAATCATCCAAGTGATGCAAGTATAGATCAGCATACGTCAGATTACTTATTGACTTCAGTTGAGATAAGGAATCTGGGATAGGCTCCTTCGGGGAGTCTGCAGGATTAGTGAATGGTCCATCAAAAGAAGAAGCAGCTACTATACGCAAGACTGCCCAATCTGAATGCTCAACCTTCAA
>JANZLX010000212.1:34491126-34501543 GCA_025531955.1 Erythroxylum orinocense
AGAATATTTTACTCTTGCAGTTGCAGTATCCAAGTCGAGCTCTCGATGGTATGTTCCCTCATCATACTTGAGATGGGAGTCATCAAATTGAAGCTTTAGGTCACCGAGTGGCTGGTAGGTCTAAAATACAGGGACAAAAGCCACCGTGAATATAGGCTACCAAGATCAAAATGGAAAATAGGGCATAGTTGAGTATAAACATCTAGCATCCATGATTTTCCAGACAATAAGCACAAGGGTCTCTCCAACTACATGATAAAAAGGCGTAAATCCTGTAAAAGCAATTTACATTTTCCTTAAAAAAAAGCCAATGCATTACCCACCAAGCTAGGTAGCCCCATATGGTCATGTTCTACTCTTGGCCACGTTTAAAGTTAACACATTGCTCCCATTACCTATGAACCTCAAGAAGACAGCAACATAAAAGTTCACGAAAATACATACATCTGGAGGTTTATCTGACAGCTTGAAAGCTTCTTTAGTAGCTTCTGCGTACTTGCCGTCAAAAACAAACTTCCTCACCACTGCTAATGCCTCTGGACCATTTGGGTTCGTATAGTTCTTAGGCACACCAGTCCACAGAGTATCCTCTGTCCAATAAAATCACTAAACATTAGAAAAAGATGGGGGGGAAAAAAAAGAAGTACGTATTCATTGCACATTCTCGTTACCATTAAGCTGGATAAGTTCCGACGCAACACCGCCCCAAATCATAGCACCGAGACGGCCATTCCCAATCGGAACCGCGTCCGTCCAGTACTTCGCCGGAGCTTTGAAAATGACCTTCAACGGTCGAGAAGGCTCTCCGTCCTCCGCGACGCTCGGACTCCAAACGTCCTTCTCCACAGGCCGGCGCACCACCACCCAATCTCCGTCCTCCGTCATCGTCAGTCTCCCAGTACCGACACGACCAGGGGACTAGTTGCAAAGTGACAGATAAGTGAGTTCAGTACAGAGGGCGTGACAGCGAAGAGTGTGGACACGAAGCAGTAGGTCAGGAAGCAGTTGACAGCTTTCAATACTTCTAGAACGGGACCCACTCCTAGTGTATTCGGGGCTGTCTTTTTAATTATAGCGTTGAATTAAATGATTTGATTAACGATCAGCATTCACAGATCTCATTAACGATAAATAAGATTACAACAATCGGCGCCGAATTCTCCTGGCCGTACCGCCGGAGATTTCGGAAACTTGCAATCGCCGCACAAATGATTCGCTTTTACGGTTACGTTTCTCTCTCACATCACATTGGACCGTTATAACACGTGCAAGCAACGTCTGATGATTAGATGAGAATAATGGTTTCTGGTAAGCATGCTTTGTTTAAATCAAACACTCAAGATATGAATATAAACGATAAGTCCAAGATAGATTTACTTTCATTAAATGAAGCCTGACAGAATTTCACGTGTCAGTTCATTCTTGGTTAAATTTTAATATTTAGTATTAATAATAAATTAGTAACACAAGATCAAGCATTAATCTTGATCTAGTCCTGTCTTTCACCTTTATCGAAAGGCTCCTGTTCTGTACTGTTCCCGAAACCTGTGGAGATGATCAATGCTACGCAATGTTTTGTTGAATTAGAAAAGTAACTGAAAGGATAATGGTTGAATTTAGTCGGTAATTAATAAATATATAAATTTTTATTTTATAAATTATATATAAGATAATTTTTAAATATATTATTTAATTGTAAATTTAACCTCAACCTTCAAACTTTAAAATATACAATTTTTTTTAATTCACCAACACAATATAAAATAAAATAATAAAATTCACTAGTCAAATTTCTTCAAAAAAATTTAAAAATGCTAATAATAATATTCATTTAAGTTAAAATCATCAAAATTAAGGCATTTTAAATAAATCGGTTGATTCTTTCTTTCATCGATTCAGCAGTTTTTACCGGTCCGACTGTAAAATGAATGAATTAATCACTCACAAAAAAATAAAGGCTAAATTGAACCGTTTTATGTTCTGAATCAGGGACGGAAGTATATGGGACCCAGTGATGAACTGAGCCCCATAAGATTTTAAGAAATTAAATATTTTTTATTTTTAATTAATTAATATATATATATATATATATATATATAAGGATGGAATTATTTAGTCAGTGATATATTGAGCCCCTCAAAATTTAAAAAAATTAAATATTTTAACTCTTTTATCTTAAAATTTTAATTCCGTCACGAATCATCAATTTTTAAATCTAATTCGATCCAATTTTTAAAACAAACTGCTACCTCTGAGAAAGTCCACGCTCAGGAATCTCTCTCCCTCGTGAATGCACGCCAGTAGGTGCTCAGAAAATGATACGGGATAGAATAAACCTAACAAAGTAACCAGCCTTTCCTGCTTTTGTGAAAAGAATCCCAAGTTCTAATCAACAAAATCAGCTTTGTGTTTGTATCAAAATTGTTTCTTTACTACGGGACACTGTAGCAATATATGATCCAATTTGGTATCTAATGTTGCCAGTTTGGACTGAATTAATTAATAATTTTAATTTAAGTTTAAAAACGCATAAATAAAAAATAATTAGCTATGAATTAATTAATAGTATTTTCTGGAATAATAAAATTTTTACCTTTTTTCTAATAAACTCCAATTTTACGCTGGATATTTTAATTTTTTATATTTTTTATTAACATCTAATTAATGTTTTAAAAATCAATATATAATAAATATTAAATAAAATTAAATAATTTAAATATAATTAAAAATTAGTGCGATTGAAGAAGAAGCTTAATTGAAGAAAAAGATTTTTAAATAAAACTAATTAGTTTATTCTGATTTATAAAAATAGTTAATTTATTAAAACTAATTTATTAATTAATAAACTGGTTGATTTTTAATAACAAGAGACATTAAAATAAATTGAACCAAAAAACCAGCCAGTTCAAGATTGAACTGATTCAATTTTTTAATTATTCCATCTAATTCATAATTTAGCGTATATTTTTTTCTTTTTGTGATATTAAATTAAGTTAAATTTTTATTAAAATCGCCCATTATTTACAATCTTATCTGATCATTCTACCCATTTTTATAAATTTGACCTAATATTTTATTAGTAAAAACAAAAAATAAAATTAAAAATAATAAATTTACTATCTTTATCTCTATCTTTTTTATCTTTTTGACTAATTTATAACAACATGTAGATATAATAGTCTTTTAGTCACTTAATTTATTTATTAATTATTTGAAATATTCAAACAGATAAAAATTTTTAATCCATCAAAAATAACTTAATCTATTAATTATCAAACATAATTATCAACAACTTGAGATGGTCAAATAACTAAAATCTTTCAATCCATTAAAAAAAATAATTAATAAGTCATTTATCAAAATATGTCCTTATCTGTCTAAACTCTAAATAGTTGCTCATCTGTCAAAAAAAAATGAAAAAGAAACAAATGTGATATTATCCGGAAAGAAGATACGCTGAAAACACGATCTTTGACTCTGAAGCCTTACTATAGGCAAATATATAGCATAAAATAATATCAGTATATAACAATTCATAGTCAACATACGTCGTTGAACAATCTAAGATTTTCATAAATCAAATACTTAACTTCTGTTTGTTTTTATTTTTATTTTCAAAATTAGTAAAAAAATTATTTGTTTGAATTTTGAATTTTAAATTTTAATTTATTCTAAATTACGAAAACCATAAAAAAAAGGAAATTTTATTTTTATTTCTTTTTTATAATATGATTCACTATCAAGTATCAACTAAATATATATTATTTAAATATTTAATATTATTTTTTATTAATAATAATAATATTAATTAATAATTATTAATAATTTAATTCAATTTTATAATTAATTAAATATAAGTAATTTAAATTTAATAATTAATTTAATTTTAATTTAAAATATTTCAATATATATAAATTTTGAATAAAATTTTGGTTAATGATTAAAAATAAAATTTAATTATTAAGTTATTAATTTTACTAAAATATACTAATTTTTATAAATTATCAATAAATATTATATAAGAGATTAAAATATAATTTTTAAAAATTTATCTTTAAGTTTATTTAATATATAATTATTATACATTGACGGTTAAACAAGCTTTTGTTTTCATTTGAAAAAAACTAAAAGTAATAAATACAAATTAAAAATCATAATAAAAAAGACACAAGTGAAACTGAACCATGCTTAATCAACTCTTAAAAATATGATAAATCAAATGAAAATTAACTCTTAAAAATATGATAAATTAGATTAAAATACTAAGAAATAACTATCCAAATTAGATAAGACATGGAGAAAAAAAAATTTATCTTAACAATCCCTCCCCTAAATTGATGTTTGGTAATGTTTAGTTTAAGCCTTTTGTAGATCACATTCTATTAAATCTTATCCATATATTTATGTGATCCTACGTAAATATGTGGATAAAATTTAATGAATACCATAATCTTCAAATTGATTTGATCCCTTTGCAAATACCTAGTAACATTTTGAATTTCATAAATAACTCCATGTCGAGTATCTTGGTGAATATATTAACTATCCATATATTTATCTACATAAATGTATAAATAAGATTTAATGAAACATGATAGAAACACCGTAATCTTTAAATTGATCTAACTATTCAAATATTTATCCACATAAATATATGGATAAAATTTAATGAAACATGATAAAAACATCGTTATCTTTAAATTGATTTGATCCCTTTGCACGTATGTAGTAACATTTTGAACTTCACAAATAGTCCATTTCGAGTATCTTGGTGAATATATTAGCAATGTAATCTTCACTTTAGGAAGAAATCATATCAAATGTTCCATCAATGTAATCTTCACTTTAGGAAGAAATCATATCAAATGTTCCATCATTAGTGTCTCTGAAGGGATAAAAAGAAGAAGAAAACTTACATCAATGTGCTTTCTTCGTGAATATAAAATTGGATTCTTAAAGAGGGAATTTATTGAGTTGTCATTAAAAAATTTTAGAAGTATCGTTGTTTGAATTTCAACCACTCAGGTATTCTCTTTAGCTAAATACTGTAGCTTAAGAATAGTACATGTTAGAAATTAGCCCTTTAAGTTGGGACGTGATCCTCTGTACTTTTATTTTGTACCTACTTTGTGTCCATTACATCTGAACCATCTATTTTTATAGGTCTCATATAAATAAATGGTTCGAATATAATGGGCACAAAGTAAATATAGAGTAAATGATACAAAGGATTTAAGGGCCTTTAAGTGACTACGGTTAGGAAATTTAATAACTCATTAAAGAGTCTTTTGGTAATTTTAATAAAATAAAAAAAAATTAATTAATATTAGTTTTATCCCATCTTTTGGGTTTTCTCACTGTATTCCATTAAGTGCGTAAGTCATGTGAAGGTTGAAAAAGAGAAAGCTTAGGTAAGGAGTTTACATAGGTGAATCATTTCGCAATGGAGAAAGGTAGGTATTTTGAAACTTTATCTTTATATTGTAATAGAATATTGAATATGAAAGTACATATGAGAGTTCCATGAATTTCCATATTTATGAAATTACTTATATGTGGTATCAAATTATGGTTATGAGAAATTTATGATTTTTCTTGACCGTAGAATTTTCATAATTTAAAATTTAGAGAACCTTAAGAGCTCCGATTTGGTTATATGTTTGTGAATTGTTGCAAAACTTTGGGATTTGATGATTATAAATGTTGAATTAATGCCTCATGTAACTGATAAAAAGGACTAGCGTTGGGATATTGCCAGCCAGTGCTAGTGCCAAGTGATGGGAACGAGTGTCAATGCTAAGCACTGCTGGCTTTTGTTATTTTATTTTATTTTTAATTCCAACTGTTATATTTAAATTTCAATTAATTATAATTTGATGCTAATGAATTTTCACATTATAGGTAAATTGAACCTCATTACTATTAAAAAATTTAAATATCTCAAAAGTGGTTTGTTAATTTTATAATCAATAAGCATGAATGTAGATACTGTATATACACAATTTGTTGCATTTAGATATCCAAAGATAGTAAATATTTTTAGTTGGTGTATGTGTGATTACTGAATTATGTATAAATTAGCATCGTTATGTGTTATATGATATATTAATAGATTGTCCAAAAGTGAACATTAATATAAATTTATGCAAATCGTTATGAGTTGTACAGTATACTAATGGATTGCCCGAAGGTAAATATTAATATACAATTTATAAAGTTCTTTTGAATCTATGTAGCATGTTGCTGTATAACCAAAGCATTAATGTTATGTATTAATTTTCTCTAGCATCTATTGCGATGCACCAAAATCTTTCATCTGACACAATCTTTAATAAACTAAACTTCTTTAAACAAAGTGAACAAATTTGTCTCTATCTTGGAGTTTTGGACCAAGATTGGCAATCGGAAATGACAAACCAGATGCTTTGAATATTTTACGCACTAATAAGGAGAAAATCCATTTTAACAACTAGGAAAGGTCAAACATATTAAGTCTAATGTATATGAAGATGCCAATTGATGACAATATTAAGTCTGCTCTTCCTAAGATTGAAAGTGCTAAGGAATTACTTAAGTTTATGAAAGGGTGTCTCGATACTACTAGTAAGTCTTTTGTTATGACTTTTATAGTTATATTAACCACTATTAAATTTGATGGATCATGTGCTATGTATGAGCACAATATTAAGATGAAAAGCATTAGAGCAAGACTTAAGTCACTGGAACTAAAAGTGAATAAGAAATTCCTTATGCGGTTCATTTTGAAGTCATTATCATTTGAGTTTGGTTCCTTCCAAATGAACTATAATAAAATGAAGGACAAATAGAATGTGCATGAATTGCAGAATGTATTGGCTCAAGAAGAGAGTAGACTTAAAAACCAGGAAGCCAATTCATTAATTATGTCAAGAATTAAGGAGTTGGTAAGAAAGGTGAAAAAAAGCATGAGAAGAAAGTGAAGGGACCCCTGGAAGTTAGTAGGGAATCCTCTCAGACCTATAAGAAGGAACATGATGAATGCAGATGCCATTTATGTAGGAAGGTTGGTCATTTCCAAAAGGAATTTCCCATACCTAAGACATGGTTTGAGAAGAAAGGTAAGCCTAATGCTTATATATGTTATGAAACAAATCTTGTTAAAGTTTGTTTCAATACTTGTTAAGTTGACTCTAGTGGTACTACTTTCTTATACCTTATATGGATTCCTTATAACTTAAACTATAAGATCAAATGAAATATTTTTCTATACGGGTAACAGAATGAGAGTTCCAGTAGAATTTGTTGAGACTTATCACTTAATCCTAGACATTGAATATCATTTAGCTTTATATGAATTTTTTTACATACGTAATATATCTAGGAATTTTGCTTCTTTATCCAAGCTTGATATATTTATATACTCATTTAAATTTGGTTTTGTGGTAGTTTTAGTTTATACAGATATAACCACATGATTGGTAATGGTGTACTGTGTGATGGTTTATATAAGTTAAATCTTGATATTGTTTATATTGAAAACTTTTTTTACCTTGAATCCTAATAAATGTACTTTGATTAATGATATATCCACTTATTTGTGGTATAAGCATTTCGGACAGATTCTAAAGAATGACCTAAAAGATTAGTAAAGAATGGAATACTTCCTGAATCATATTTTATTAATCTTAACATTTGTGTGGATTGTATTAATGGCAAACAAATAGAACATACAATAAAGAATGGAGCCATAAGAAGTAATCAATTTCTTGAAATAATTCACACTGATATATATGTACCATTTAATGTGGTTATTTTCAATTAAAAAGATATTTTATCACCTTTATAAATAACTACTCACGTTATGGATATGTCCATCTGCTACATAATAAATCTCATGTTATACATACTATGGAGGTTTAGATTAATGAAATTGAAAGGCAATTAGACATAAAGGTAAAAATATTCAAATCTAATAAAGGTGGTAAATATTATTATAAGTATGATGATAGAAGTGATAAAAATTCTGATCCTTTTACTAAATTCTTGAAAGATGTGATATTTGTATCTACTACATAATGTCAGGCACACTACAATAAAATGGTGTGACAGAAAGGTGTAATGAAATGTTGTTATATATGGTTAGGAGTATAATGTGCAATTCATCTTTATCATTATCCACTTCCTTATGGACATATGCTCTAACAATTGCCATGTACTTATTAAATAAGGTTTGCAGTAAGGAAATTTCAAGACTCCCTTTAAACTATGGATTGGAAGGAAACCTAGTTTAAGGTACCTAATGTTTCAGGTTACTAGGCAGAAATTAAACATTATAATTAACAAGAAAAGAAACTGGATGCAAGAATAATTAGTGGTTATTTCATTGGTTATTTAGAGAATTCTAAATGGATTAGGTTTTGTTGTCCAAGTCATACTACAAAAATTGTGGAAACTAGGAATGCTAAGTTCATTTGTTTTGGTGAGATTAGTGGGGTGAAACACCACGTACAATGGATATTTAAGAAATAAGATTGCAAGTACCTCTTGTGGCTTATCTATCTACTTTAGTTGTTATTCTATAAATTATTGAATTGCCTAATAATCATGAAGAACACTAAATTAATGAACCTACTATTTTTAACGAAATTGAAGATAAAGTGAATGAACCTGTAGTAGAAGAAACATAACAAATAGCATTAAGAAGGTCTAAAAGAGAAAGATGGTTAGCTATTTCTAGTGAATATGTCATATATCTTTATTAGTTTAAAAATGACTTATGAATTGAGAATAATCTAGTGACTTTTTCATATGCCACGGGCTGTGAAAATTTTGATAAATAGATAGATTTCATTAAAGATGAGTTCAAATATATGGGAAAAAATAGTACCTAAATCTTGTGGAATTTTTAAAAGGTCACAAGCGAATTAGTTATAAGTGGGTCTTTAAGACTAAAAATGACTATGTTGGTAACTTAGAAAGTTACAAAGCTAGACTAGTTCTTAAAGGATTTACTCAAAAAGATGGTATTAATTATAAGGATACTTTCTCACCAATTCTAAGAAGGATTCACTTAGAATTATTATAACTTTGGTGACTCATTAAGATGTATAATTACACCAAATGGATGTGAAAACTACCTTTTTTGAATTATGATTTAAAAGAAGAAGTCTATATGGAACAACCACTAGGGTTTATAAAGGTTAAAATGAACACATGGTGTGTAAACTAAAGTAGTCAATATAAAAGCTTGAACAAGCTTCCCAACAATAGTATCTTAGGTTGAATTATATTATTGTTTCCTTTATATTTAAAGAAAACATCATTGACTAGTGTATATTTCTAACAGTCAATGGAGGTAAGTTTATTTTTTTGGTCTTATATTTCAATGACATCTTGCTTGCAGCTAGTGATCTTAGTCTATTTAGAGAGATTAAGAAATTTCTTTATAATCATTTTGAAATAAAAGATATGGACAAGGCAACATATATGATAGGAATAGAGATATTATGTGATAAATCATAAAGATTGATGGGTTTGTGTCAGAAAGCCTATATAATAAAGTATTAGAGAGATTTATGATAAACAAGTATTTAACATTAACCATTCTAATTCAAAAGGGGAAACAAGTGTAGCCTCATGCAATGTTTGAAAAGTGATTTCAAATGGAAGCAAATGGAATCAATTATGTGTGCTCCTGTGCTTGGGAGCCTAATGTATGCTCAAACATGTACAAACCTAGACATAAGCTTTACACTAGGGATGTTGGGGAGATACCAAAGCAATCTTGGTATGGATCACCATAAAGCTATAAAGAAAGTTTTGAGATATTTATAGGGAATTAAATAAACGTGCTCACTTTTAGGAAGTCTGATCATTTTAAGGTAGATGGAATCTTATATGTAGACTTTATCGACTGTGTAAATATAAGAAAATCCACCTGTGGCTATATTTATGTAGCACCTCCTTACCGCAGAGTACATATCGGGACACCTGAAGGTCATTCCGGTACATATTCTACGATAAAGGCGAGCTACGATCGATCACTACGATCACTTCATATGGCATCATATCATTATTCGTTTATAAAGCATTAGAAGAAAATCACAATTTTTTTTTTGAAACTTACTTTTCCTCATTCCATTGCTCAAAATTCAAAGTTTACATTGTGTCTTTCAATCCTTACTACATAGACATCAACCAAAAACTAGTGCAAAGGTACTACATAAAAGAGGAAAAATATGAACAATCTAACTATGCCATCCAAAACTTCCAGCTGACCGACCTTTGAGCCATGACTTCACTTTTTCAAAACATAATCTACACGGTAGTGGAGCCACTCAGTAACTAGCGTCGTCTCTCGATCCTGAAAAGTCAACGTTGCAATTTTGGTGAGTTTTGCGAACTCAGCGAGGTAACCATCATCGATGGTTCACTCAAA
>JANZLX010000212.1:34523132-34533745 GCA_025531955.1 Erythroxylum orinocense
TTTCATTTTAATGCTTCTAATTTTCACCACTAATTCCTCAATTAATTCCATTTAATAAATCAAATTTTCAAGAAAAAAGGTCGGGGTCCAACAACTAGGCATAATGATTGACCAATATGGCTCATTGGTTGACCAATATTTCAACCAATCTTATAAGCACGTGGTACATATCAAATTTAACAACTTTAACTTTTATTGGTCAACCAATCATCTCGAAAGCATATTTTTAACTACTTCAAATACTCAAAACTAATTTGTTTAATGCAATTATGATTTGAACACTTCTTAAAATGTTCCCTAAAGAGTGTTTGGAAGATTAGAATCAAAATATCTATTGGAATCTCTCTTAGTTCAATAATGTTGTTTTCTAACAATACATTCTTCATATACTTAAGAAGGAGTAGTACCTTGAGGAAGACCTGCCACCATATTATTTTATTGGAAGGTCTTCAACCTCCCAAAATTTAATTGACCATAGCAAAAATGCCACAACTATAAGGGATCTTTTACTTTAACCATCAAACAAGAGTGAATATTTTCAATATTTATCAAAAATCAAATATCTGAACTCATATGAACAACTGCCATATCACCTCTAACAGAATCATAAATTTTCCAAGCATCCTTCTTAATAGTGATAACGTAACTTTCTTTTGTAACTGAGTAACACTCTTAATTAAATCAGGAACTTACAATATATTGTGGATTGTTTCCATAAAACTATTTGCAGTTCCTATTTTAAAATCACCTTTTTCCCATTACTTTTACAGTAGCAAAATTACCAAAAATCATAGGAAAATGAAAACCTTCATTTAGACAAGAAAAGAAGGCTTACTATCATTAATATGGTTACTGCAATTCGTATCCACATATCAAATATCTAACTTAAGTTTATTTCCATCTTGAACAACCATCAACAATGTTTATGCTTCCTTCTTTTTTATTAATTTTGAACTCTCTTCCTTTTCTTTATTATTAGACAATCTAGCACAATATTAAGATTCATAACAATCCAATTTGAGACACTTAAAGCACTCTATATTTGTTAAAATCTTACCGTTTGCCTTTGCCTTGATGTTAATCACTATTGGCCTTGTGATCTCTATTGACATCTTGATTTTTACCAGCTCCCCTTCCTCTACCTGTGCATCTACTTTTAACCCTTCTTTTATAACTGTTAGCATGAGTATTAATAGAAGCCTTTAATGCTTGGCCCTCTATAGTTGAATTCCAATTCATTTTTAGTTCATAGACCAATAAGATGCTTTGCAATTTATCAGAGAGAATGTATCTATGTCCATCAATTCTCCATGCTGATATCAGCTATAGACTAGTCAGTACTTCTTGGACAAAAATTTGAGTGCATCTCATTCATGTCTTTGGTCATGCGCACACTCATGAGCAGGCACCTCTGTGCTTGCTCAATTGTGATAATGCACGGACTCCGTAAAGGTCGTATTGTAATGTCACTTTCTTGAAAAGCTGTTCGAGTTTAAAACACTATTCAATGCCTTTATGCTCGAATTTACGATGAGAATATACAGATGGAGATGGATACCATGGAATGAGATGCTGAAAGAACACTGACGTCTTAACAACTATTAACATCGGAGCTTAATTGACGACCGGATTGGTTTTGATAGGCTCGTTTATTCACTTACCCTCATTCATATTCAAGTCAAACACACGTTTATTCAATAATCAGGAAAGTGAACTGGAAAACCAACCCAGTTGGGTTTTACTAAGACATCGAACGCGGTTATCAGGAAAGGAGAGCCAAGCCAAGAGACCAGACCAACGAGGTGTCGAAAGATGCACGAGGAAAACAGGCATTGACTAGTGTCCCCTGTCGTACTTTTCATGGCCACCTCGTGTAGAGCCCATTCTCTCACTTGTCTCGTTACACTAAAACAAACTTGTAACGTGGCACACATATATCTCTTCTCCTGTCCCCTTCACCAAACCGGCCTACACTAGCCCTCAATTCGCCACGTCATCACGTAGAGCTGCGGCGGCGGCGTGTTTCCTCCGGCGGCCGCCTAGCAAAAAGTGTCGGTCAGAGAAATGATTGAGAAGAAAATGGTACATTCGTATGGTTCTTTGGTTTTCAAAACAAACATTGACAGAACAGGGATTTAAGCTAACTCTATAGTTTTAAATGTCCATAGGATTTATTGTCACGTCTTGTTTCAGTTTTTTTTTACCAAATTTTTTATTTCACTCTTTCAACATTTTGTTAACATCCGTTAATAAAAACAATTAAAAATTTTAGGTTGAACAGTAAAAATTTTTAAATATCCAATTTTTAATTCACTTTTCAATTTTCTGTTTTGTTTGATTTTAATAACTTGTGTTATTAAAAACAGATTAATTTATTAATTAACAAGTTCATTTTTTTAAATTTATATGTTCTTATAAATTAAAATAAATTAATTAATTTTTATTTAATAATGTCTTTTTTAATTAAACTTTAAATTCTTCAATAAAGATAATTTATTTTAATCATATTTTAAATTATTTAATTTTATTTAATCTTCAGTTAATTTTATGATATTTTAATATTAATTTAACCTTTTAAATTTTAAATTTCTTATCTTATCAATTTAACTTGAGATATAAGTTTTAAGGCATTGGTTAACCGTAAGTATAGTTGGACATAGAGTATTCTTATGGGATCAACGTGTTCCAGGTTTTAAATCCCTAATTAAGCAAATTATAATTCACATTTAAGGATTTGATATAATTATTTAATGAACTCCTAAATCAATTTGGGATTATGATAAAACCCTTAAATGAAAAATTAGTAACTATCAGCTCTACATAGTCTCATTAAATGAATGTTACAAAAGTGGATTAGTTAGCATTATTGAATAATTAAAATATTTCTTTCAAAATTTTAAAGAAATGAAAAAACATTATATTGAATTTTTTAATAAATTGATTTCAATTTACTCTATATAAAAACTTTTAACATATTAATTTATGTTATTGGGTTTATGAATATTTACAATTATTCAATGTCATAAGATCGATGTTAAAAAAAATTAATATCATTGAAACTTGTTAAATTATTATATATATATCGCAATTTATAAATTATTTAATAAACTAATTAGTTTATAATTAAATGAAAAAAACATCTTATTAAATCAATCATCAAATATAATAACAATATTTCTTTTATTTTCACATCTTATTTATCTAATTATATCATTTATTTTCTTTACGTTTCATTAGACAAGTTAAACTATTCAAATATATATAAGTAACCTTATAAAATATATTTCGTTGATTAAAGCTTAAAATTATACCCAACGTAATTATTAGTTGATTTCATCACTGTTACTTGATAGCAGATTATATAAACTGATTTGATCAAATGGATAACTTCAACTATTTATTTAAAGATATTTGATAAAATTATATGTTTATATGTAAAAATAACTTATAAAGATACTACTTAAAAAAGATTTATAAGGACATGAATTTTATATTTTAATATTTCTTTAAATATTATAACAAGAATTTAGATATTAGATATTTAATTTTACAAAATAAGTTTAAAACTCTAATAAAAAATACAGAACATATAATAATAATAATAATAAATAAAAAGATAATAATTTAAATAATTTGTAATAACTTTTGAGTAAAATTATTTTTTCGTCTCTTAATATTTTAGTTGGTGGAGCAAAACACTTTTGGTAGCATCTAATAACTTAATTAAAAATAAAGACTTAAATTAGTAAAATAAGAGATTTGAAGTTTAAGTATATAATTAAAATGGAAAAAATAAGGGAGGAGAGATTGATTACTTGGCTACCTTCACCTTTAGAATGGGTAAAAGTTAATTCTGATGGTGCATTTCGATCTTCACTTAATCGAGTTACAGCAGGCGGAGTGGTTAGAGATTGTGTGGGCAATTGGATCCATGGGTTTGCCTACAATATTGGGATATGTTCGGTCATTTCTGCTGAGCTTTGGGGTATTTTTCAAGACCTCCAATTTGTTTGGAATGCTAGTCATCGTAGCGTGGTGGTGGAGTCTGACTCGAAATTAGCAGTTAATGCTCTCACAGGGGAAGCTTTTGGGGATGGCATAGATCAGCAGCTTTTGTCTGCCATTCGTTTATTCTTGGACAGACTTTGGGTTATTCGCTTCGTTCACATCTATAGGGAAGGTAACTGTTGTGCTGATTAGTTGGACAATCACACTTTTCAGTTAGATCCTGAGATTCATTTTTTTTCGACGCCTCTTTTGAGTTGTTCTTCCATTTGTATGGAGGATATTTGCAGGGTCTCCTTTTCGCGAATGTGTCCTATGTAGCTTTTCTCTAGAACTTTGCTCTCATTTTTTATCCAAAAAAAATGGAAAAATTTAAAAATTTAAAGCATAATTAATAAAAGAGATTATTTTCAACTTCTCTTTCGGTCCATTAGTAACTACTGTTTCGTCCTCTTGTTTGACGGAGGTCATACCAACATGTGGTGATGGGAACCAACGTCCTCAGCTTTTTTACCAACTCGGTCACAATTTTTGGGGACCCGCTTTATTCTCATCAGAACACGTGGTCTTTAGTTTCCGAAAACAAAAGAAGGTTCTAAACTCCTTCACGCGCCTCCATTATCAGACGCTGGTTAGGAAGGTCTGCCTCTGTGTTGAGGGCCGGAGGCTCCATGTTTTTAGTTAATAATTATAACTTCCTTTCAATTTCCCTTCCTAATAAATTAATTAATACTAATTTTTAATAACTATTTTTGCATAGTATTTTCAACTTAACCGAGTGGAGATGCATTCATAGTTATATGTTTCATATTTAATTCTTTAAATACTACTCCGCTATAAAATCAGTTAAAGATTAAATAAAATTAAAAAATTTAAAATATAATTAAAAAATATTGTCTTTACCCGAAAAAAATTGAAGCTTAATTGAATAAAATTTGTTAAATAAAAATTAATTAATTAATTTTCTTTTATAAAAACTTATTAATTTACAAAAATTGATCAATTAATTAACAAATTAATCAAAATTTAATGATAAGAGTCGTTAAAGTAAATTAAACCGAAAGGTTAAAAACTGAATCAAAAAATTAAACAATTCAAAATTTTTACAATTAAACTGACTTAATCGGTTAAATTTTTTAATTATTGCTCCATTATGATTTTATTAGTAGTGGATTTTTATATATTTATTTTACCCATTTTTCATTGTTGATATATGATACTATTTGTTGTATTAAAAATCAAAATTCTCTTATAAAATAGTGTAAGTGTTGATTCTTTTAAATACGTCTTATATTATCTTTTACATTTTATTGAATGGTGTTCATATTATTTTGATTTTGTGTGATATGTTGCAAAGTTTTCTATATTTTATACATTTAGTACTTTGCAGATATTATCTATTTTCTTTTTAATACCACTTATGGAATTAAATTCTCGTGAGTACGAGTTAAGGAAATAGATTCCGACCCTTTGATTTTTATATAAAAGACACGCTTAGCATAAATATCCTATTTAAACTTCTATTATGAGGCCTTATTTAGCTTCTATTTTGATAGATTAAATATTTTTAATGTGACTATAATATTACAAATTTAAATAACGGAAATAATTTATTATAAAAATATGATGCGACGGCTAAGGCACATGTACAAAATACATATAGTTAAGAAATAATTGGACATTAATTTTAATTATAAAAATTGATTTTTCGTAGGACAAAAAGGCATAATTTAACAAATAAAAGTTGGGGTCGTCCCCATGGATCCATTTTGATTAGCGCGTAGAATAGGCTGCATGTGAGCAGACGTGTCGAAAAGTACGGTTGAGAATGGACTGCTCAGGCTCAGTCGCTTACTCGTAACATGCCAGTCGGTGAAGGGGTGGTGGGTGAGCAGTCGAGTTTTGGGTTTAACCATTTTCTCTTTCTCGGCCAAGACAAAGAGCCAAGGTAAAGTATTGAAAGAAATGCGAAAAATAACAAAATGCTTTGGGTGACTCAACCACGGTTTTCTCGGTCACAGTTGATTTGACTGAAAACACCCCGAAAACTAAACCCAGTCTTGGAACTATCTCCAAACCCAACTTCTCTCCCTGTCACACATAAATGATAAAACACTTGCTTTCTCACCTCTCTCAGTTTCTCTTCCTATTATGTAACGGCTGCTAGAGGAAGAGAAAGCGAGAGGAAGAGAAACAAACACGTCGACTTTTCGTTTTGCGAAGTACAGAAGAGCTGGATTTCAATGGAGCGTAGTGAGAGTTTTGACGAGAGGGACCATCTTTTAGAGGGAGGAGCCAAAAGCTTCTCTGAGTTGTTGTTCTGTAATGATGGTGGTGGTGACATTGTGGGTCTGGGTGTGGACCACAACACTTTTCATCACTACTCGTCTTCCTCTGTGAAGGCTCCCAAAATGCTTTGCTTTGGTGGGTATAATCATCAGAATAATGAAGGCGACTTTATGTTGTTTAGTGAAGCCACGAGAACTGCTACTCCTCAGAAGTCTGGTGTCACATGCAGTGATTCATCCTCAGCTTCTTCTGGCAACAACATTGGCAACAACGTCACCATTAGTACCACATTCAACAACCGTAGCAGCTCTGTCAATGTCAATACTGTATCCCAACAAAGTGTGAGTGATTGCGACTCGGTTAATAATTTCTTCCATCTTCTCTTTTAGTTGTTCGTTCTTTTCCTTTACTATATCAAATGTGCATAACTATTGCGTCAGAGGAAAAGAAATACTTCAAGGCAAGAACCGATGGAAGGAACCATCACGACAGGCTCAATTCCTCTGGTGGGAAGCTACAGAACAAGTAAAAAGATAAAATCGGAGAATCCCAATTCAACTGCCCGAGTAAAGGTCTGAACTTTCGTGTTTAATTTGTTTTATTCCGGAAATTAAAGATCTATGGCTGCATGCATGTAGCTATCTATAAAGACTGGCATGCCAAAGACCCACACACACACATATATTATATGTATATATATGTATGTATATAAGACCATTGCATGGTGCATGTATGATTCTGCTTTCCATCTTAATTAGACTACTAAGAATGATAAAGATCACATTCTTGGGAATAATAGGTGAGAAGAGAGAAGCTTGGAGATCGAATCACTGCACTGCAACAGCTTGTGTCACCCTTTGGCAAGGTAAAAAGAGACACCTAAACAAGAAACTCGATAACAAGTTTTTTCCTTTTAAAAATTTCCTGGAAAGAAACCGAGGTAATGAATGGTAAATAACGTTGTTGGGGAATTGAAAAATGGCAGACGGACACGGCAACAGTGCTTCATGAGGCGATGGGATACATCAGGTTCCTGCAAGATCAGGTTCAGGTTCTGTGCTCTCCTTACCTGGAACACCTGCCTGTAAGTTCTAAATTAAGCACACATCATTTTTCGTCGTTCTATCCTCTTTTTCTTTAAGCACACATCATTTTTCGTCGTTTTATGCCCATTTTCTTTCTTTCTCAATAGCTGCTATAGGCAGGCACCGTCAGCAGTTGGGTCCCTACTGCTCCTAGACTTGACATGACTACCCTTTGACAGTGTTGAAAATGGATATTGGTAGGGTCAAAGGCAGTCAACGCTGATTGATATTCTGACATGGATCACTTTTGTTTTACGTAGGAGGGCGGAGTAGACGGAGGAGAATCAGGGAAGGAGCTGAGGAGCCGGGGGTTGTGTCTAGTTCCGGTCGAATACACTGTACACGTGGCAAGCAGCAACGGTGCCGATTACTGGTCCCCTGCTGCCATGGCTAACATTAACAACTTTTCATCAACCTCGTCAGCCAAGTAGTGAATACACTGTACACGTGGCAAGCAACAACGGCGGTGCCGATTACTGGTCCCCTGCTGCCATGGCGAACATGAACGACTTTTATCAACCTCGTCAGCCAAGTAGTGAATGCTTTAACAGCCAGAATCAAAAGGGTACAAAGAAATGGGTAAAAGGAACAGGAAAGTAAAAAGAAGCGCATGTATGGACAGAAAGAAAGAAAGAAAAGATAAAAGGATATTCATTAGTTATATCATATATGTATAAAGAGTTCAAAAGAGTTAAGGAGCTGAACTTTGGGTGATGCGAGTGAAAAGTGTGTTTTGGTTGGGAAAGTAAAGATGGTAACTTTTTCTTTTGTACTTGGCGACAGAGTGTATAGAGTCTTTGGATTAACTTTTTTTTAGCAATGTCTTTACAAATTATGGATTTTTAGCGGTTTTAAAACTTTTACCTGGTTGAAAATATCAAACAGCTTGACTTGGTAGATTTAACCTAATTAGCTAAGAAGGAAAACGCTTGGAGATAGGAGTGTTTTATTATGTAAAAAGTCAATTATAATATGTAAAAAGTCAATTATACTATCCAGTTCGCTTTTGCTTTCTTGAAGGATGAAAATGGTTGCTTGGGATTGGACACAAAGAGTATCAGAAGAATGTCCAAAGAGTATCAAAAGAATAGTGAAGAATTTCCTTGAGGAACTCTATACGGCATAAATACATATACTTAAGGACCTTCCTATCAATGGTTTTTTTCCTTCACTCTCTCACAGGGTTATAAATGATCTAAACAGTTCACTCAGTCATGAAGAAGTTAAGACGGTTTTCTTTAATATGACACCTAATAAGGCACCAGGCTTTGATGAATTTACTGTCTTATTTTACCAATGCCAATGGGACATCGTCAAGCCTTTTCTGATATTCTTTATCTGGAGAATTTTTAGATATGAAACTTGGGAATCTAAACTAAATAGTACTATTATGGTTCTTATACTAAAGCTTCCTTCACCCATGTCGATCACTCAATTCAGGCTTATTGCTTTATATTCAGTGATTTATAAAGTTATTACCAAGATTATTGTTAACCGACTCAAACCTCACCTAGATGATCTCGTAGCTCCATCTCAATACAGTTTTGTTCCAGGATGATTGATTACTGATAATATTATTATTGCCCAAGAAGTTATCCATACAATAAAAAGGAAATCTGGACAAAAAGGGATAGTTGCTATTAAGGTAGATTTTGAAAAAGCTTACGATAGGCTTTCTTGGGATTTTATCAAGATAAACTCGTCGATACTGAGCTCCCTGACTCTTCGATAAACCTTATTATGAAGTATCTTTCCTTGGTTTCTATTCAAGTGAATTGGAATGGTGAACTCAGTGACGCATTTACTCCCACCAGAGGTATCCAACAGGACGACCCATTATCACATTATCTTTTCGTCCTGTGTATAGAAAGACTGGGTCACTTAATTACTAACTCAGTGTTTCAAGGACGATGGAAGCCTAATTTAAGCAGAAGAGGGCCTCCTACCTCTCACTTGTTTTTTGTTGACGATCTCATTCTATTATCAGAATCCTCAATTGAACAAGTGTATGTGATTCGAGACACTTTAAATACTTTTTGTGCAGCATCAGGACAACGAGTGAGTCAAGACAAATCTCGTTGTTTTTATTCCAAGAATATACATCACTCGGTGGCGCACTATTTAAGCATAGAATTGGGCTTTAAGCAAATGAATGATTTAGGAAAACATCTTGGAGTGCCCCTATTGCACGAGCGAGTTAGTAAAAGAATCTATCAACATATTCTTGATAAGGTTCAACAACGTCTCTCAGGATGGACGACCAATCTTTTGTCGTTCACAGGACGAATCATATTGACTCAATCAGTCATAGCGGCCCTTCTCATTTATACAAAGCAGACGGTCCGCCTGCCTCGCAGTCTTTACGATGATTTGGAGAAATTAATGCACAATTTCTGTAGGGCTCAACTAATGGCAAAAGGAGGATTAACCTAGTCAATTGGGATAAAGTTTGTCAACCTAAAGAGATGGGGGTCTTGGCATTTGAAAACTTTGAGAAACCAATTATGCCTTAATAGTGAAACTAGGGTGGTCGTTGGTTTCTAAGTCTAATTCGTTATCGGTGCAAATTCTCTCTGCGAAGTATAATTTTAATGTCAACAACATTCCCACTTCTCTTAATGCAACCGGCAGTTCAATGGTTTGGAATAGTATAAAAGCTACTTGGCACCATGTGCTTCAAGGCATGAAATGGGTGATTTATGATGGATCTAGGACTCGATTCTGGCCAGACCCTTGGGTTGAGGGTTTGGGACCTCTTATTTCCTATGCAGCATGTAGCACTCCACTCCCGCGTGACCCGAACCCGACATCGATGGTGATATCTGAGTCTGTACCCCACAAGGGTGGCGTACTATAGCATTCATTCAAAATAGGCATTTTCATTCTCTCACTTGACTTCTCGTCTCTAATAATTTTCTTTGATTTCTCATTGACTTATTCCAATGCCTGCTCATTCATACTAGTTTCTCCACACATTTTAATCTATTTGAAATCTTTATTTCTTGTGTTGGTCTCACTTTCTCAAATTCAATTTGGATCTCCCAAACATATTTATATCAAATGTAACATAGACCTATATTCTCTTCGCATTTGCAATAGTATCACCTCGAATTTAAAAATCCACTAACGTAGTTGGATACTTTACATCAAACAAAAGGCATACAATCTCAGTAGCATATTCCACTACTTATGTTTAAATCTCTGCTTGGGATATGACTCCATTATTCACTTTTG
>JANZLX010000212.1:34548153-34558698 GCA_025531955.1 Erythroxylum orinocense
ACCCATACAAATCTACTCAAATATCAAAGCCATCAAAACTAATCAATTCTTTTCTCATTAATTTTCTTAAAGCAAAAATTCATCTATAACACACTACATATACAAAAACACTCATTCAATTTCATTTAATATTTCTAAATTTCACTTAAAGATCGGGTCCAACAGTTTGACTGAGTAACCTAATAATGAGTTTTCTTAATGTTGGAGCACTGTCACCGAATAATCTCCACCACTCATCTCTATTTTAAATTAATAGTTATAATAAAAATATATTATTAATAAGTAAATAATGAATTAAAAGTATAAAACTATCCTGGCTGCATTTTTTAAAGCATAAGTTCTCTCTTTGCTGACGATCTAGCAAAACTCTCTAAACCTTCACGATACAATGTAATTTCATTTATCGCTTGTGATTGCTCTTCAATAGAGAAAATACCTTTGTATTCAATCACATCAAACAATTCGCCCATAATATTAATTGTACGTTCTTCTTCACTATATAAGCAATAAGGATTGAGAAAATAAGTTGCTAAGTGGATCCTTTGAGTAAGAAGCTTATCCCATCGTCGATCAATGATATCTATATAAAGCTTGTACAATTTCTCCTTCCCCTTAAAAATATTTATAATTGTTTTGTGAGCTCTATACATACCATCAAATATATATATGTATATATATATATATATATCCCAGAGATGGCTTCTCATCTGAATCCACAATCCTCAACAGCCTTATAAGTAGAGCCACAATCTCCACAATGATCAAGCAAGCATCCCAAAATTTATTATCTAGAATAATAGCACAAACTTCTTTTCCTTTCTTATGCTTTGAAGAAATCACTCAAGACCAACAAAGATTCCTGTCATCTCTTCTACGGATAACTAGGAAAGTTTTGCGTGTAAGTCAGCTTTGCTCGTTCTTTTAACATTGGATAAAATAATAAAGTTCATAAGTAGTAGATGATTCGCTGAGAATGTTCAGATATTTTTTCCTTCACTCTATATTTTATTCCTTGATCATTAATTTTCCATACATGGATTCTTCGGCATTAAATTTCTCCTCGGTATGCTGACAATTAGCAGTAGATCGAGAGAAAACAATGTGGTGTTGAGAACTAGCCAAGCCATGCAGAAGCCCCAAAGTTGATCCTTATATAATATATCTTTCAACCTACTGATGAATTTAATATCGGGTAAAACGCTAGGTATTTGTGCCCCATCTACCTACCATACACATAAAACCGTGGACGAAACAACTTCTTCTTTTTAGTTTCTGATTTTTCAGCAGGTTAAGTTTCAAGTATCTAGGTTATAAAAATTGAATCGGACCTCCTGATCCAACCAAAAAAGTTTGAACTAGCTGGTTTTTATACATAGAGATTATTAGGTGAAACCAAATCAGACCACTGACCCGTTCAACGTATTTTCGATCCGACTGAACGGTCTGGTCCGATTTTGAAAACCTTGCAAAAAAGTCCTCTATGGAGAATCATATACACTAAATTCTTTTAAAATTTCCCTTTATGTCACTTAAAAATTTTCAACCTTTTTACTTTATTTTGTTACCATTAAAAGTGTAGACATCTATCCATTTCTATCCATATCGGTTCCTTTCCTTTTTACGAAATAAATATGATGCTCTCCTCCTTCCTCTTAGCTTTCTTCAAGTTTCAAGCTTGGCTCTCCTCCCTTCCCTTAACTTTCATCTAATTCACTGTTGATTCATTCAATTCTAATTCATCTTCTCCTTCTCTTCCCTAAGGAATCACATCTTGTTACTGTGGTAATTCATCAAAACATGAATCATTCTCTTCAACTTACTGCTAACTCTGTACAAATAATAGAAATCCAATATCCTACCAAATCCTTAACAACATATGTGAGTAAAACCTAGAGATAAGTCCTTAGTGATTCTTCCACGTTTGACAAACTTAGATATCTCCTTTTCTCTCCAACCTCTTTTTAAGGTACTAAAGTTATGGCTCGTCTTATTAAGGTTTTGGAGTACCTAAATAGGCTACTAAAAATGGACATTCTTTAACTAGTTAAAGATGGGGCTAGAGAACATCCAAATAAATACGAATGATTTATTATTACTTAAATTTGCAAATACTCAAAATATGCATATGATTCTTGAGTTAGGACTTGGAATATTCAAGGTAACCCTCTATTTTTAGTGAACTAAAGACCTATTTTAAACTTTAAAGACATGAAACTAGAGCACATTCATATACAAGTTGAGTTTTATAATTTACTTTGGAATATTGGATAATTACTAGTCTTAGTTACTTAGCATGTTTCATTGGAAGACCTTGATGTTTAGATGATCTTATAACTATAATGAAGATGGTAAGATTTGTTAAAATATTTATGGAAGTAGATACTAACTTAATGTTTCCTAAACCCCTAAAAATTATAAGATTATAAGATTTTGGGAAGTTGATAAAGGATGATATTGAGATAAACTATTAATGGAAACCAACTACTCTAAGCTGCCACAAGGAATAGAGGGAAATTGGTTTAAAAAATTCATAGAAGGATCTTTAGATTAATTTCTTAGTAATTTTAGAGAAGCTATCTTTGAACATAATGATACAATCCTACAGATAATGAGTAACGAAGTAGTAATACAAAAAGGAGTTGGATGGTGGAGTTGTTTTAATGGGAAATAATAATGCCTGCAAAACACAAGGGATAGGCAAAATCTGTTTGAAGATGCACGATGGAACTGTCAGATAATTGAGTGATGTTTGGTATATACCGAATATGAAGAAAAATCTTATCTCATTAGGAGCATTGGAATCCAAGGGTATCAAGATCACCATAGAGGGTGGAGTTCGTAAAGCTGTGTACGGGGCACTTGTGGTGATGAAAGGTACAAGACGAAATAACTTGTATTTTTTACAGGGGAGTACAGTTACTGGTGGAGTAGCTATCACTGAAGCTTCTAATGTAGATAACTCAGATACTACAAGGTTATGACATATGCGTCTTGGGCATGCTGGTGAAAAAGCATTGCAAGGATTAGGAAGCTAGAGAACCATTCCCGAATGGGACATATATGATAAGTGCAACTTGAATCCAAAATCCACTCCTTGGAGTGACCATCACCAGATGAACTAGTCAAAGCAAACTCGAAATCATCATCTTCAGATTTTGCAATGTTTGTTATAGAACCCAATTTTTCCTTCTCTTTTTTCTTCAATTTGGGACAGTCTTTCTTCCAATGACCCTTTTGGCGATAAAAGGCACATTAATCTTTAGCAGGAAACTTCCCTCGTGACTTTGAACGTGATTTTCCCCGCTTCCCTTGTTTTCTTTCCTTCGTTCGTCCTCTTGCAGTGAGTGCCTCGGTTTGTGAATTGTGAGTCTTCAGTTCCTTCTTACGAGACTCATGATTCACCAATGCCGTAGAAATCTCATCAAGTTTCACCTCGGATTTTTCATACAACAAAATAGTTGTCAAATGATCATAATCATCAGGCAATGAATTTAACAAACATAGTGCCTTATCCTCATCAGGAATGTTCACATCAAGGTTTGCTAAATCAGCAAGTATTTTATTATAATCATTTAAGTGTTCATGCATAGAAATACCTGGATAATACTGAAATCGAAAGAGTCGCTTCTTCAAGAAGAGCCGATTTTCTGCGCTCTTAGTCATATACTTTTCTTCCAATTTCTTCCATAACTCCTTAGCAGAAGTTTCCTTCATATAAGGATATTTCAGCTCCTTATCAAGGAATGATCGAATAAAAGCACAAGCATTGAGATTAATTCGCGTCCACTACTTCTCATCCATATCTTCGGGTTTATCGTCTAGAACCATATCCAACTCTTGTTGATACAATACATCCATAACTTCACACTGTCATATGCCAAATTTATTAAAGCCATTAAATTTATCAACCTCTAACCTTGTAGTAGCGATTGGATGTCTACTAGATGTAGTATCGATGATGACGATAACTACTCCCTCTTAACAGGCTCGTCTTTATCTCCAGCCATCTACATGTTACTATTCACAAATACGTACTGATACTGTTCATAGCACTATAGCACTGACACTGTTCACGGACTGTAGCACGACATTGTTCATCTGTACTGTTCACCGATACTATTCATCGACATATTTTCACTCCTACAATACCCCAGTCGAAAAAACTGGAGCTTTGATACCACTTGTTGTGCAAAAACGTTAATAAATTCGGAGTGAAAATAAAATAACAACAAAAACACCAAGATTTTTATATTGGTTCGGCAATGTCTACGTCCAGTTTGGAAACGACTGAGTATTTTACTATAATCAATGAGAGCATACAATAGTGTTTATCACTTAATTTTCTAAAAGAACCAAAATAACCCAAGCTCATACGCTACTATTAGAAAAGAAAAAAATATAGATTTTTTCTCTCTCCCTCTCACTATTCTTCTCTCTCTTTTCTTATGGAAAATTTTCTCTCATACTAAACAACTCTTTCTCTTCTCACACCAGAAACCTTAAGCTCTCCTTGTGCTCTCTCTTCTCCTCCTTTGTTTGCTTCTCTTTTATAGAGAACACCATGGGTGAATATCAAAATTAGTTGCACCAACCTCCATTAGAAATTCAAGTCACCATTATTGATCACCGAGAGCAAGCTTCAATTTCTGACTTTGCAAGCTTTCATTTCTGACTTTTTTTGAGACAATATTCAACAAACATGGCTTGTATTTGTTTATTTCACCATACTCATTCAGCTTTGTTTTATACACCCAATTAACTCTAATTGTTTTTCCTCCTTCGAGTAAGTCTTTCAACTCCCATATATTGTTCTTTCAAATGGTAGCAATTTTGACATCCATAACAAGTCGCCACTTGTTGCTATGAATTGCATCAAAAAAGGTTGGAGGATCTTCATCAATAAACATAACAAAGTTACTGTTTTGTTCTTCCTTTGAAAGACCAGTACCACTATCATAATCACGCATCCAAAGTGGTGGATGACGAGAACATTTTGTTGCTACATGATCAGGTGAATGATCAAGAGTAGGAAAAGTATCTTCGTTAGCATAATTTTCAACTGCAAGTGTGCAGCTTCAGTACCTGGACTTCTAGAGGCAAGAGACATTGTATTTCCAGCAATATAATGATTAAATGAATTGTATGTTCCTTCCCCAAATCAAGTGAAGCATGAACAATATCACCATATGTATTTGTCCAAGGCTAGTATGCATCTTCATTAAAAATGACGTCACAACTAATAACAATTTTTTTGGATAAAGGATTATACAAATGATATGCCTTGGATTTCTCACTGGCACTTCGAAGGACACATTTCAAACTTTTGTCATTCAATTTTGTGCATTTGACATCTAGAACATGAACATATGCGAGACATCCAAGTATTTGAAAGTGATCAATTGAGGGTTTAGTGCCACTACATGCCTCCTATAATGTTTGATTTCACACGGCTAGTGTGGGACTTCAATTAAGAACATGCACTGTCCAATTAACTGCCTCAGGCTAGAAGTTCTTAGGCATTTGTTTACATGAAAGCATACTACGAACCATTTCCATGATTATGCGGTTCTTACATTTCACCACTCTATTTTGTTGAGAAGAATATTCTGTAGTCAATTGACGTCGAATTCTGTTGGTCATGCAAAAATCATTGAATTAATTGAAATTGAACTCTCCACCCCTATTTGTACGTAGACCTCAGATGGATGTGTCAACTTTTGCCGTGAAAACTTTGAATATTTTAAAATCCTTTGATTTTTCTGTCAAAAAAAACCTAAGTTTTGTGACTAAAATCAACGATAAAGGCCAAGAGATACCTTTTGTTGCTATCGAAAATTGGAGAAATAGGCCCATAAATATCGACATGGACAAGTTAGAGAATTTGTGAAGCTCTCTAAGTGCCTTTTTTTGGAAAAGAGTTTTTGTTGTTGTTTTCCTTTTACGCAATTTTCACAGAAAAGGCTAGAACTTTGCAATAGTGACAAACCCTTAACCATCTATTTGTGAGAGTATTTGTGTAACACCCCACTCCCGCAAGACCCGAACCTGACATCGATGGTGATATCTGAGTCCGTGCCCCGCGAAGGTGGTGTACTAGAGCACTGAAACAGTTCAAAAGTCGGCATGAATTTTTTTTTAAAACTACAAACATAGTGGACGGAGATTCATAACCAAATTGGGCCCAATTTTGTTCATAAACATTTTCAGTCATAAAAATATACTCAATAGGATTTCAAGAGCCATTTGTGGCCCATTACAACGATAAAACATTTTTAGTTATAAAAACTTTACATTATAACAAACATCCAATTGTATACACATGGTGCATATGCACCTTATGAGATGCATGAGCATGAGATGTGTTTTCCTAATGCCTCCGATTAATCTCACATATACCAAATTTCTAGGGTTCTAACCTTTTGTATGGAAACGAGTTGTTATAATTTTGAGGACATCAAGATTTAAATGCCTATAACGACAATGCCACAGATGACCTGAATTTTGAGAAAAAGTATGGAAAAGTATGGAAACATGACTGATCTGGTGATGTGATGATGGCTCGAAGAATAAACATGTGATTGTGGTATATAGTGGTTGTGATGATAAGTCCTTTCTCTGGATGAAATACTTTGCACTAATTATGTCGAATTAAGATAGATAATCCTTTGTCCTGCAATTGATCAATACTTAAAATATTGTTTTTTAAATTAGGTATGTAAAATACCTCTATGATAACATGTGCAAGGTTATTGACTTGTATGTGAATTTATCCTTTCCCCATGACTTGAAGACTCGAATTTTTGTCAAGTTTAACAGATTTATGGAAGGTATCATCAAGCTGCGAAAAGAACTCTTTCCTCCCACATATATGGTTGTTGCAACCAGAGTCCAGGAACCAAATAAGTTCCTCATGATATCTATCATCATTAACATAGGCCATTAGAAGAAGGTCTTCTGTTTCCTTCTCAACAAAGTGAGCTATAGAGTCCTTGTTTTTCTTGGGACACTCGTTTTGAAAGTGACTAAGATCATGACAATAATAATCCATGTTTTCCCTTTACATGTGAGGTGCCACGGGCACGTCCAGAACTATAAGAATGATCCTTATGAACAGCCTTCAATCCTTGCTCTTCAATGATATGACTAGACATACGTTGTTTATGTACCTGGAGACTACTTTGTAATTTGTCAATACTCATATGATCCAAGGCTTTGGATTCCTCAATGGAGCAAACCACATAGTTAAATTTAGATGACATAGAGCATAAAATCTTTTCAATCACAGTAACATCACTCATCTTTTCACCAAGACTACGAATTCTATAGTAATTGTAAGGGTATGAGCACAAAAATCATTAATAGTTTCACCTTCCTTTATGTGCAGAACTTCAAAATCTTTGTGAAGAGCCTAAAGTTGTGCACGCTTGACTCGGACATTCCCTTAATACTTGTGCTTCAAGGAATCCCAAATACCCTTGGCCGTGTCCTTGATCAAAATGGTTTCCAAGGTGGTGCGATCAATGGCCTAGAAGAAATAGTTCTTATCTTGTAAATCCTTCAATTTTGGTCAGTTAGCACCTTCCGTTCCGCATTAGTAGGGCTGCATCCTCTTCCAGAACTCCATTTTCAACTATGTGCCAATATTCCTTTGAAAGAGGGAAAATTTCACAAATATGCTCCAATGCTCATAATGTCCATCAAGTTGGTTGTACAAAATTATTTTTTGAAGACATGATTGAGCTGCGACGACAATTTGTGAACCTGACTCTTGGTTATGATATCATATGTTAATTATAATATCCTGTTTTTTGGAACTTGCTTAGGGTGTAACCCTAGATTAAGTATTGCATACACATGCATAACATTATCATTCATATAGAATTGATATTTGTACACATTAAAAAGATAGTATATGTAGTTAATTGACTTATTCAGGGGTATGAAAAATGTTAAGTGATCATGATGTGAATTATGAATTAATATGCCTTGAATTTTAGCTGATTAGATTTTAATGAGTAAATTGGAATTAATGTTATGTATTGGAAAATTGATGGATTAAAATGTATATTTGGACTAGGACAAATGCCAAGTGGTAGGATAAATTGATACATGAAAATTTTGGATGATTTAGCCTAAAATTGAGTGACATTTGGCATAGTTAAAATTGGTGACAAATGGACTAGTAATTACTTGACAAATGGACCAATTATTGTGTAACATGTGGACTAATCAGACATATGGACTGATTAATTGGGGACATTATACTTGATACATGTTGAACATGCCTTTAGACATATGGTCGTTCCATTAGATGACACCTAGCACCTTAAGTGTAACATTCAATAGGAGCAAATCTGGTTCAACTTATTCTTGTTCTTTTTTCTCTCACTCACACCACCAAATACTGGATTGGCTTGATCTTTTGAGCTGGAATTGGAGTTAAACATGTAAGTAAATGATTAGTGTTTATAGCATGTTATGATAAAGAATTGATGATGATGAATTAGTATGAATTCCACATGATGTTAATGAATGATTATGCTGGAATATGTTAGTTGTAGTATTTTCACTGAGTAGACATCAATATTTTGGCTATAAATTGATCTGTAGATATCCAAATAAGATATTTTAATTTTATATTATCCTAGAGACATGGATATATTTTTCATGAGGAATCGAATTTGAATTCTATCTCTAAGAATTTCAAATTGGCTTGAAGTTAAGTTTTTGGATTCTGTTACAGTTTGGGAATAGTCTGTAGTATTTTAGGAATAACTTGCAAAATACTGAACCAAACTGCATGAAATTGGTATAATTAGAAACTTAAGAAATATGGGAACATTTGTTTAGGGGAATGTATTGCCTGAATACTTCATTTTCCTTGTTAAAATAGGTATGCAAAATTGACCCGAAATATTATTTTAAGAAAATTGGAATAATGATTAAATAAAAGGTAGTGCATGATCGTTCACAAGCACGATCTTGACGATCAATTGGAAGTGCACATTCATGCACAAGCACGATCGTGACAATGTGCATGAACGTGACAGTGAAGGTGCACTGTTGTTTGACTACTTTGAACACCCTTCACTCTTTTGACCATAACTTCTTCTCTAGACCTCTAATTGACTTGAAATTTGAACCACAGGTTTCTCACACATTTTCCTTCCTCTCTACCAAAATTCATTTTCATCTGAATTCATTAGGATAGGATTGGTAATGATCGATTGATGATGTTATAAAAATCAAGTGTATTGAGCTATAAATCTTAGTACATGATTGAGTGATGAACTTAGAATAAATTTGTATTATTGAGGTGTAAATATAAGTTCAAATTAGACATATATGAGTTTTGAAGTATGAATGATCACGAGTTGAGTTGTGAATAAAGGAAACATACCCGGAATAATCATTGGGCATGCACTAAACATCACATATGTATATATGTGCATAAATGAATAAGTTTTTGATTGATTGACTTTGTAATGTGTGAATTGTATGATTTTAGACGCTCAAGTCGAATGCCATTTAGACATTACTGAACTATCCAGGCAATAGCATAAATTGGAGCGTATTGTGAATCAACTTAGATGATCTTCCTAGAAATGATTTATTCTGTTTAACTTCCAATTATTGAAATATTTGTGATTTGTTTGTGAATTTTAAACTTTAATGGTCCGAGGAGTTTGATATTTGGGAATTTATTGGAAGTATTCTGTTTACATCTAAATTTTGAATAATATCTGTATACTCAACGAAAGTTGAATGCCATATTAAGGTCCGATGAATATGAGATTCTGTTTGTGCATTAAAAGTGAATGCTATACATGGCATATTATGTTATTTGATGCATTTCATAAAATGCATGTTCAGATAAAGGCGTTATGGTCAGAGCAGCCAGTCTAAAAGAGCTTTAAGCTCAGAATTTTGCACGTAGAGCTTTGCTTTGTGATTTCTGTATCTAACTAAGCCCAATGGATCAGTATATGTATCTGTATCAGAAAGGCACTTGGTTACAACAAATAATAATGAATGTAGAGTATCATATGCATCTGCATTTGTGTACTTATGCTTATGAAATATATAATCATGAAATATTTTTTGGAATTGTGATGATAAAGTGATATGTCATGATAATGTGATTAATTGGGTTGTTCATACTCTAAAATAATGTTTGTAAAATTGGTTGGTTATGTAATCTTTGTGTATTTAACCTGAGTGAGATCATCAATGATGGTTCACTCACTGAGTTCACAAAACTCATCAAAAATTGGAACTTGGCGTTTCAGGTACGAGACAGGAGACCTAGTTCTTAAGTTGTCTAGAGGGCATTTTGGATTAAATGATGGCTTACAGTTCTGTCAGCTGACATCAAAGGAGTTATGGACTGTATTTTGTAGTTTATTTGATATATGGAACATTTGTATAAAGAATTGCAAATATTTTTTTCAATGATTATAATGTAAACTTTTGTCAATGAATGAAATGAAGTGTTGAGGTTTTAAGTATTGTATATTCTTTATGATGCCATTTAAGAGATTATGT
>JANZLX010000212.1:34614379-34627972 GCA_025531955.1 Erythroxylum orinocense
AGTGCAATTTAATCTTTCAAAAGCTATGAGCCATGGTTATGAAGATTGTTCTTACTTGGGTGTTAGTTTGATTGAATGCCATGATAATGATGAGAAAAATTTGCATGAGACTAAGGTGCATGAGGCCGACTATTGTAATATGGGTGTGAATCATCATGAAGCACTTGCTTGTTTATCCTCCTCCCGTTCTTCTAATTTTATGCATGTGAAGGTGATATATCATGTGTCTATTGTTTAAAGATAGATAGGTGGCTTTCCACTCCGCAAAATTTTGATGCATTTTTTTGTTTTGATATTACTGTTGATTCTACACTTGATACGTGTTTCTTGATTTTATAGGAACTGATCATAAAGAAGCTATTATGCAAGCTACGAATGTAGTTTCTCCTTCAAGAGATGCTAAAATATTAGAAGAGGATGGCAGTGATCTTGCTGCTATTCTAAACCTTTCTAATACAACTCTCACTTTTGATTTGCTTTCTGTTTCTACTAATCAGATAGACCCTAATTATGTTGTGTCTAGGTCATTTGAAGGTGGCATTGAGTTGGGAAGTGGAGGATAGATACACCGCAATGAGCTTATATCTTCTTCCCCATGCCATATGGAGGCACCACTCTCACTGAATGCATTTGATATACCAAAGCTGATTCCTTCTATTGTACAACCCCCTGATTTAGAATTGAAACCCCTTCTCCCTAACTTGAAATATATCTTTCTTGCTGATGATTGCAAATTACCGGTTATTGTTTCCAGTTCTCTGAGTAGTTCTGAAGAAGAGATATTAGTTTTGTGTTGAAAAAGTATAGGAGGGCTATAGGTTGGTCTTTAGGGGACATACCAGGAATTAATCCTTTGGTTTACACACATAAGATCCTTCTAGCTGACGGGTCCAAGCCAGTTAGGCAGCCACCTAGGAGGTTGAATCCTCTTATTCATGATGTGGTTAAGAAGGAGGTATCTAAGTTACTGAGTGCAGGGATCATATATGCCATATTAAATAGTGAGTGGGTGAGCCCAGTACAGGTAGTACCGCAAAAGAGCGGTGTCACAGTAGTGAGAAATGAGAGTGATGAACTCATTCCATCAAGAGTTCAAAATGCTTGGACAATATGCATAGACTATAGGAAGTTGAACGAAGCAACCATGAAGGATCATTTTCCACTACCTTTCATTGATCAAATGTTGGAGAAATCTCACTATTGTTTCTTGGATGACTTTTCAGGTTACTTCTAGGTACCAATTGCACCTGCAGACTAAGAGAAGACTACTTTTACAGGCTCTTTTAGTACCTATGCTTATCGAAGGATGCCATTTGGGTTGTGTAACGCTCCAGGAACCTTCCAAAGGTGTATGATGGCGATCTTCTGTGCTTTATTGGAGCAAAATATGGAGGTTCTTTTGGATGACTTCACCATTTATGGTGATAGTTTTGATGATTGCTTGTTTAGTTCTGAACATGTTCTTGGTAAATGCATTCAGAAAAAAATTGATTTTGAATTGTGAGAAATGTCATTTTATAGTAGATAGTGGCATAGTGTTAGGTCATTGCATCTTCCAAAAGGGGATTGAGGTTGATAGAGCCAAGATTGAAATCATTTCTTCAATTCCTTATCCTACTTGTCTAAAAGAATTAAGATCTTTCTTGGGGCATGTGGGGTTTTATCAGCACTTTGTAAAGGATTTTAGTAAAATTGATTTACCCCTTTCTACATTGTTGAAAAAAATATTGATTTTCACTTTGATGATAAATGTGGACATGCTTTTAATACTTTGAAGTCTTTGCTTGTTTTACCTCCTATTATGACTGCACCTAACTGGGATTTGCCTTTTGAGCTGTCTTGTGATGCTTCTAACTTTGCAATTTGTGCAATGCTTAGTTAGAGGGAGGAAAAGCGATCTAGAGTGATAGCCTATGCCTCCAAGACACTTGACTCCGCTCAAGTGAATTACACCACTACTGAGAAGGAACTTTTTGCTATAATCTTTGCTTTGGATAAGTATAGACAATATCTGATAAACTCTCGAGTGGTTGTTTTTACAAATCATACATCGGTGCGGTACTTGTTCAAGAAGCCTCAATCTAAACCAAGACTGTTGAGATGGGCTTTGTTACTGTAGGAGTTCGATATTGAAATCAGAGATCGAGCTGGAGCAAAGAATCATGTGGCTGACCACCTTAGTCGGTTACCTGAAGGCACTAAGGGAGTTGACTCTTCTGATCTAACTGTTGATTCTTTTCCCGATTCTACACTTTTTGCCTTGGCAGTTCAGGAACCTTGGTACTATAATATTATTAATTACATTTTCGCTGATTTTGTGCCTCCTTTTATGTCTAAGTTTCAGGTTGATAAACTGAAGAGGGAGGCAAGATACTACACCTGGGATGCTCCAATTCTTTGGAAGCAATGCAATAATTAGATAATCAGACGATGTGTTCCTAGCAATGAGATCCACTTTATCCTTACCTTTGCATATTCTTTATCTTGTAGGCGGCATTTTAGTGCTAATAGGACTGCTAGGAAGGTTTTAAAGTGCAGGTTTTACTGGCCTACCTTATTTAAAGATGCTTATACTTTTTGCAAGTCTTGTGATAAATGCCAGAGGTTTGGGAGATTGGGTAAAAAACATGAAATGCCTTTAAGACCTATGCATTTTTGTGAAATTTTTTATGCATTTGGTTTAACTTTGATGAATTAATTTTTAGACAATTGAAACTACTTTACTTGTAATTTTTATTATAGGGTACTTGGAGAAATTAATGTTCAAAAAGATTAAAAAGTAGTAATCTACAAGCCAAAGAAAAAAATATCCAACATAAAAACAATAGTCCAAAATGTATAGCATGAGGAAAAAAACGACAATGTTGAAGTTGGAAGAAGAAAGCGTGAAGATGCAAAGGGTTTTGGGCAACAAAAAGCATGAACAAACTTATTTAAATTGTCACATCAGTATACAAAGAAGGGGACAAAAGGTGGTTGCTTATAGGTAGTATGGGCAGTGGACCAAGAGGAATAAATGTATAGTGCAGTGGTATGTGATTTGAGTGGAGGGGTGTGTGAGTGGTTGATAAAAAAATAGACAAAAGAGAAAGCTAGTCAGGAGGGGTTGTCGGTAGAAAAAAAAAACAACGTGAGTGGGCTACTTAGCTTAGAGAAGAAAAACAAGAGTTATTGGTGGCCTTGAGGGGCTCTTGGAACAAAAAAGGCAGCTGGCGTTGTTGGCTGTGAGTGGTCTGTAAAAATAAGAAGAAACATGGAGAGTGTGGGCAGTGTATACAGTCTGGTGGGAGGTGAGGTTGTGGAGCTATGCGTGGTGCTATATTTCTGCGTTGGGTTTTGCATGGTGAGTGAGACAGAAGGGAGCTGGTGTTGTAACGTTGTTTGTGCTGTAGTGGCGTGGCTTTGGAAGCAACTAGTGGAGGCTGGCAGCTGCGTGATCTTGAAGGGTTGGCAGCTGCGTGAGGGTGCTTGTGTGAGGTGCAGTGTGCGTGAAGGTTGAGAGGCAGTTAGAAGCTGTGTCTTGGAGAAGTATGCGGCGTTGTGTGTGCTGTGGAGGTCAGGTTGGTGTGTGGTGCTATAGGTGTGGTTTGAGATGCTGTGTGAGGACAAGGACGTGTGTGCATGTGTTGCGTGAGTGTGCCATGGAGAGTGGATGTTTGTTAAGGGAGTGTGTGTGTGTGGCGCAAGTGAGGGCAGTAAATGAAGTGATCTTGTGCGTATCTTTATATGAGAGTGGCAGCTTGTTTAGGAGGTTTTTTGTGTGATTTGCATGAGTGTGTTGTTGGCTGGCAGAAAATATAAACGTCGTAATTTCATATTTTCATGGTTAATTTATCATAATCCTTTGGTTCAATGGCAAAGGCAGGAGCTTGGAGTTTTTATAGGGGAGTTTAACTGCAATTATCTTCTGTCCATTTAATTAATTAGCGATTCCTAGATCTTAGGATAACTATTTAATTATTTAGAGTTGCATTTTGATTATATTTTTGAATTGGAAGATTTTGTGATTGGATTAATGTTTAGCAATTGATAATGTGTTGATTTTGGGTTTAATTTCATTACTTTGTTTTGGGCCAAAACTTGTACTAAGATTTTAGCGAAATTGGGGATAATTCAAGGTGGCTTGAATTATTTGGATCATTTTATCTATTTCTGGCATTAATTCTGGTTCTTAATTATTGCATAAAAGTCGAGCATTGGTGTTAGTACCCTTAGTTCTATTTTATTAGTCTGGTGGCAATTAGTAAATTGGGATTTTTGGAAAAATATTTTTTTTCACAATTCAAGGTGGCTTAGTTGTTAGATTAAAAGCTCAATTTTAATTCTTGGTTTAATTGTTTTTAACTCCTATATCTGTTTGAGTGATGATTGCCTACGCTATTGAACTGGAGGATTGCGTTTATCATTGTTAATTACTTGTGTTTGTTTTCTTATTCAATTCACTCATTATTATTTCATATCACTCATTTTAATTTTAAAATACCAAAAACAAATCCTTAGTGTTTATTTTCATGTGTTGCAAACTTTAGCGATGATTGTTTTAAATCAACCCCAATTTATAGTTTAATTTGCATTGCATTTAGTTACTTATGAAATTAATTTCATCTTTTGGTTCCTCAAGAGAACGACCCGAGGTTGCGCTATATGCAATCCTTGGTTAAAATTTTTGAAGTAACCCCAAGGCAACAATCGGACAAAAAATTTATTTCAGTCATACATTAATTTTCATCCAATTGATTGGCTGCAAGGGCATAAACGAACAATCTGCCACTTGCACTAAAGTCAGTCCCCTATAAATCTAATACCATATCCATCCATACGATGATCATGTCTCTTTTGAGACAATGGCTTAATAAGAGGATTTGTTAGATTCTCTTTAGTGGCAACTCGCTTTAATGTTATGTCTTTCCGCTCCATTATCTCCCTGTTCAAGTGAAACTTTCTGAGTACATTTTTGGACCGTTGATGAGACCTGGGTTCCTTTGCTTGCCGAATAGCACCGTTGTTATCACAATATATTACTATGGGCTCAACAATGCTAGGAATCACTCCAAGTTCAGTGATGAGCTTCTTGATCCAAACTATTTCTTTTGCCACCTCAGACGTTGAAATGTACTCTGCTTCAGTCGTTGAATCTACAATGGTTAGTTGTTTGGAACTCTTCCAACTAACCACACCACCATAAAGAGTAAAAATATACCCTGACTGTGATCTACTATCGTATCAAACAGATTGAAAACTGTCATCCGAATAACCCTGAACTCTCAGCTCAGCTCCTCCATAGGCTAGAAAAATATCTTTAGTCCATTTCAAGTACTTCAAGATGTTTTTCACAACCGTCTAGTAACCCTAACCGGGATTAGCTTGATATCTGCTTGTTATGCTCAAAGCATAAGCAACATCTGGTCTAGTATATAGTATCACATACATGATTGATCCAATTGCCGAAGCATATGAAATACAATCCATTTTATCTCTCTCCTTTTGTGTCTATGGACATATACTCTGTGAGAGAGAAATCCCATGCAATATGGGTAAGAATCCCCTCTTGGAATTCTCCATGCTAAACCTCTATAGCACTTTATCTATATACGTGGATTGAGATAATCGAAGTAACCTTTTTGATATATCTCGATAGATCTTTATACCTAGTATATAAGATGCTTCTCTCATATCCTTCATGGAAAAGTTCTTAGATAACCATATCTTAACATACTGGAGCATTAAAATATCATTTCCAATAAACAGTATGTCATCTACATAAAGTACTAAGAAAATGACTGCACTCCCACTTAACTTCTTATAAACACAAGGTTCATCCACATTTTTAATAAAATCAAACTCTTTGATTGTTTCATCAAAATGGATGTTCCAACTTCGCGACGCTTGCTTAAGTCCATAAATGGACCTTCGCAACTTGCATACTTGATCAGAAAATTCTTTGGATTCAAAACCCTTAGGTTGTGTCATGTACACATCCCCTTGCAAATTCCCATAGAGAAATGTTGCTTTGACACCCATTTGTCAAATTTCATAATCATGGTATGTTGCTATAGCCAATAAAATCCTCATGGATTTAAGCATTGGTACTGGCGAAAAAGTTTCATCAAAATCGACTCCTTGTTTTTATCTGTAACCTTTTGCCACCAACTTTTCTTTGTACGTATGTACATTTCCATCCATGTCAATTTTTCCCTTAAAAATCCATTTACACCCAATAGGTACTATACTTTTAAGTGCGTCCACCAAAGTCCATACTTGGTTAGTGTACATGGATTCCATCTCGGATTTCATAGCTTCTTGCCATTTTAAAGAATCGATGTCTGACATTGCTTCTTTAAAAGTAGTAAGCTCATCATTTATGAGTGATACGTTATCATTTCCATGCTCAATATGTAGATCTAATCTAGTGGGAGGACGATGTATCCTACTAGTTCGTCGCGAACTATTTGTCTCTTGAACTCTCGGTTGTACATCATATGTATCAGTTTGAGGTTCTTGTTCCATGTCAATGTGAATTTGTGGTTCTTGAACTTTTCTAAGTTCAACCTCACTCTTACTACTTTCTTTGAGAATAAATTCTCTTTACAAGAATGTAGCATGTCTTGAGACAAACAAATTTTGGTCAATATGATAGAATTGATAGCTGAAACTTTCTTTTGGATACCCTGCAAATTTGCATTTATCTGATTTAGCTTGAAGCTTATCAAATATAGGATGCTTCATATAAGCTTCAAATCCACAAATCTTTAGGTGTGATAATCCAGGTCTTCTACCAGTCCATATCACATATGATGTCTTATCAATCGATTTAGATGGAACTCTATTTAGAAAATATATTGTGGTTTCAATTATGTATCCCCAAAAAGATATAAGAAGGGCTACATGACTCACCATGGAGCGTACCATATCTAATAGTATACGATTTCTCCTCCTATAAACTTCATTATGTTGTGGAGTTGCTGGAGGAGACCATCGTGAGAGAATCCCATTCTCTTTTAAGTAATCAAGAAATTCGTGGTCTAAATATTCACCACCTCGATCTGATCTAAATATCTTAATACTTTTTCCAGTTTGTTTCTCTCCTCTAGAATAAATTCTTTGAACTTTCAAATGATTCAGACTTTTGTTTCATCAAGTACAAATAACCATATCTAGAATGGTTATTTGTGAACGTAATGAAATATGAGTATCCACTTCTAGCATTTGTAGATATAGGTCCACGTACATCTGAATGTATTAATTCTAGTAACTCACTAGCATGTTGTCCCATTCTTTTAAAGGGTAGTTTGGTCATCTTCCTAATAAACAAGATTCACAACTTTCATATGATTCATAATCAAAAGGATCCAAATATCCTTCTTTATGCAATTTTATGATTCTAGTTTCATTTATATGACCTAACCTACAATGCCATAAATAAGATGGGGTTTAGTTAATTTACTTTTCTTACTATTTATGTTAAGAATTGGCCTTTCTAGATCTAACTCATACAAACCATTTGTACGCAATCCAAATCTATAATAAACATCATCTTTATAAAAACACTGTTGTTCTTAATTATAAAGACAAATCTATTCAAATCCAAATAAGAAATAGAAATGATGTTTCTTGTAATAACAGGAACATAATAACAATCATCAAGTTCTCATATAAGGCCAGAAGGCAAAGCTAAACTACAAGTCCCTGTAGCTAATGCAGCAACTCTTGCTCCATTGCCAACTCGCAAATCCACTTTGCCTTTCTTCAATGATTGACTCCTTGTTAACATCTACATGTTATTACACAAGTGAGAACTACAACCTGTATCTAATACCCAAAAATGTGGAACAAAAGTAGCAAGATTGATCTCAATCGTAAACATACCTGAAGAGACAGCTTCTTTAAGCCTTTTGTCTTTTAGGCTAGCAAGATAAGATTGGCAGTTCCTCTTCTAATTTCCGTTGACTCTGCAATGAAAACATATGCCCTTGTCATTTCTCTTCTTCTTGACACCTCCTTTGGCTTTTCTACATTAGTAGAAGCCTTTTGTTTCTTGTTATTGTTCTTTTTAAAAGCCCTTTTTCTTGCTTTTAGATGAACTAACAACAAGTACATAACTAGGTTCCTTCTTAAGGCACCCTCCCGCAGTCTTGAGCATGTTCAACAATTCAAGCAGTGCCATGTCCTTCTGATTCATATTAAAGTTCATAACGAACTGTGAAAAGCTCAAACTCAATGACTGTGCACCAAATCAACACTAAACTCGTGGTCCATGACAAAACCTACTTAGGCCAATTTTCAATATACCCAATTATCTTTAGCACATGATTGTTGACTGAAGATCCTTCTATCATCTTGCATTGAAATAATGCCATAGAGATTTGATGTCTCTCCACCCTACTTTGTGCACCAAATAACTCCTTAAGATGCAGTATCATAGTAGGTACATCCATGTTCTCATTTTGCCTTTAAAGTTCAGAAGACCTACAAACTAACATCACACATGTAGCTTATTCAACATCATCAATATAACACTGATATTTTTCCCAATCTTCATCAGTAGCATCTGAACAAGGTTCAAATGGAGCGGGAGTATCAAGAATATACAATTTCTTCTCTTGCCTAAGAACTATTCTTAGGTTTCATAGCTAGTCCGAAAAGTTGGGTCTAGTCAGCTTGTCAGCACCCAAAATGCTTCTCAATGTCAGGTTGGTACTCATCTTCAAATTCAATAATTGAAAAAAAACATAAAAGGAGCATATATTAGTTTATATCCAAAAATCAAATAAAATAAAGACTTTTAAATTATTTAATTACTCCCACTATTTTCTACAAAATAATAGCCCTAACTATTATATCAAAAATTATCAAATAATTTCTTAATAGGCTAGATCCTATTTAAAATTAATTGATCTTGAGTTTCCTCAACAAACCAACTAAAAATAAATTAGGTAGAAAATAATTTTTCAATCACATCTCATGTGACTCATAGTACCTTTAGATGACAAATTTTGCCAAAAATATCAAATATATTATTCCTAACCCTGTCTCAAAATTTATATGATAATGAGTTTACTCATCCAAATGATACAATTTTAGTTAAGTAGAACCCATTAATTTAAGATAAAACATATCTGGGTTAAAGTGACTTTGAGTTTACCAAGCAAGTCAAACAATAAACAGAATTCTGGTTTTATTATCAAATAATAGAAGACAACTATCACATCGATAACATGTATTTAATGTTTTATTGAGGGATTTAAAATTACAAAAAAATATCCAGTCTCATCAAAATAATATAATATCATTATATTTATAATTTCAAACATAATCCAATTATGAAAGAACTTATTTAAAACTATGGCTTGATTCTAATTATTGATTTGATAATAAATTTAATTTAATAATTCAACTCTTGAAAAAGTAAATTAAATTCCAAAACCTTTCCTAATAAATATTCCTTTGAAAACAATTTCAAAAAATTTATTAAAGCACTTTTCAATTTTATTAGGTGTTGAAATCAATTTAATATATATTAAATTAATAAAATTACAATTTAGGGTTTTAAAGAAATTTCTAAAACACATAAAAATTTGTTGGGGTGTCTGGCGTGTTCAGTGCATGTGCCAGATGATAACAACCGGAAGGCGTGTGTGCATGCACCCCTCGGTCAATGGAGGGTTGATTGGCTTGTGTAATGCACATGCCAACCAACACCTTCGAAGGAAGACACGTGCCCATCGTCTTCTCCAAATGCTTCCAGCATCTTCAGTAACTATCCCATGTCCTTTGAATTGCACTGCAACAACCAACATCAAACTGCTTCCACATCTTCTCCTCAACCGCAGGTAGTGCTCCACGTCGCAACAACTAATACTCACGTCGAGCATCTTGCTTAGACTACAACTTTCAGCTCTCGACAATTCTCCAACCTCTTCTCTATTTTTCAGCTCACTGTCGCCTCCCTGTCGCCGACAGTTGGCGTCGTTAGACGTCATTTAGTGGCGTTGAGCAACACCCATATGTGGCCAATGGGAAATAGCTTCGAGTAAGACAAAACCCGAAGTATAATTAATCAAATCAACAATAATCAAGCCTTTAATTCAAAATTAATAATTAAAGGAGGTTCTATTACGACTGTTGGAATCTAACTGTGATCGAATTACAGGCGCAACGGAAAGCAAAATTTTTCACAGATTCTGAACGGATCCCGATAATTGATTAAACTTGAATAAAACACAAATCGATTTAGAAATTATACCTTATTTGCTTTCCATTGAAAAATCTACTAAACCTTTTCTGATTGATCAACCACCAACTGTCCAATTGTCCAACCTCTGATGGTATCCACATAGCAATTCCCAAATTGCTTTGGGAGGAAGAAAAAAAGTACTAGCTTTTAAAAAGCTCTTCCCTTTAAGTGGAAAAATTACAACAGTCTTTTATTAAAATTAAATCACTTTAATTATAATAAAAATCAAATTTTAATTCTAATTAATTTAATTTTAATCAAATCAAATATCTCATATTTGATCATAAAGTTTCTCAAACATTATAATTAAGTCAAACTTAATTAAATTGATTTTTCTTTTACAAATTACTCTTTGATGTGTGACCCATTAGGTTCCTAATAAATTGACAATGATTATAAATTATAATTATAATTCACAATTAGAATTAGATAAATTAAAACTTCTTTTAATTTATCTTTAATTCTCTAATTAAATAATTCATAATCATAAATTATGATTGACGTCTAGCACCATGTCATGATTACCCAAATATCATGAATGTTAAAATGATTGGCTTAACATGTCCATGTATAGCTATAATGTATAATTTAATCATTTCGCCATTCAATATTCTAATTTGACATAGTATGGATATAGTGTCTATTCTTATCATCCAATCATATTCGTTCTTGCTAATTAGTAATTGATTTATAATTAAAATTTAAAAACTTCTTTTTCAAATATCAATTCACTCTGGCTATAGAATTCCATAAATCATTATTAATTAAGAACAACAAAATATCCTCTCTAATTATTTTAGAGTGACGAATTCTATATTGGCTTACTAAATTATCTACATATGGTTTATATTATATCCAATTACTACCAACTGAATTATCTTAGGAAGATTTATAAATAGCATCAAAACACAGTAATTCTCATACTAGATACCTTGGTAATCTTAAATCTAAGGATCAATTATACAACCATCATTATGAGATAATCTATAGACACATAAGTAATATTCTATTTGGAATTCTCATAATCGAGCCAGTTCAATGACTTATTCTCTAATAATCACCTACACATTAGTTTAAGTATCACTATACTTTAATTTATGAGATTGATTACTTTCTTCATAAGAAAGAAACATAATGCGTGCTAGTTTTATCGTTTCAATAATATCCATTCTTGATAAAACTACAAATAGGAACATTTAGGAATAACACATAAATATAAATTGAATCTCGTAATTATGATCTCATGATAGTTTCAACTACATAAATATTATTCCAAGGATTTTATCTTTAGTATTAAGACATAAAAGATTAATCAAATTAATACATAAAGATAAATAAGGCCTTTTCATTAATTAAAATATAATGTCATACATTAATTTACATCCAATTGGTTGGCTGCAAGAACATAAACTAACAAATAACAAGGCAAATGTGGAGGAGTAATCTAGTATACATTAACTATTCGAAGAATTAACCATTAATTATGGGGATGGCAGGGTTAGGAGATTTGGAGATTCAGGACGGCAATGACAAATCCCTATCAAATGTACTCAGAAAGAAAGAAGAAACAAAAGATAAGACAAGATGATTAAAATCGGCTGGAAACGGCACTTGATAACTAACTGTCAAATGTCTTATAAATTAAGCAGCTGGAAATGGTCACAACTCACAGCTTGGAGGCATCCAAAAATTTCTATATATATATATATACCTAAGAGCAATAATACATTTCCTGTTCGTATTAAGCCACTTGTACCAATATATAAACATCAGAGTGAGAATAATTAGTTTGAATGTTTCACTTTGTCCTTTTTCTCACCTTGCTGGTAACTACTCCAGTAACCATGCAAGGGCTCAATGCCGTGGACTACTCCGTCACCAACAACGCCTCCACAACAGCCGGTGGAGACCGCTTCAATCAAAAGGTTGGAGATAATTACACCCTGCAAACGTTACCAGGTGCTAAAGTTTGGAGCGTATTCCACCAAAACAACACTGAAGACATAAAAGATGTGCAGAAAGTGAGCTTGTTTATTGATGGCTCAGGCGTTGTGCCTTATGCTGACATTAACAAAAACGAGATTCATGCTAATGTGAATTATATTGCAAAGTACACGGGAGATTTGAAGAGGGAAATTACTGGAATACTGTACCATGAAATGACACACATATGGCAATGGTTTAACACCTCGAGGATTGATTGAAGGAATAGCAGATTTTGTGAGGTTGAAAGCAGAATATGCACCAAATCATTGGGTGCTACCAGGACAAGGTGATAGATGGGGACCAAGGGTACGATGTCACTGCCAGGTTTTTGGACTATTGTAATGGTCCACAACTTAACGAGAAGATGAGAAGTAGTTACAGTGCTCAGTATTTCGTTCATCTGCTTGGCAAGGGTGTGGATGAGCTCTGGAGTGATTACAAGACTATGTACGGAAATTAAGTGTTGGCCACTAACTGATCAATCCTTTACTCCTAAAATCTATAAATTTTTCAACGGAGATAGGTACAAATCCTTTACTCCTAAAATCTGCTTTTTATTGCTAAATTTTATGTGCTTTTCATATATTCTTTAAAATAAAACAAAATTTTAAAGAATATATAATAATTTTAAAAATTAGAAATTAAAGTAAAAAAGACACAAATTAGGGTATAATGTAATTAACCCTTTAATTTAAACCAAGGCTTCAAGTTGGAGAACACTGCTGCCAGATTGTACTTTTATTACCATGAATTGCAGCTCTTTATCTGCAATTTTACTCGAGAAGAATGCAGTTAATATTTTAAAATAAAAAGCTTTATTTGAAGAATAGATAAATAATAACAATTAGTTTACTTAATTAATTAACAAAATAGAAAATATTATTTGAAAATTATTTTATTTTATTAATTATCAAAATATTATTTCATTTATTACACATCAAAACAAGGTGATTCTGTGTTTTTTTTTTACTACTTTCATGATGTAAAGTCTTTTCCTGAATTTAAAAAGATAAATAATACGATACATCATTTAATCACTAAAACGAATAATGCGTTCTTATAATTTTGATTAAAAAATAAACTCTTTTATTTTATGATGAAGATTATTTCAATGATATTTTGATTTTTTTCTTTGTAATTTAATTTTTGTTGGAAAATAAACTTGTTTTTGTTTTATGATAAAGATTATTTTGAAGATGTTTTGAATTTTTTTTCTTTGTAATATAAAGATGTTTTGCTGAAGATTCTTAGTTTGACTTTCATGTGCAATTTGGAATGTGTGTTCTAATCGCTCAGGTCAAAATAGTTAACTCTATTTTAATCAAAATAAAAAAGTAGTTATTTGGCATAAATATTCTGTTTCCATGGTAAGC
>JANZLX010000212.1:34628072-34640937 GCA_025531955.1 Erythroxylum orinocense
TCAGCTCTGGAGGGATTATAAGGCTAAGTATGGAAGTTAAAAGACCAGAAACTTAATAATGACTGATGTATTTCTGTTATGTATTCGTTATACATCAATTATCTAAGCATAAAGTTTGAATAAGTTCCTCATCAGATATGATTGAAGTTTCCAAATGTTTCTTGCACAGAATAGTTTTTATCTGCCCTTTTTTGTTTGTTTTAAATGTAAATTTCTTCTAAACTTTCTGGTTTCTGACTCAGGTGACAAATTTGGACTATAGCAATATACTACTGAACTGCCTTCGTGAATTGAATTTGATTAAGGTAGTTCCTAATTAATGTTAGCCGTATAAAAAACAACTGTTGACTTTCCGCTGCACCTCTATTCTAAGCTCTACCGGTCTATATGCATGTTTACTCGCATTTAGACTTAGAAGAGAGAGGGCCGGCAATGTTGATGAGTCTTATCCACCATGAGAAGCCACGAGCAGAAAGCGTTGGTATAATTGGATCCCAGTTCCATTTAACGTACCCATTGCCCATTGGTCTTATGTACGCTATAGTTGCTGCACGTAGTGGGGAATAAAAATATTTGCAAGTGATTCTCTTTATTGATTCGAGTCATATTGCATTATCTTTGTGATCTTGAGTTTTCGATCTGCGTTCCATTGAAGTCAGTAACAAAACTGCATTCCATAAAGAATACACAAGTGAAAATTGCACACTACAAGAATTCTTGTAGTGGCAAGCTCCACGACATTTAACGTTCATGCCTTAGTGGTGGAAATTGATATTTTTCGCAAAGTATCTTTTTAATTAAAAAGATGCAATTGATAGATCAACATCTCAAGTATATGCGAATCAAGAATGCATATTTGTTATATTTAAATCGCCAATAAACAAGTGGCTGGACGGCAGATTGGTTGAATGAACGGGTCCATTTGTTGTGCAGACCATAATATGGTAGAATCCCCAAATGGCGGATCGGGAGAGCAACAAAGCAACAGACGGCTGAGTATCAGATTCACAGATACTATTTTCTTAAAAACTAGAACAGAAGTCAATTTGATGGGTGCCTTTTTTGCCTGTTTTAAATACTATTTTCTTCTAAACTTGTTTTATTCCTTGCTTAGGTAGCAAATTTGGCTGCGAGAAGTTATGTTCGTTCTGCTCATTCCTAAAACGATTAAGATCCTTACAATCTTCATTAAAGTCAACTTAACAATCAATCCTTTGGATAAAATATGGCAAGCGGTAAGAGTAGAATGTACATATCTAATCAGTAGTTAGCCATATCATTTCCCTTTATTTTCCATTAACTTTAGTCATATGTCCATTAAAATTTAGTATATATAGAGAGACGGAATCCGGAATTATTATAATTTTTTTAAATGGTTAAATATATATAACAATTTATAAATTATATATTATAACTAAATAATTTTAAATTAAATGATGATTTTAATTTAATTAATATTTATACATTCATTATATTTTCGATTATTGACTTGATAATTATTTGAAGGATTTGTTCCACAGGAGATAAAATTTGATTTCCAAAATAATAACAAGCTAAACTTTGGTCAAACGAATTTGAGATCAAGTATCGATTATTCAGGTAGTTAAAATATTAATTTCATTTTATTCTTTTGTAATATTGTACTGCCTACATCTATTGAATTTCTCATAATGCTCGGATTGAAATTTAAATCGATAAGATAAGAAATTTAAAGTTTTAAAAGGTTCAAAAGGTATTAGACAGTCATAAAATAACTAAAAATTGAATAAAATTAAATATTTTGAAATATAATTGAAAGAAATTATTCTTATTATTGAAGAATTTTAAATTTAATTAAAAAGATATTGTTAAATGAAAAATAATTATTTTATTTTATAAAAACTTATTAATTTACAAAAATTGACCGATTAATTAATAAACTGGTCGGTTTTAACAGCAAGAATTATTAAAATAATTCGATCTAGAAAGTTAAAAAATGAATCAAAAAGTTAGGCAATTCAAGATTTTTGCAATTAAACTGATCCACTAATCGAGTTTTTAATCATTAATATATACATTAAATTGAACTCAGATTTTCTTAAGCAAAATTTAAGTTTTGGATTAAATATCCAATTTAGACTAAAATTGGGGTTTCAACTTAAATTCGGATTAGAATTTTTGAACTTTTACAGGATTGAATCTGTCTCAAAATTTGATAGAATTAAGTTTTGTTTATTAACTTCAATTTAAGCTTGAATTTTTTGTGCCAAATCTATGTATATTTACTTGTATTTAGACTCCGAAAATAGGACAGGCAATATTGACAAGTCTATCCACCATGAAAGGTCACGAGCAAAGAGCGGCGGTATAATTGGATCCCAGTTCCATTCATTTTCCATTGAAGTGGTTGATAAAAGTGGGTCGTGATTCCCTCAACAAAAAAAAAAAAAAAAAAAGTGGGACATAATCTTTTATACCCTTATTCTGTACCTACTCTGTGCCTATTAGATCTGAGTCATCTATTTTTATGGGTCCCACATAAATGGATAGTTTAGATATAACGGGCACAAAGTAGGTATAGAATAAGTAGTAAAGAGGATTTGAGTGAGATAAAAATAGGTGCCCAAGTCTTTTATAGTTCTCTTTATTGGGTTGAGTCATACTGCAATATACAACACCACTTGTACTTCACTGTTTCACACTCACTTAAATTAAACCCAATTTATCTTTAATTTAAATTAATTCTAATTTTAGATTAATCCTAAATCACTCTAATTAGGGTTAAATAATTTTAATTTTACGTTTAACTTAATTAACTCTAATTTCTAAAGGATCCTAATTATCTATAACTAACCATAATTTAGAATTCTCAATATTAACAATACGATATATTGTACTCAATATAAAATCTCAATGCACAACTAATTAGCTTGAAGGGTTTTGGAAGAGTAGATCTCTTATGATTTGTTTTGTTTTGTTTCGTCAAAAACAAACAAGCCTTAATATCGAATTGCAGTAGTTAAAGTGACAGAAGTGAGAAGCTTTTTAAAGTTTGACATCACTGACTTTGCCGAATGGCCGTTACAACTTCAGAGATGGATTGAAATTTGCGCCTTTCCTTAACAAGCAGCTTTGCCATCTCCAGAGCCTGGTGCTCACATTTAGCTCGTTTGGCAGCATCAGCAATTGACTCAAAATCTTCAACATGAGCTACACCCACAATCCTCCTGTAAATTGAAAAGTTCAGAATGGTTGAGATAGGGGGGCAGACTATAATATCTCTCAACCAAAACAAAATAAGGAAAATGCAGAAACCACAATTGTTGAAGGAAACTTTCCATATCACCTTATCATTTTTGCTGCACCAAATCCAAGAGTGTCATGGAACAGATCTGTCATGAATTTCTTCTGCACAAGAAGCTGAAGTTCAGGATTGTTGTAAATTTCAGGAAGGTACGCCTCTCCGTGGCCATTTTTGTGCTCGTCCCAGAGGGCAGTAAACTTTTTATAGAAAAGAACCCAAGTCTCCTCTATGGTCTTTAAAATCCATTCTTTATACTTCTGCAAAAATGTAGCTTTCACGTGTAAAGCTGTAGCCCAATTAATGAATACATATTCCAACATAAAGCTCATGAAACACACTTTCCAGTTTATAAGCAAAAACACGAATGTAAACAATCATAATACTGATTTTATATTTCAAGTATGCATGAACAAAGACCAGAAAAAGGTGATGAGATTTTTGTTCTATACATACTTTTCTGTCATTCTCTTGATTGGCATGTCCATCTTGAGCATAAAATGCCAAAATTAAGTTCCCAAAAAAAGCACCAGTATCATAACCCATCGGACCGACAAATGCGAATTCTGAATCCAGAACCTGAGTTGAATCCTGGGTAACCATGATAGAGCTAGTATGAAGATCTCCATGTATTAAAGCCTGGGCTCTTTCACAGAACCTACAAGAATGTTGATAATGATAGATTAAGAAATAGATTAACACAAACATATTAACAAAGATAAAAATGTAGTAAAATAGAGTCCATACATAGATTTCAACTCTGCAACTTCAAGTTTTAAGGTATTATCCTCACGAATGGCCTCAGCGTCTCGGTCAAGATACGGGGAAGTCCAACGATTGTGTTGAGACACTCTGTATGGGTCAGAGAACACAACCTGCTCGGTAAGTCTGCATAACTCCACATTGGCACAATATTCAGCAACTGCACAGAATTCGGCAATTGCAATCATGTTAGATGCATTGCGTATAAATTGTCATCTCTATGACACACAGGAAAAAGCATGCCACCAAACAGACTGACATAAAGAATAAAGGAAGCAGACCATATGACATACCATCACGCTTATGCTCTGTTGTGGTACGATAAATAAGGGATGTGTAGAACAGAGTCCTTGCCATATAGTTTGACATATGTTCTGCTAGCATCGGGTACTCAATTCCAGCAACTAATCCTTTCCTGAGGATTATATGTGGGGGCTCCAAGTATCGCATTCCAGTCAAAGACATGGTACGATCAAAATGATAAACTTCAGGCACATGTTCAGGACATAACTTGCCGTGTTTCTTGAGTGTCAAAGCTTCAAAGTATGCTCTCTCCTTACTCATAGGCCACGATTCTCCTATCAAACGTACGTATGGAAGTGCCTGCAATCAAACACAAATAATTGTTTGTTTATACCTCAATCATGTGATTGATAAAATTATTATCTACCTAATTTAAGTTTAGTTATTTTTTTAACAAACTCAAAATCAACTAAATTTAAATAAAATCTTATGCCACTAGAGATATTAGATTCATTTTTCAAATAGTAGTGACGTCTATTATTTTGAATAATATAATGGCAGTAACTAAATACATAATTAAAGTCATATCTTGTTTAGTAGTTATGACATGTAACCAATTACTTACTTTTCTTATAGTTATATCTTATTTTAAGTAGAATTGACCTTATTTAGTATATTTGATACTAAATTAGTAAACTAAATTTCTTAGACATAGGTTAAATTTAAGAACAGTTATTGAAGTCAGATAAAAAAGTTGTATGTCTATTATGAAATTTTGCCACTAATCTTTGTTGAGGATTTGATAACAAAGTTTTGGAGATATGTTAATATCATATTAATGACAAAATGTAATGACTTTCTGAGTTGACAAATATCTTATAAACTTCAATGAAAATATGTGAGATGTATGTCCACAACATGATAGCAAAATGCAAGAGGTGCATGAAGTAGAGCTAAAAGGTATACAATATTGATGGAATTATTTGACTCAATTTAGTTTACTAAAAACATAAATTTGGACTACAATTAAAGGCTCCGCTATAATTCGATAATAGTTGTAATTAGAAGGAAAAATAATCGCATGAATTTTCTTGCCTATACGTGATATGACAGAGATCATATATATTTCTAGTTCATATTTATGAGTATTTGATACTAAATCCAAATTCAACATTACTACAATGTTCAATGAATGATAAGAAATAAATTGCTGGATAAATGGAGTTAATCCAAATTTATACAAATAGTTTGTATATATTGGAACAAAGGAGACCTATGATTAATATAAGTAACAAGAATATAAAGTTGAATAACTAAGATTATCTTATTATGTCATATTGCTTAAATAAACATGATGAGAATTATAAAGAAAGTTACATAGCAGAATATATGTATCTTTTTTACTTGAATTGCATGAAACTTATTAAGCTGAAGAATAACCAAATCAATAAGTTGAAGAATAACCGAATCAACCTTTGGTGAAAGGATGATGATGGTACAAAATTGTTAAATTAATATATGTGATGTATTGAATGGAATAACAATCATAAAAGGATGGCTCTAATATTTCATTAGAAGTACTAATGACTTTATGTGATATGGTCACATATATTAAATGATATTGATTTAAAATTGTGAGAAGTTCAAATTGTTTAAATCTAAGTAGAAATTGCGCATTAAGAATGCTAAAGTACTTCGATGAAATTGATATGGTGAGTTTTAAATTTTTCAGTTATCTAAGTAATGAAATTCTCTAGTGAATACCTTCATAACTAATTTCCATAAGAATATGGATTTGTATAAGGAGGAATATACAGTATGAGATATTATATGATTCAATATTTTTTTCTTCCACAACTATACCTAGTATTAATAATTTACCCTTAGTAATTCTATTTAAATCAATTAACAAGATTTCATAATAGTTATGAAAAGCTAAGACTTTGAAACAGTCAAATTTAAATGATTTTAGGATGTGATACTTAGTTGAATCATGTATTATCCAATAAGTTTAGAACTAAATTGGATAATGAAAGGTTATGAGATATCTAAAAGTCTAAATATAATCTTACAAACTTATTGAACAAATTGTTTGTTTCAATATATACTTATATGAAAATGGTTCTCAAGATATATAATGTAAGTAAGATGGAATTTGAAAAGTTCAAATCTCATGATAATACATCAAATTGGAACTATGGCTTTTGTTGATACAACTAATGTATAATTAAAAAGCTACGAGCAGTTGACAAATTCACTTTCATGATGATCTCAAAAAGTTTTTATTTTGAGATGATTGTAAATTTATCATATCTATAAAAAGATTAATGAGAGTACATCTATCCACTTTAGTATGAGTATGTATAAATATATTGCTTATAGAGAAAACAAATTTCATATTTCAAATATTAAAAGGTTTAATTACTAAAAACAACCTAAACTTTTGACAAATTTTCAATTAGCTCAAACTTTAAAAAATAACAATAAAATGCTTAAAGTTTTAATTTGTTTCAACTCTAGCATGACGTTAGTCTTACTGTTATCTTTACTAATATGACACTATCACGTGTCAATGAGTCCTCATTAATTAGACACATCAGCAAAATTAACAGTTTTGAGTTTGATTATTGAAATGACATAGTTTCAAACCTAAATCCCTAATTTCCTTGCACTCTCACACCCTAGTTCGTAATCTATAACCTGAGTTCCTCACTTCGTTCTTACTCTCACACCCTCATTCTCGTGCAAAAAATAGATTACTAGACTCATGAAAAATCAGAAACCACTATAAAAAAGAAGTATCTTAATCGACCCTACAAACAAGAGCAAGTCAAATGTTCCAATCATTGAAAATAAAGAAAACCCACAAATATCGAAAGCAAAAGATGAAGAGAAGTTAAGAGAGAGAATATTCAAAAAGAGAAGAGATTAGAGATGACTTAGGTGGTCTTTTTATTTGCCATTAGCACAGATTACATTGTAACCATAATTCTTGTTATGGATTTTATGATTTTACAATTTCGTTTGAATAATATCGTTCTGTTACATTTGAGTATGCAAGAGTTGTGGCCAGGTTGCTTTTATGATGGTTACCACTGAAACATGTTTTACGTTTTACTTATTAGATTTCATACATGTTTCTAGTTTGACAGTAGTTTACCCTTTATATTTGTCAAGAATTATCCACCATTCTACTTCATATGAAATATTTGATAGTCAAATGTTCTCTTAGATTACAAGTTATAGGTTACAAACGATAGTGTGAGAGTGAGAGTGAGTAAGAAGAAATTAAGGATTTAGGTTTGGGATAACAATGCCTGGGTAATTCTCTAAAAAATGAAACGACGTCATCTCAATTCTATAACGAAATGACTTCATTTCAATAATCAAACTCAAACTTGCTAATTTCGTTGGCATGTGTAATTAATAAGGGTCTATTGACACGTGATAATGCCACGTCAGCAAGATAACAGTGAGGTTAACGTCGAGCTAGAATTGAAACTTTTAGTATTTTATTGCTATTTTTTAAAGTTTGAACTATAATTAAATTTTGACAAAAATTTAGGCTTTTTTTGATAAATCACCCTTGTTAAAATTACAATTGTCTAAGAATGACTCTTATTGGATATGAAAAGATAACCACTTAATTATGAGAATTAGATCTATAAAGATAGATATGGATGTTATTTTCCTATTTTAGTCTAAGTACATAGCTAATGTATTAAAAGTGTTTAGTATTTGAGATATCTCATATGATATTACGTTTTATTTGGGAATAACTGGTATTTAGTTAAAATTAATTCTAATTCTAATTAAAGTTTAATTGAAATTAAAATTTTATTTCAATTAAATGACTAAAATATCTATTATAAATAAGTTTGGACTATAAGAAAACTAGCACTTTTTGCTTAAATCTCTCTATAATATTATAAAATTCTCTTAATATGTTCTATAAATACTGTTAAAGGTTAGACACTTGTGCGACTATGGTAATTAAGAAGAGCTAGTTTCAAAAATAGTTCGAAGAAAATGACAAGATAATGATTAAACTTCACAATAAAGTACGAATTAAAATTTTTGCTTTTTTATATTTTATGTATTAATCATGTTATACATTTAAAGTACTCTTGGCTTTCAAAAAATCTTACGATATAGTTTCCCAATTATTCTATTGTATGCGAGATCAAATCCTGCCTCAACTTCTCAAAAACCATGTCATACCACTTTTCAAAATAATCTCCAAATGTAAGAAGATACCTTAAACAACAAAATTATTTGTCCTCGTCACAAGAAATCAAATGGACTGTCTATAGTCTAACAATTAGTAAAGAACAATCGAATCAAGTAGATCTCGTAAAGAACCACACACTATTCTCCTAAATCCAATAGCCTCAAGCAAATTTTCTATAACTACTCAACTTCCAACTCACTTTCCATTTTGGTCATGCCTTAACTGCCTCCATGAACTATTATTTTTAAAGCACATGTCAATTATGTATCAATTGTCTGAATCCTAGACTTCTCATCTAATTCCTAAGACTATGAATTCTCTAGTCAAATCACTTTTAAGACTTCTAGTAGTTGGGTCTTTTCTTTTTTGGGAAAAATAGGCCGGAGTCTTTTTAGGCTATCAATAATTGCAAATTATATTCTTGAATCCTAGGCATAAATTTGTTATATGACTCTATGTATTGTGTTACTTGCAGTGGTCCCTTCCTCTAATTTCTTTGTTTATAGGAATTTTGTGCTTTAATTGTAAAGTAATAAATTTTTCCTTTAACAAAAAGTCAAAGATTTCATCTATTTAAAGGTGTCAAACGTGTATTGAATATGAGTAATTGGTCCTGGTATTTTCCTTTTAACCTCTAGATATTTTGCTCTATAGAGGGGCTATCATATGAATTTATGTCCATAAAATAAGTACGAATTGAACTAATTTTTTGATCTTCTTCTTCCCCAACAAATTCTTCATATTGAGATACTATGGTGTCAACTTATAGGAATCACGGAATTTTATACCTTATAATTTTTTTGAAGTTCAATATTGAGACATCTTTGAGCTAACTTCACATATTTGGGTCTCTAGGATTGCAATCCAATATCGAATTCTTATCTTCTTAAATCGGGTGATGAACATGTCTACATTAATTACAACTTTTCTAAGTAACTATAGAAAATTTAGCTATACTAATTTCATGTTCAATCTCGAAAATTTTAGTAAAAAATGGTCTCTCAATTTCAGCCTATGAAATGATAGAATTCCTAACAACATAGCATAATAGGAGAAGGTTGTGCCTATTAAAAATTTGGGAACAGTTTAAGCTTGAAATTATTGAAATTTTCATAATTATCCAATTCATCACACTCCATAGTGAGTCTTGTGCCCAACAATCTGTATTAGGGTAGTAGAAAATTTGTCCACCTTCTTTGTCAATATTTTAACTGCCTCAGTCATAAAGACGTAAGTTGCACTTCAACTATGGAATCTCATTTATACAAACAATGTCATTTCATGTGAATGGTTGCAACGATTTTGGATTCTCGCCAACTAAGGACTTAGTTGAAGGAGAAGCTACCTTCTTAAGATTCCTATTTGGTCGGGTCGGTTGGATCAGCTTTACCAAGCCCAGCTCCAGGCCTGGATGACGACGGCCCGACGACCATGGCCCGCTCGGCCCATCAGGAGTTAGACCCTCATGCAAACGCAAAGACCTACGTAAACTTAGCACCCACGGCATATATAAGGTACTATTCCTACCGGATTCAGGTATGAGAATTCAACCTTATTTTTCTCTGTTTACCGTAGCCAAAATCCAACCAAAATATTGACTTGAGCATTGGAGGGGCCTTCCGGGAAACAATTCTCGGCCTGCTGTTGTCTGTTTTGCAGGTATCTCACAGCCAGAATCGCACAGATCATGGATCAAAACAACGACGTTCAACTTTAGCAGAATCCGGCTGAACCACTATTCATTTAGGATTAAAAACATTATTTCTCTACTATATAGTAAGGACTTCTTCCTCTAAAATTGGAGGCACAACTATTTCCTTTTCATTCCTCATCGTGTCCTATTGGATGTGCCAAGTTATTGGTCAGTTATACAATCAACTTGGAATTCAAGCATGGCAGGAAGTAACTCTCCCTGAATTTATACCTGACTTCTTATTAACGATATAGATGGGCTTCAAAAAACTTAGAAAATGAAATTTTAAACTACTAAAATGCTAAAAAGTGACGAAATAAGATTTAAGCTACAAAGATTATCTGATTTAGACAAAAGAAAGGTACAATCTATAAAGAAAATAATGACAAAGATGGGTACGAGAAATTTGAAATAACAAGGTATTTTGTTGTTGTAGTCTAATTGTTTGCATGTATGTTTGTCATATCTGATTATGTGTCCTTTGTGTTGTTAGTAAATATATAAAATCAATTAAGTTGGTCTCACACAACAGTTTAAGCTATTGTAGTGAAACGGTCACTTAATATAATATCAGAATCTTTATGACCAAGTAGTCGTGAGTTCAAATCCTACCACCTACTTATTATTCAGCACAAGGTAAAGTGAGTCTGTGCAAGTTTCAAGCCCCACTTGAGAGAGTGTGTTAATAAATATATAAAATCAATTAAGTTGATCTCACACAACAGCTTAAGCTATTGTGGTGAAATGGTCACTTAAGTAAATTTATGTAATCCTCTAACTTCAAACATTCTCAAACTATTTTCATGCAACTACTTCCCATTCACTTCCCATGTTCTAATTAACTACCTACACACTATTCTCCCAATTTCAATATTCTTAAGCAATTTTCCTGTAACTACTCAACTTAGTAATTTACTTTTTATTTTGGCCATGTCCTACCTAACTACCTCCATGCTCTATTATTTTTAAAGTGCATGTTAATTGTATATTAATTGTCTAAACTTCTCAACTAATTCTCCCATAAATGAATTCTTTGACTAAATGACTTCCAAAATTTTTATTATTCCAATCTTTTCACTTTTGGTGTAAATAGACAATTCTTTTTCAGCTATCAACACCATTCTCTCAAAGGCCAAGCAGTCCGACATGGATTACAGCACAAGAAACCCATCAGTCACCTACAAATCAAATATTCAGTCACTTACCTGCTTAACAACAAAAGAGCCAGTTGAGCCAACAACAATATAGACGAAGTTGAGATTCCCATCCCCAACTTCTTTGATCTTCAAGTCATCGAACTTGTTACCAATTTTATCAGACAAAGCCGGCGTTGACTTGATGTACTCTATCAAATTTTTCTCGTCCAATGGTCTGAACTCCGGGAACGTCATTTCGGCGGCGAGAAGCAGCAGTTACGACGGAGGATGACCAATGTGTGGAGTTCGGAAATGCGTGGACATGAACACTGTACGCTCGGTAGAGTTGGTATTTAAGAGCTTAGGATTGGTTCACTGAACCTGGTCACCGTGGTATTTGTGTGGCCGTTGTTTGAGAATCCAAGGTTAGCTTTGTTAAAGTGACAAATCAGAAATCGCCACTTCAGATTGATACTAGTCAGATTATTACTATTATTAGCACTATCGTAATCATGGATCAACGGAGACTTGGGTTAAGTATGAATATTAGTAAAATTATGGAAAGTCAAGATCAATAATTGCTTAGAATTTGTATGAATCATGTTGATCAACTACAGAATAATCGGGGCGCGCACGCCAACCTTGAATTACCAAAGAATGTAATAATGACAAAAGCTATAAAAAAGTCGAAAAGAAAAAAAAAAGAAATGCTGCAAAACGCCAAAACTCAACATCCGGCATGAATGGCACCAATTCTGATAGTTTTCTTGGATATTTTCTATTCCTCTAAAAAAAATAACTATTTTATATCAATAAAACTTGTACTATTAGCAGCATCCTTGGAGCTTTAGATCATGCTGACTGGGTGAGTGACGATGTACATACTAGGAACTAAAATCTGAAAAGTGAAAACTTTAGCTCTATTTCAAACTTTATTACTAAAATTTAACTTTCGCAAAGAGTTGATGATTAAATATCGGCTATTGTGTTCACATATTCTTAGGGAGAAATGTAGTACGTAACAGGAGTCTTAATTATGTATCTCGGATTGAACGTGAAAGGAAAAAAAATGAAAAATATTTTATTTCGATTTTATGACTTCAAACAAACTTTTCAAAGTCGAAACAAATGCAAATCAACCGACGCCTTCACTAGACTCAATCCTTGAGATGTCGTTAAGGCCTTTCTATAACTTCTTAACACGTGAACCTCTGAATGGATTAGAGTATCCAAATGTTCACGATTTGATTAAGCAACTACAGAAAACCTTAACCATATATATCTAACATCTATATTGCAACATCCCACTACCATAAAGCAAATACCCGAATACCCTGAGGGCAGCCAAGTACATACCTTATGATGATGGTATGTTGGAGCAAACAAATCCAATATACACATGGCAATTTAACACACACATGGCATCATCTACATACTCGAAACTCAGTAATCCTTAAAACCATTCATTCGTCAATTTTACACTGGTACCATCAAACGACCATTTACAAAGCTTATACACA
>JANZLX010000212.1:34651618-34665756 GCA_025531955.1 Erythroxylum orinocense
TTAATTCATGCTACACCTAACTCATTTAATGTCATAAGCTATTTAATGCTATTAACCCTTAATTTAATTTACTAATGTTTTAATTTCCTTTAATTTAAACTAATCATGCTTAATTAAATAACATGCTAAATTAATTAATAAAATAAAATAACTAATTAAAAAAAATTTTCGGGGCTAATATTGACAGATCCCAAAAAAAAGTTTAAAATTCTAACTTTGACTTATGCTTATTAGCATGTGAGCCTAAGCTCAATCTAACTCATTATCACCTCTACTTGATATTGCTTGTAAATATTTAAAGTTTTTCTTTCATTCTAATAATAAAATTCTAGTCATTATTTATAATATAATGTAATATAATTATAAGTTAAATAATTAAATATTGCCAAAACAAAAAAAATTCATAACAAACATTTGAATAACCAAAATTGTAAAGTTGACATATCATGTATCACAACCTAATTTTGTCATGACAAAGATATTCTAAAAATAAACTTCATAGAAAGTATTTGCCTAAGTCTTTTGCAATTGACTTATATTTATTAAATATTGACTCAAGTCATATTGCAATATCTTTTTGGTCTTAAAATCACAATCTTCATTCCACTAAAGTCGGTAACAAAATTGCAGCCCATAAACAATGATCAAGTGCATATTCCACCTTAACGTTTACAATATAATACATGTTGAACTCTAACATTTCAAAGTATTCAAATCGAACTCTTACAAGAACAACAACACCCAGTAGAAACCCCACTAAGATGAGAGGTCTAGAGAGGTTTAATAGTACGCAACCTTACATCTAATTAATAGTGAGGTTTTTTCCAACTCAAATCGATCTCTTACATTTTAAAAATGTTCAAAACAGACTCTGAGGGGATGAAAAATTTAACAATATTATCTCCTTATCAGTTAAATGCCATATTAGCATGATATAACATTTTTATTTTAAAACAAAAATGAGCCTCATTGCCACATGACTAATGGGAAAGTAAAAATGGGATCATTTTCTAGTTAATTTAAATATATAATTACATTAATTTCTTGTAAATTGAAATTTAGGTTAATTAAAATAAGTAAATCCATTATTATTACACACCTAATTAATTGACACATTGAGAATCCGAAACTAGGGATTCGTCTAAATCCCTAATTCAACTATCTTCTTCCCCTTTTCTCCTCTCACTACAAATACACACCTCCTCCCACATCCCCACACTTGTGTGGAAACTTTCATAGCTTCATCTTCATGTCTGTCTCACACATATAGTCACCTACTCCCTCATACTTTACTCCTATACACTACTTCTCTGCCTCGCACCAATCTTGTCTTTGTTTATATCTCATGTTGCCTTGGTTTTTGTCTCATCTTGGTTCTTTACTTCTTTGGTAAAACCCTACGGTTACTTCTTGTTTTTGTTAGTTTTTTTGGCTAAACGAACCATTTCTCTATGGGTCTTTCTTTAGCTTCATGGAAATTTTCATGTATTTTTCTTTTTATGGGATGCTTGATGTACTTATGGTGTTCTTATAGAGTCATAAGCTACTAGTAAATAGTTTAATTATCAATTCATCCGAGTTTGATGAGATTGTACTATTAATGTACATAAACTAGAAATCAATAAAGGATATAGTATTAGCATTTATATAATTGCTAGACAATTAAATAGGACAAAAACTAAAATCATAAATATTCTACTAATGTCATCCTTGTAAAATTACAATTATGCTTATTTATTTACTCAAAACCATAAATGCTTCTTCACTGGTTTAGAGACTGACGTCCATAATGCAGCTTGATTAGTTTTGTTATATAATAATTTGGCTGATACTTGGGATTTTTTCTGAACTAGAAAGATAAGTACTTAAGATTGTTTCTTCATCTCTCCCTTTCCGAGTTATTAGTTTTCTTTTTGTGGAATCCATTGTGTTTGATTTTTTTAGGGAAAGATGCAAACCAAAAGTCTTGTATTTACTTTACAATAATTAACAACGTATGGAATGAAGAGTTTTTTCCTTTTCAATATAATATAAATGAATATAAGATGAATCTATAACTCTTGTATCATTTATTTAGCATCCAATAATAAGATACTAAGGCTATGTTTGGTTGAGTGGTTATTAATGGAATGGAATGGAATATTATTCCATCGTTTGGGAGGAGAGTTTATAATGAAATAGAATGGAATAGGATGGAAGGGGAGAGTTTCACATTACGTCTCATTCCATCCTAAACAGTAAAAATAAGTTACTTTTGATTTGGGAGGTTTGGAATGGAATGAAAAATGATAAACAACATTTCACTATATTATATTATGAACCATTCTTCCAAACAATTTTTCACTATATTACATTATAAATCTTTCCATCCCTCCGAAACAACAATTTTCTAATAGTACATCTATTTACGTTTTAATTTATTCTATTAAAAACTTTACGTCAAATCAATCATAGCCTAAGAATTTAAATTTCTAAAAAGAACTAGAGAAAATCTCAAACTTGAGGTTGATGAAGAAAAATAAAAGGAACCTTGATGTCCCATTAACTTAAAAAGGTCATTAACTTTTATAACTAAATTATTTAATACCAAATAGGTAGGTATTAGTATCTTTAATTTTAGTAACTAATCTCAATAGCTAGGTGTATCATTTTAGTCATTCATTATTGGTATAAAAAATTGAGCCATTTCGAATGCTTTTCACTAGTGTTTAGCAACCTAGTTTTGCAAAAAGTTTTTAGCCTTTGCAACTTTAACTTTCTTGCAAAAGCACAAACTGTTGATTGCATAGTGAATTGTGATCGACAAACTTTGTTATTTTATAATTTTTATAAATATTTTTGTTAACTTATGTATGAATTGGTGATAATTACATCGTGATAATTGTAATAACATCCTAGAGCTATAGACATGATGTCTTTTACTAATATTACATTAAATTCAAATAATGTTTATATGGTTTATTATTGTGGTTTAAAAGCCCCGTTAAGAACTTCACGCAGTGATAATAATCTAGGAAGGAGATTTTATGGATGCCCTAAATAACAATTAATTTATTTTTTATGTTTTTCTTATTAATTATTAGTTTTATTTCATATTAGAAGATGTGAATTTTTTTAAATGGTATGATGAGAAATTTAGCGAGAGGGCTATTAAACTGATTCATAAATTAAAGAAAGAAGAGTGTATATTGAAGAAGGAAGCCAAAACAACCACAATTGAATCAAGAACAATGTTGGAAATAGAGGAGCAAATAAAGTTCATGAAATAAGACATTATTTTCTTGACAAAAGAGAAAAATGAGTTGAAATTTATTTTAGTGATATTGTAAATATGGTTTGTTGTGCTTATGGTGAGTGCTATAATAAAAATGTTATGGGAAAATGGAATTGAATTTAATATTTTTGTTTCAAATTTAAATTCTGATGAATGAAAAAAAGACTTTGGTTGATTGTCCTATCTCTTTATTTTTTGGTTCCTATGGTTGGTAATCTAGTAGTGAGATGAGAGTGTTATATTAGTAAGTAAGAAGAAAATGGGATTGTTATTTATAAAGATGCCTTAATGGACATTTAGACACAAAACATATGTTTCAGAGATAGGACATAGTGTTACTCCAAAGTTCACCTTAAATGCAAGAAGTTCCACACAAGTGAATAATCTATATTTTTGTTCTAACAATTGACCCGCACATATTACAACCACTTAAATGATCAAGTAATCAATAGGATGGAAAATAATATTACAATATGAGTGTCAGAAGAACATGAACCCTAATTAACAATTGTAATAGTCATCAAGAAGTATATTTTGTAGTTTTATATCATAATTAATAATCTGAGCATTACGTTATTTATGCAAATATAGTAATCATCTTGCAATGCCAAAAACAATTAGGATCGTCTATTCCAAATAGGCCATCATCTTATAAATTCTTCACTATAACAAGAATATATGAACATATCTGCAATGTTCCTTTATAAAAAAAACTCCAAAAGCTCCTCTTCCCAACTCTTCTTTGAACCCATTTGTAAGTAATTGCACAATGATATGGATTATACTAACTATATAAGTAAATAATTATTACTTATTTTTATATTTTATGTACTTATTTATTTATTTTATTTTATTTTTACATTTATTTTTTATTACTTTTTTGTACGTGGATCTATCGGAAACACCACTCAACTAGGAGTAAAGCTACGTACTTCTGGACCTCTCTAGAACCCATATATCAGAGGGACTCTTATTGGGATGTTATTGTTGTTGCATAAGTAAATAATTTTACCATTAACATCTATCTATCTACAAAAGTAACAAATATATTTATATTAGTTAGAATTTATATACAAAATACCAATAACATCCACCTATCCATATATATACAAATGTACCAACTTTTATATATCCATCTATAAACAAAAATGCCAACAACAAAAGTACCAACAACATTTACCGATCCCATCTATATACAAAAGTACCAACAACACATATAACAACATTAAACATTGCTTCCCTCATCTGCACTGGGAAGGTTGTTTATGTAGCGGTTGAGTGAATGATGCTCGCCTCCTTATTGCTTCATATTATAACTGTTAGAAGTGATGGTAAATTGTCCTCTGAAACTTTTATACCCATAGGTTTAAAATACAATTTGAATGTATGCAAAGCAACTTCTCTTTACTTCATTGTACTGCTATAATAAGAGCTAGCAACCTACAAACACACATGTTATTAATATTATTCATTTGAATTAGTTATTAACAATCTAACGAATGCTCATATATGGAACTCCTAGTGTTGCTTTGTTGACTTAATATGACGATATCTTCAACTATGTTTGCACCAATAACATATGAAGATGCCTCAGTGATAACCTAATAAATATGATAAAAATAACTTTGTAACTTTGGTATATGAAGCAATACAAGGTTTGATAAACTAAGAATGTTTTATATTTATAAATATTCCTGACTAGGTTAAGTTGAGTCTTCATTCTTATATTTTTTGGCATTATGGCTAGAATTGCCATATTTCTTACATTTTTGTACATGTCCCTTTCAATTCAATTTGTTTTTATTTTTCAAATTCTTAGGCTCATTTACTCCTCTTTAGTTATTTTTGGTCTCCCTGGCATGACTATTTTTGGTTGTGGGATTATCACTTCTGCATTAATAGTAGGCCAAAAAGTTGCACCCTTAATAGGTTGCAACATATGGTCATACAATTTGAGAAATTGAGCCTTCTTGTAGCAATCATCTACAAATGTCTTTTCCTTTTATTTAAAATGGTGCATGGCACTTGTAGCATACTTGCAAGGGTATCCACATAGATTCTATGCTCAATAACTGCATGATTAGTGTCTACCAATCTTTACAATATGCTTGTCATCATCCTTTGACATTTCATATGCCCCATCTCCATTCCATATTATTCTCCATTGCATTGCATCTTTCTTGTTATTCTCCAATTTCTTCATAATCGTCAACGCAAAATCTAGCTTTTAAGAATGTATAAATTCTCTGATATCTACATGTCTCTTCTTCATTATGATTCTAATTATTTCAAGCATGTTAATAACTAACCATCTCTTACTAGCAAGACCCACCCATTAAAGGTTTTACTCATATTGTCATCAAAAACTAGGCATTTCGATTCAAAGAATGCTGATACATATTCAAGTTTTACTTTATCCAATCCTTTTAGCTACTAATTGAAACTTTCTGTGTATTTTGACTATGCATAATTCCATAACTGCTTCAACAAATCCTTCCCTTCCAGTTCATATGCCAATTATAGTATATATGCCTAACATATATCTGATGAGTGGTATATGATAATTTCTCTTATGATATGATAATTTCTCTTATGCAACTCTAAATAATCACTAAAACATTAGAAAGAATTTAGTTAATATAAAAGAAATTGTATAACAATTAATTAGAAATATATGAAAAATAAGATACTTTTGCATATCTAATATAACTATAAGCTATTCACCACTATCTAATTCCGAGACAAAAGCCATCAAATTCATAAACTACGTCCATATACATTATTCTTACCTTCACAACAACTCAAGTCAATGGATACATCCCTCCATCACCATTCCTTCCAACTGCGTTCAATAACTGGCTTTGGATTTTTGTCTTTAGAAAGTAGCAATCAATACCAAAATTTAGCCTCAAATGCCTCCATCCTCTTTTTATGGCATAGAAGAAAATGCATAATCATTTGAACTACAAAAAAGAGATAAAGAAGTATGAAAAAGTATAATCTTACATAATTGTGTGATGACATGCATAAATATAATTTTGCATACCTGTAACAAAGAAGTATCTTCACTCCTAGCTAGTTGTAATTATATTGTTGAACCTAAAGTACTAATCCTAAACTCATATATATACATATTCATTCACAAATCAGTTGCCCTCTCTTTTCTTAATCTCCTTTTTGTTGCTTTACACATACTTGGTGTAGCATTCAATTGACAAGGAGTTATCTCTATTAAATTTTATGTTCATTTAGGATATGTTTAAACTTTTTGGAAACGTTGAGGATTCAATTTGAACGTTTCGAAATGTTATAGTCTATCATGTATTCTGTTATAAATGTTGAGGTTCCAAATACACTTTTGGCTCATAAATAATATATATACGCAATTTTTGTGATTTGTCATAAAATTTTCGTTAATATGTCGCATAACTAATTCAGAGCAACAGACTATTTTTTGTAACTTTAAATTGAAAGGGATATGGAGTAGAAATACACAAGTTAGAATTTAAACTATTACTTCTATATCAATATCATTACTTGTCCCTCACAAACTGAATTTCCAAAGCTTCCAATTTCTTGATAAACGTGGAGTAAAATTTAAGATTAGGAACATGAAAGTAGTGACCTTGGTTTAATAGGGACCCAAAATTTGATGATTACAGTAATGAAGGGTGTTAGGATATATGTTATATATCTAAGTAAATAGTTTTGGCATTATTTATTAATTAGACATATAAGATATTATTTATAGTGGGATTCAAATAGATGTGGTTGTTACACTTGTAGTTGTGAAAGGATCCTATACAATATTGAAGTCTATTATCATATGGGTAATTGAATTGTTTTACTGCTAGATTTTGTGGATTTCGTGTATAGAAGAAAAAGTGAAGTGGTTGTTGCGTGTTGGACAAGGGCTCTTGCTGGTGAATATCTTACATGTCTCTATCCATGGAAGAAGTGCATCTTACATGGGAGTCTTGCAATCAACAATGCAGTGGGTGTTGAAAAGCGCAACTTATGTGGTTTTTTGGGTTCTAGTTTTTATACATATCGTGGGTTAATTTCTAATCTCTAAGGGAGTTATTCTTTTTGGCTTGTGCGTTAAATATACATGTGTGTCGTGGGCCATATGATTTAATTGGAATTGTTCAAGCATCGTCTTTGCTCTTTGCGTGTTTGCAATAGAGAATGGGTATTCCATCTTGTGACTCACGTTATTGATCTCTATTGGTGTGTGTCACTGTTGCTAGCTTCTCATGGTTGTGTAAAAACGTGGTTTACGGGCATGTATTGATTTTTGGTGGGTGGCTCATTGCTCTATAACTACCTTGTGTGTGTGAGTTCTGGCAATTGGTTGATTGTTGGGTGTGTGTAGTCGATATGCTTCTGGTTTATATTTCTTAAGTGATTTTGGTGGAGGCTTAATTGATTGATCTATCACACTGAATATGTTCTTGGTGTAGCCATAAGGTAGTTCAGAGTATTGTGTGATTCTGCCAATTTTTTTCAACAATTTTCAGATCCATTTCAAAAGAGCGTAACTCATCGGGAAATTGCTCTTTTCTATTTCCAGTGTATTTAGTTTTTGTTCTTTATTATTTTAATCACTTGAGTTATTCGTTTATTGTTCTTTCATTAAAAGATTGATTGAGAAAATCCTCTGTTGAAGTTAGTACAAGGTGGTCATACTATTGGATATGAAATTCTTCCACGGAAAGTGAGGTTGAGAGATAGTGTCAAGGGTTGAGTGGTGTCGGTTCAGTAAAGCCTTGGGTAAATCTATTGTACTTCGGTGAAAGTGACTAAGTTAGATGAGGCCCCGCAGACATAGGCAAGGTACTTCAAACTGTATTGCCAAATTTCTGGTGTTATTTGTTATTTCGTTTTTTATTGCTTTTATTTTTTGTTTATGCAAGAGATGTCCACAGTAAAATCGAAAAGTTTACGAAACTAATACAACCTACGATTTTTTAGAGGGGATTAAAATATGTTGTAAAGGGGACACATGTAGTAAGCTTTTTCCTTTTGCAAGTTGTAAAAGTTTAGGAATCATTTCTTTTCTGATCTTATCTTTTTTTGTGGTATTTTTTGGCTACATTTTAATTGTTTATATTAACATAATTTATATTTTTATTATTGATAATAATTAAATATTAAATTAATTTTATAAGTTAATTAAGTAAATAATTTTAATTTATAAAATTTAAAGTAATTATAAAATTTGAAATTCATTAAATTATTAGATTATATTGATAAGAATTATGTTAGTATATTAAATAATTAAATAATATATGAATAAGATTATGACTAAAAAAAATAATAAAACTACTTTTATAATTTTTATACATTACAAAAACTTTAAAAAACGCAAGTAATTTTTTAAAACTCTAACATTAGTAAGCCTTTTAAAGTATTACTAAAAATTTTAATCTTAAGTGACAAAATTCATTACTTAATAAAATTAAGACTTCATACATTTGGAGGGTAAATAAACAATTTTTTCCACCGCAAAAGTCTTTTTTAAAAAAAAAGTATTTGGCTGTAAAATGAAAAAATAATTTTTCAGTAGATATAACTTTTTTAGTAGCTAAAATACAACTTTTTAATAAGCTCAAATTTGGAACTTCTCAAAAAACTGCTTTTTTTAGTAGATTTTTTAGATCAATTAATGAACCTATTTTTTAGTCTTTTTTGCCATTATATTTTACACATAATTATCACAATACTCACAAACTCATCTTCACATTTGTTTAGAGAATTATATAATATTATTTGGCTTTATTGTATATTTTAATATTTAGTTTTAATATTAGTTTTACTTATGTTATAATCCATATAAAAGATTTGGTTAAATATATTTTCACTTATATTTCATATAGTTTAAAATTATATAATAATTAATATATTGTACTTTGCATATTGTTTAATATACTTTAAATAATATTTATATGCATAAATAATTTTATTTTAAAATAAAATATAGTTAAAATTAAAAGTGCTTTTTATTTTTATATTGTCAAACAGTATGAAACTCTTTCAAAAAAAACTTTTTTAAGTGATAATCAAACAGTCAATTAGCTTCTTACAAAAGCTCTTATAAAAAAGTTCTACTGACAAAAATTCTAATAACAAAAACTCTACTGATATAAGTCCATCCAAACAAGTGTTAAGTGTCATTTTAGTGCTTAAATGTCATTGATTACCTAGGACTCACAACAAGATCAACTGCTAATATTATTCTATGTCAACTCTATTTTATGAGCATCAGTCAATCCAATAAATAAAACCTACAAAATTTAAATAGATAGAGGCTCATAAAACAGCAGACACGAAATAACGAAAACAAGTGACGTGAAACCCACGAAACCACTTGTACTTCATTGTTTCGCAATATTAACAATGCTATTGTACTTAAAACATAATATCACAATCCACAACTAAGTAGCTTTATTGGTACCTTTTTCTTTAATTGGCATCCTCTTTCGACACATCTCTTATGATTTGTTTTGTTTTGAAACATCAAAAACAAACAAGCCTTAATATCGAATTACAGTAGTTAAAGTGAGAGGACAGAAGCTTTTTAGAAGTTTGTCATCACTGACTTTGCCGAATGACTGTTACAACTTCAGAGATGGATTGAAATTTGCGCCGTTCCTTAACAAGCAGCTTTGCCATCTCCAGAGCCTGGCGCTCACATTTAGCTCGTTTGGCAGCATCAGCAATTGACTCAAAATCTTCAACATGAGCTACACCCACAATCCTTCTGTAAATTGAAAAATTCAGAATGGTTGAGATAGGGCAGACTATAATATCTCTCAACCAAAACAAAATAAGGAAAATGCAGAAACCACAATTGTTGAAGGAAACTTTCCATATCACCTTATCATTTTTGCTGCACCAAATCCAAGAGTGTCATGGAACAGATCTGTCATGAATTTCTTCTGCACAAGAAGCTGAAGTTCAGGATTGTTGTAAATTTCAGGAAGGTACGCCTCTCCATGGCCATTTTTTTGCTCGTCCCAGAGGGCAGTAAACTTTTTATAGAAAAGAACCCAAGTCTCCTCAATGGTCTTTAAAATCCATTCTTTATACTTCTGCAAAAATGTAGCTTTCACTTGTAAAGCTGTAGACCAATTAATGAATACATATTCCAACAAAAAACTCATGAAACACACTTTCAAGTTTATAAGCAAACTGAAACAAATACCTCAGAAATGTCAATAGAATGTGCCTAATTGGACATGATATAAATGAATACCTAGAAAACCAGTATGAGGATGTGGCCATGGACAAGTGTAATACAATTGAAAGAACAAAGCAAATGAACATGAGAAAAAGGGAGTATATCCAATAATAAAGGCCTCTGTAAACCATGAAAATTCAATGATTTAGCTTAAACAACTGAGAAAGTCAACATAGAAGATATAAACGGTAGGATTAGCCAACTAAATTCTAGCTTCAATGCTGACAGATTAATAATTTTGTTGGGGCAGCTATAAAGTAAGTAAATACACATCTAAAAATGGTAGTATATTTAGCAAGAAAAAACTAGAATTTTGACGAATACAAGCAAAAACAGGAATATGAACAATCATAATACTGATTTTATATTCCAATTATGCATGAACACAGAACAGAAAGATATTTGTTCTGTACATACTTTTCTGTCATTCTCTTGATTGGCATGTCCATCTTGAGCATAAAATGCCAAAATTAAGTTCCCAACAAAAGCACCAATATCAAAACCCATGGGACCATAAAATGCGAACTCCGGATCTATAACCTGAGTTGAATCCTGGGTAACCATGACAGAGCCTGTATGTAGATCTCCATGTATTAAGGCCTGGGCTCTTTCACAGAACCTACAAGAATGTTGATAATGATAGATTAAGAAATAGATTAAAACAAACATAATAATGAAAATACAAATGAAGTAGTAAAATAGAGTCCATACATAGATTTCAACCCTGCAACTTCAAGTTTTAAGGTATTATCATCACGAATAGCCTCAGCGTCTTGGTCAAGATAAGGGGAAGTCCAACGATTGTATTGAGACAATCTGTAAGGATCAGAGAACACAACCTGCTCGGTAAGTCTGCATAACTCCACATTGCCACAAAATTCAGCAACTGCACAGAATTCAGCAGTTGCAATCATGTTAGATGCATTGTGCATAAATTGTCAACTCTGTGACAGAGGAAAAGAGCATGCCACCAACCAGGAATGAGACAAGGAATAAAGGAAGCAGACCATATGACCTACCATCACGCTTATGCTCCGTTGTGGTACGATAAATAAGGGATGTGTGGAACAGAGTCCTTGCCATATATTTTGAAATATGTTCTGCTAGCACCGGGTACTCAATTCCAGCGATTAATCCTTTTCTGAGGATTATATGTGGGGGCTCCAAGTATCGCATGCCAATCAAAGACATGGTACCGTCATAATGATAGACTTCAGGCACATGTTCAGGGCACAACTTGCCATGTTCCTTGAGTGTCAAAGATTCAAAGTATGCTCTCTCCTTACTCATTGGCCATGATTCTCCTATGCAACGTATGTATGGAATTGCCTGCAATGAATCACAGACTACATCATACCACTAAACCACTGTTCCAAAATAATCTCCAAAGGTAAGAATAAGATACTTTAAACAACAGAAGACACAAGAAATCGAATGTACTGTCCGTAGTCTATCAGTTAGTAGAGAACAACTGAATCAAGTACATCTACTAAGCATCAGGGACGAAGAACGGTAGATTATAAGCAAATGAACTTTTCAGGAGGAGCCTCAAGCTCGTAAGAAAAATTCACCTTTTACCCTTTTTTCCTAATATCTGCGTAGGCATCGCTTACCATTACATATTTCTAATTTTTTTCTTCAGCTCAACTTTTTTCCGGTAGCAGAGCAGTTTTCTCCCCTATTCGAACGACAGGAAGTTTGAGATGAGGAAAAAAGAAGAAAGTAACAGAGAAAGAAGCGCGCAAATCAGACAGAAGGCTTTTGACATCCAACTCCATAAAGGTTAAACACAACAACCTTAACACTAGTTCAATCACAAGATGTTCACTTAGATCAGAAACTCTGCAAAAGCTCCAAGGTTTTACAAACTTTTACCCTTCTCTCAGAGACCAAACAGACTCGCATGGATTACAACACAAGAAACTCATCAATCACCCACAAAATCAAATATCCAACTCTAGTTTAGTCCTTACCTGCTTAACAACAAAAGACCCAGTTGAACCAATAACAATATAAACGAAGTTGAGATTCCCATCCCCAACTTCTTTGATCGTCAAGCCATCGAAATTGTTACCAATTTTATCAGACAAAGCCGGCGTTGACTTGATGTACTCTATCAAATTTTTCTCGTCCAATGGGCTGAACTCCGAGAACGTCATTTCTGCGGCGAGAAGCAGCAGTTAGGACAGAGGATGACTGGAGTTGGAACTGAGGGAAAGTAGACAAGTATGACTAATATGTGGACATGAATACTGTAGGCTCGGTTTATTCCCTATTTAAGATCTGAGGATTGGTTCATTGAACCTGGTCCCTGGGGTATTGTGTGTCATAGGTTGTTTTGAGAATCCAAGGTTAGCATAGCTTGTTTTTTAAGTCACACATCAGAAATCCCCACTTTACATGGATACTAAAGTAGCATTTCTTTTAATAAGATCGTAATTATTTATTAAGACTATCATAGTCATATTTCATAATTATTTTTTAGTATTTATCAAATAACTTTATTATTTACACGGAAATGCCATGAAAGTACTGAAGAATTCGGTGCAAAACGTCAAAACTCAACACCACTTCTGATAGTTTACTAATAGTTTTCGATTCCTCCCAAGAAAATATAACCACAAGCGTTCTGTTCGTTCTAACATGTTTTATTACCTTTTTCTGTATTATCCAACATCATTCTCTCGTCTCTTTTCTAGCCAGATAAAATGGAATATTAAATAACAAGACATCACGTCTTATCTAACGTCCTTTTGAATAAATTCTTGTTTTGTCTTATTTGTTTCTTATTTTAACTTTTACTAATTTCATTTAAAACTCTGTTTAACTTAAATTAGAGTTTCATACTTTGGCTAGAATTTTTCTCAAGTTGAATTAGAATTTCATATTTTGTTTAGAACTCTTCCTAGAGGTGAATAAGAGTTATGTAAATCTATTTAAACAACTTTGGTGAAAGGTTAACAAAGCCCTCTTTCAAGAAAATTTATATTCTCTTTGAAAATTTTTATCCTTCAATTCTTATATTAGAATTGTATTTATTTGTCCTATTTTCTATATATCAAGTGTTATCAAAGCTTTGAATCTCACAAAATTTATTATTGCTAAACTAATGCTATGAATTCAATAACCACCACCATATTTTGAACTCAACAACCGCTACCACCACCTCCATGCTTTGAACTCAACGACCGCCACCGCCACCACCTCTGTAACACTCCACTCTCGCGTGACCCGAACTCGACATCGATGATGATATCCGAGTCCGTACCCCATAAGGGTAGCGTGTTACATCACTTAGTAAACTCAATATAATTTTTTTTGAAACATTCAAAAGCTCAGAAACCAATAACCCATTTGGGTCCACTTTCATTTGTAAATATTTCCAGTCATAACAATACACTCAACAGTATTTCAAATAGCCATTTAATGACAAAAATTCATAACCAAATTGGGCCCAATGTTATCCATAAACATTTCAATGAACACATTACAATCAATAGAATTTCAATAGCCCATTTGGGGCCCATTATAATTTCAAAAGATTTTTTTTTCAGAAATTGCGGAATACATATTTGTATAAAATAATAAAATACAGAATGCTTTGACACTAATGCAGACGCG
>JANZLX010000212.1:34665856-34682455 GCA_025531955.1 Erythroxylum orinocense
ATTAAAAATTCACTATAATTATAAAAGGTGAAGTAAATAAAATAATTAATTAAAAAATTTTGAAAAAAAGAGGAAGGGGAAGTAAGAGACAGTGAGGGAGATTTTAAAATTTTTTAAAAAGTTTGCAAAAAAGTCTTCCTATTTTTTTAAATTTTTGGTACCAGTCAATATTTAGTCGATATTTTAAATACCCACCGGTACCGATCGTTGTCATCATAAATAAGTCGGTACTAACTAATATTTAAACTCAGTATAATCGACATTTTATTTTGTACAAGTTTTAGTTCGGCACTGGTTGGTATGAAATAGTATTCAAAATATTGGTTGAATTCTAATCCAACCTGAAGCATTATACTTATAATTAGGGATAGCAATGGGTTTTCAACCCAATCCATATCTGCACTACCCGACCCAATAGATTTAGATATGGGTAGTAAATCGTAAAAACCGATGGATATGGATATGGATATGGGTTGAGTCATAAAAAATATATATGAATATGGATAAAGTAAAACTCGAACCGAACTCTACCCATTGTTATTCCTAATTCTGCAACATCAATTAATATGAATATGGATAAAGTAAAACCCGAACCGAACTTTACCCATTGCCATCCCTAGCTCTGCAACATCAATTATTATGAGTTCTGTTTCAACGCCTTATTTGCTTGGCACTGGTGCTCGATCGTTTGGTATTACAACTGCTATTGGAGACTTCATCTTTTCAACACCATTTGCTGTAGATACCTTTCAGTCTGGTCGACTGTAACCAATCACAAAGAAGTAATAGCTGTGGAGTAATCTTGTTGGATTATCTTATCCAACAACACCTTATAAAAAATCTACAACTAATCACTTTAGCTCGTCTCTCTCCCTCATTAGCTATCTCATTATTTTATATATAAAATAATACTACTCCAAATTAAAATTTAATTTAGATAACAAAGTTTAATAAAATTGTAGTCGATGAATATTATTTATATTATAATTATTTTTTTAGTCGAGTGTTTCTTTATCATGCAATTCCGATCTCTCAATCTTGTCTCTTTTCTTACGAAAGATAAGGTTTCTATACCATGTCTGGCCTTTAAACTTAAAAACTCGACATTTATAATTATAGGAGTTTGCACTATTATGTACATAGTTGTGCATATCATTGACATGTGCGTGTGCCTCTTAAATTTGAGCGTTTCTTTTCTTATAGGTCATGTAGAAACGATTTCTCTATTAGCTAAGAATAAAATTATGTATAATTAAATCTTTTTTATCAATGAAATTATTAATTATTGTTGTTGTTACCGTGATCTCAGTAATCAAACACAAAAATATGGAAGCTAACCAAGAACTGACTAATGAGAAGTGTTGTTGACTTGCTTGGGGGATGAGAAAATATATAAAGACTGTTAGCGGTGGTTTCTACTAAATCGCAATTGCGAGATTAGAAATGTCAATAGGTTGAGTCGAAGTCGGGCCGGTCTGGGTCAAATTGGATGGGCCACAGGTTAGGTCGGGTCAAGCTAGTTCATCCTTACTTTTTTAAAAATAATTTACAAAACGATGTCGTTTTTGTTATTTCAATCAAGTCATGGCCCAAAATCGGATAGGATAATTAAATAAAAGTGTGTTTATTTGGAAGGGGAGCGCAACAATAAAAAATCATTTTAAATGACACTTAGATGGCAAAATCACGATGAAGTTAAAAATTTTATAACTCGAGGAGTTAATTGATAACATTTTAAAATATTAAAATATAAATATAAATTAATGTAATTTTAGAAGTTCAACTTTAAATTATAGTACATTTTAACTTATAATTGGTCCAAGATTTCTAATAAAAATAGTTGTGACTTTATAAAATAACTATTACTCTCTCTTATAAACTTGTAGCATAATAAGGATTTAAACATTAAATGATGATGTGAAAATTAATTTTTTATTTATTTTATTTTAACAAATTCTTTCATTTGTCTTTTCTTAGTTTATGTATTATTTAGTTGATTTTAATTAGTATTGTTAATTTTTACCATGTTTTATATGTACATTACATATTTTTATTTTTTGTGCATACATATTTATCTTTATTTTATATTATTACTATTTTACGTTACATGTGGATTTATCGAAAATAAATTTCAAATTTTATCGAAACTCTTATCGGATATTTTTTTCTATGTTACTAAATTAAATTGTATCTATTGGAACATAAATTAATAAGTTAAACTAAAATTTACCAATCAAATTCAGTTAATCTTCTGAGACCACATGTTTTGCATGTAAAATGACACTTAACTACAAACAATTACGGCATAGAAAAAAAGGGCATTATGATTTCAACCACTCTGATCAAACTAAAAACACCCCAATCATTATTATTAAGATGACTTGATATCGGTGACAAAATTTGATATGATATTGAAAGTGACAAAAAGTTAAAATTACACATAACTTGAAGTTGATGGATAAAATCAGGCTTATCCCTATCCGAGTCTAAACTTAATCTAATTTATTACGACCCCTACTTGATATTGCTCGGCATAGTTAAGTTTTTTGTCCTTATTTTTAATAATAAAATTTCAATCTTTATTTATAAAACACATAAACACTCAATTAAAATTCTATTAAAATGCGGGATTAGAAAAGGTCCGATAACATACAACCTTACTCTTATTTAATAAAAAATTTATTTCTGATTATTTCTAGAACACATATTAAGTTAATTCTTGAATAGAAATAATAATACAGAAATCACACACCAACTAAATAATTATTGAACAAATAGTTAAATTAAGATTTAAACCTATTTTCAATTAATATTAAGAGTTTTGATTTTTACATAAATTTTTTTAGCTTTATTTTTTGAAGAAGAAATTGAGTTTAAATAGAATATTCCGAACTTAAATCTAATCTAAAGACTAAATAATTTTTAAAAATTCGAATTTATTATGTCATCCCCACATTTGGTAGGTTGATGCCGGTACAATTATTAGCCCTAGAGACGATATTCATAATCAATGTATGCTGCAAGCTGCAACTCCATTCAAGCCTTTCACCTATTATCTTTATTATTTTACTACTTTTGTGTATTGTGATCAAGTCATCCATTATGAATCCATAGACTTAAGGTGTAAACGTTGGAAATTAAGAAACCAAAATCACTTCAACCTATTACAATTCTTGCCTTGTGTTTTACCTCATCAATAAACAATTGGAACGTAGTAATTGTTTTCAACTAAGCAAGATAAGGAGGAATTAGTTTGTCCATCTTCTTGAATTAAGATGGTTTCATTATGTTAACATCAGGCATGTTTTAATGTTAATACATCATGCTCTTATTTGCTAGTCCATCGTAAACATGCTTATAACCAAAATAGCATGTACATGGAAAAACAAACTCTTGGAAATGACGTTTATATTTAAAATTTATCACCAAATTTATCGATATGAATTTTGCTAAATTAAAGTTAAATATATTTATTTAGATAATTTTCTATCACATGAGTATAGTGATAACTAATATATGATAGAGTTGTAACAACAAAACTTATCCTCATCTTTAGTTTCTTTCCGTTGTTGAGGCGTGTCGTTTGCATCATCTGGATCGACTTATCTTGAAGTTTTCCCCTCCTCATCTCATTGCCCTCTTACCATCCTGATTTGATCCGATTTGGCAATTTGTACCGAAGAGTCGCGAAAGGTATTAGGTAATTTTACCCTAATTGTATTTGGGATTTTGTCGTTAACTCAAATGTCACTATATGGTTAAGTGGCTTGCGTCTGGGTTCTCAAGTCTTGAGGGCTTTGATCGTCTACAATACTTCCTTGTAAATCCTTTCTTTAATGAAATTTTTTAATTTCTCAAAAAAAAATTTATTGAAAAAAATTACTTTCTCTTCATGTTCTTTAACAAAATTCAAATTAAGAATGACAATGAAATAATCTATAGCGAATTTTTCTTAAAATTGGACTTTAAACTGGTCTAGGTTTATGCCTAATTCATAAGTCGATCCACTAAGAACACTTGAAACGAGGCTCATGACTTGACCCTATTGCTATCCCTAATTCAAGTTGATAAAGTTGGTGAGAACTTGTCACAATATTAATATATGATTATGTCAAATAACGTAATTAAAGAAGTCTAATTATTCAATAAAATGATTCTATCAATGTCATATAATAATATTAAGGGAGGCATCTCCGATAAAGGCGGTGTTGCCAAGAAGATCAGGGTGGGTTGTCTTTCGTGGCTTATTTTATATCCTTGGCATTTAGCATGCTTTGTTAAAAATTAATTAAGTTGATCAATATCGACATAGTAAGTTACAAAGTGATTTCTTATGCACAATTTTAAATAACTCTTTTTTTTTAATTTTTTGTATTAAGAACAAGAGTATCTTACAGACATAAATTTTGAATCATGCCTGATAATTTAATCATTAATTACATTAAGCAGAATGTGGCCCTACCTGCCGTGAACGACAGTGGCATTCTGCAAACTGGGTTTGCTAAATGCAAGGTCTTGGCTTCACTTGCGTAGAAAAATCTGACAACCCCCCTTGTGTGGCTCTCATTATAGATGCTCGACAAAAACACATAAAGCACAAAATGCCAAGATTGGTCAAACCCATCATTTTTCTGAAACCGATGTTATCAAAAACTTGAGCGTAGTTTACAATTATTCGTGATTGTTTCTTACCCAACTTCATTGAAATTGAAAGGAACCCACATGTACCAATCAATGTTAAGTTAGATTGGGTGACATAATTTGCTCTACGTGTTCACTTAAATTCTCGTAAGCTTCAATAGTCATTTTATTTCAATTTTTCTTTACAATTTTCGAACAATAAAATTGTGAATTTGAGTTTATAAACTCTTTAAAAATCCTTAAATATTAGAATTTTTAACTATTAATTATCATTTAATAAATTTTATTTATAAGTTCATTTAATAAATATTAGCTGAGAGTGAGGCTACACTCCTGCTGCTTTATGTTTGTAACTTACACAAAAACTAAAACGTGTTAATAAAGTAATAATCTACGATCTAATTGCACCGTCCAGGTCATTATCATATGGAAGGTTTATGGCAAGTAAAAGAGAGAAAGTACAGAGTAGTTGTTACTCTATTCAACTCATTCGAAGCTGATTAACCTGTTTTAGACTTGTGATTTTGACCTCTTCGATGAAGGCTTGAATGTTCCGGTCAGATGAGCCACCTTCGGCTGCCGCGGCCTCTGCCTTGGCTTTCCATTCCGATGCATTCCTCTTAATCTCCTCCGCTTTAGGCCCAACGGTGGCTTCCAACAAGCACCTCTCGACCTCATCGCGAGTTATTAACTTGTTCTCAGCCTGTCCACGGCACATTCTTACGCCAACCTTAAAAACATCGACCAAGTATTTGGCGTCAGTCACTTGATCACCCCATTGAGGGAAAGCCACCACAGGAACCCCCAGCGCTAACGCTTCCATTGATGAGTTCCACCCACAATGCGTCACAAAGCACGACACCGACGAGTGGGCCAAAACTCTCTCTTGTGGACACCATTGAACTATTTTCGCCTTATCTCCTACTTTCTCGAGGAATTCGTCTGGTAAGGTAATAGGGTCAAAGGGTATGTCTTTGCTTGGTGGTCTGAGAACCCATAAGAAGTTGACACCAGCGTTGAGAAGCCCGTATGCGATTTCTTCAGCCTGGTTTTGCTTCAAGAAAACCACACTACCAAGAGAGAAGTAAACAACAGATGATGGGGGTTTGCTGTTGAGCCATTCAATACAATCATCTGGCCTGTAGAAATCAGCTCGAATTTTTGAGTTTGGCTCTTTGGGGTTCTTAAACAATGGTCCAACAGTCCTAATCAATGGACACAGCTTGGACATGTACTCCACAGTATCGTTCTCGAGATCTTGAAAAGTGTCCATCAATATGCAGAAGGGTTTATCAAGATTCTTGAATTGACCCACAATAGCCTTTCTCAGGAAAGGATAAGGAGTTGCAGGATGCAAGAAGCTAGGCACTTCATCGTACTTCAGCAGTGGCACACATGGCAACTGAACGTCGATTTCAGGGTTTTCTTCAGTGGGAAAAGAAACGAGTTCGTGATAGTAATGATAATACGCCGAGAAGCACGCGCAAGATTGTACCCATAGCATTGCAGAAGGCAAACCAAGAGATTCGGCAACGTCAGAGACCCAAGGGATGAAAGGGTTGTTGATGAAGCAAGAAACAGGCCGGCCTTGCTCTGCATATTTTCTGATCATCTCCGGAATCACTTGTTTGCTCACAAGCTCAAGTTGTGACATGTACTGGTCAAGGTCTTTACGTCTCGGGTCATCGTCGTCCCAACCATCTTCGAAGAACTCAAACCTCACAAATCCATCACCGATGGGAGTTGGTTCGTCAGTGATGTTGTCGTTGGCATTTCTCAACTGTTTGCCCGTGATTTCAGGCGTTGATAACGTTACCAACAAGCCCTTGGAAGCAAGACGCTTGCCAAGTCTTAGAAGAGGATTAACATGTCCTTGACCAGGAAATGAAACTAGAAGGACATGAATTAGAGGCTCAGATCCCATTATCCAGCTCTCTACCTCTGAATTGCGTGTACTATCACGAGAAAAGATAAAAAAGCAATTAGCTACTGAAAACAATACAAGAAATGAGAGGCTTTGAGGAAGTGACAAACACAAAGAAAGGCTACTAAATATATAGAATAATAGAAACCACAGAAGCAGTGATTTCCAAGAGAACTTGACGTGTCACTAACTTCCACTTGTACATTGATACTGACCCTAAATGAAAACCAATCTCCAGATGGGTCTCAGCAAATTTGCAAGTACGCAATGGCCATCAAACCCTAATGATTTTAACCCATAACCATCGCCTGTCCATATATGCCTGTGACAGCATTATACAACTGTGTGCACTCGGAAATCAAACGCTGGGGGTAGCGAAGTCGAACACGAAATGCTCAGAAATTTCGATCCACCAAAGCATCATGTCAAATATCAAAAGTTCGTAATTGTTTGCGTCAGCTTTAATGAACACCAATCCCCTTCCTGGAACTTTCTGCTTGTCCTTTTATAGGTCCCGTGGAAATGTACGTCCCAAGGAGAGAAATTCAGAAAAGGACTGGGGGACAGGTGAATGTGTTATTTATTGAGGTAGTTCAAATCATCTTATATTGTGCGTATACTAATAAATGCAGCTCCTTCATTATCCTAGTCAATATTCCCAACGTAGCATAGAGGATTTTTTTTCAGCGGCAAGAAAAATCATATTTCTATATTACTTTTAAGTTAGAAAGGTAGAAGTCTGATTTAGCAAGAAACAAAGAAAAGTCAAGTAACCCTTAATTTAAGGATAAAAAAATTCTAAATTTCTTAATTAAAAAATTAAAATTTAAGTGAGTATAAGAATATTATTGATATAATCTTTCTTTACAACGTTTAAGAGACCTAATTAAAGGTTTAATAAAATAATCTTAATCTTAAAAATATGAAGAAAAAAACTTGTATAAATAAGAAACTTTATGAAAATAAGAATTTTATGTAAATAAAAATTTGTAGAAATAAAAAACTTATAGAAATAAATGTTATACTTTTGTGTCTAAAAGAGATTATTAATTGTTCCCTACGATGGTCCTCATATTTAATCTTAATAAATGCACTGACTACTCTTTTGTGACCAGAAATTCGAATTACAAAAACAGCCTCTTTATAAAATATAAATAAAAGACTATGAATAATTTTTAACCCTTTCCTAACTTTGATAATCATTTTTTAATCTTAATGGATGTAAAAAGTGGAAGATTTTTTTTTATATATGTTATGTTTTAGTTTGCCTACGAAGTGTTTAAGGAGGATCTCAACCGTAAAAATGCGCCTTTAAACTATCTACACTTAAACTAATCACCGCTCAGCGCTCGCACTGAAAATTTGTTTAATATAAAAAAGAACCAACATAAAGCGTACGTATAAGGCAATCGCAAAACCATGACCATGAATCTTTCTAATTAGCTCGGGCCTCACCATCTATCAATGTTTAAATTGATCTTTTTATCATAGTTATTAGAGTAGACTTACTTCAATTAGTCTTTAATTATGAGTCACCTTTTTAATGTAATAGATTGTGATGGATATTTGTCCTGTTCTCAAATGCGTCATCAATGAAACCAGGTATAAACAAATTGCTGGCAGTTTCTCATGATATATATATATGTTATATATTACGTATTCCTTTATTTCTGTTTAAGCATCATAGTCAAATATGTCCCTTAACTTCACACAAACTATGGTTTAATTTTAATTTTTCAAAGGTTTAATTAAATTATTAATATTAATGAAATTAAATAACTTAATTTTGTTTAAATATTTTTTTTTATTCGAGGAAACCTCATAGACGGGCCAAACAAGCACACCTCTCTAAAGGCTCAACTGGCACACCACCCCACAAGTAAGCCAAACAGGCGCACCTCATTATTGAGGGCCCAACTAATTCCCCACCTACAGGTAAAACTCCGGCTCGCCCCAGGCTCTTATAAGAAGAGTTAGCATGGAATCGAACCTGAGACTTAACTGAAACTAAGCCTCACTCTCAACTATCGAGTCACACCCCTTAAGGGCTGTTTAAATATAATGCTAATTGATGTGTAACATATATATGATATTAATTTTAAATAGCACGACATATATAAAAACATTATGAAATTCCCTCAAAAAAAAAAAACATTATGAAAGTTGTTTAAGTGATTTTAAAGATTAAATTATTTATTTAGACAAGATCAATAATTTTTAACATTTAAATGTTATATAGACTAAATAGTTCACATGCCTATTGAAGGATTTGTTTGACTTTTTATGTTCTCGCTACAAGTCTGCTTTTTTGTTTTTTGTTTTTTTCTGTATAAGACAAGAAGCACGTTAACTTGTTTGACACGACAGACCAAATTCTACGTCAGTAAGGTGAAATTATTGTTCTAATGCTAGGCATTAAAGTATCTTGATCTTCTTTTTAATATTACTCATTCTTATTCTGTCTCATAAAATCTCAATCATTTATTTTGTGAGTGAGGTATACATAAATAAATGACTAAAATTTATTGACACAATAAAACACCATAATATTAAATAAAAGATCTAAACTTAAATATTAGGTGCAAGTCTGATAATTTAAATTTACGATTTTTTAAATGAAGAAAGTTAAAACACACAGTTCAATTAGTCCGTAGTGGCCAAGACGGGTTAACCCAAATTGAGTAACGCATCAATATAGAGGTTTACAGGCCAAATTTATCTTATGAGTTGACTCGACCTATAAAGCAGGTTACTGATTTCTGATGGAATATTGAACACGGCAAGGTCGACAAACCGGATCTTAACAGTTAAAAAACTTGGACCCAACGCTTTCCTGGATTTCATATCGTATAATGCCAAATGGGTTACATTACAAGCTGCAAATCTTTTTGTTTCTTTGTATGTGGCGTGGGACTGTAAAACTTCATATTTCAAGAGTTAGGTGCATGGAGACAACAGCCTAAAAGATACATATTCACCAGACGGTACATTTCAAGGCGGTCATTAAGAGAAGTTGGAACAAATTGGAGCGATATGCTGATCTCAAAATTCGAGGAATTATTATGTATTATTTTGCTTTTATGGTTATCGACAAAAATACCATCCACCGACATTGTACAATGCTATTCATAAAAATTACATTATGAAACTGAAATTACAAATGAGAAACATTTGTAAACGTATGCATTAACAGAATAGTTAGCAATTGTTTCAATTAAAAAAACACAATATTTATAAGTTCCAATTAATTTTTTAAAAACGAGACCGAAAATTAAACCGATAAGAAGTTTAAGGTTTAAAAAATTTAAAAGGTATTAAATTGTCATAAAATTAACTAAAGATTGAATAAAATTAAGATATTTGAAATATGATTAAAAGAGAATTTGAATTGTAATTGAAAAAAGATTATTAAATGAAAATTAAATTAATTTATAAGAATTTATTAATTAACAAAAATTGACAAGTTAATTAATAAATTGAGCATTTTTTTACAAAAAGAATTATTAAAATAAATCGAATCGAAAAGTTAAAAATTAAACTTAAAAAGTAAACAGTTTAAAAATTTTACGATTAAATTGATAGAAATAATTTAAGTTTTTAATCATTAGATCTAATACTTAAATTTAGAATTTCAATTGTCAATTCGAACTATATTCTTTGACAAAAAGGGGGATTTTCATTACACTCAAAGTTAGACAAAAAGATGCCAGAAAAACACAAACGTCGATGAATAATGAATTCGATAGGCTTGTGAGCAGTGTTCTCAAAATCGGATCGATCATCGAATTGGATACTGGTTACCGGTTTGACCGATTCAACCATCGGTCGAACCGATGTAACGTCATAATTATGCAATAATTATATTTAATTATATATAATATTAAAAAATAAAAAAAAATTGATGAACCAGTGGTCGAACCGGTTCGGTTTGACCAATCCGACTGATCAATTGGCCGATTTTAACCGGTTTTAACCGATTTAATTTGACACTAATTTTTTAGCTTAACCCGAACCGATCAGCCGACCAATCACTAGTCAAATCGGCCGATCCGATCCGAATTTGATAACATAGCTTGCGAGCATTGGAAGTGGCTTCACAAATCTCTAGATGGCATCTGCCTTTTCGTGTCGATCCAATTCCTCTTTGCTAGGCACCATGGGTTTTGCTTTTATATTTGTAATCCTATATATCTGGGGGTTGGGATTATAGCTTCTCACCCAATTTTAGGTGGAGACTTATCTCCAAATCTTCTGTGTTTGAGGTTATCGTCATAGACAGCTTCATTTTGGTCAATTGTTAACTTGCCGATACAATCTTAGCTACAAAATAAAATATGTCTTAGAAAGGATAGGTTAAGTGATGGTTACATACATAGACTGGTACCTCTCAAAAACTATTGTACAATTCAGAGAGGTAGGGACGCATATTGTCTTATTATAAGAATTTAGTACTCAATACAAAAATTCCTGTAACTTGGTCCTGGTGGGATCGGTTTTCTTTTTTCGTTTTCTTGACCTTTTGTGCTTTATATTTCTTTCTTCCTATACTAACCTAACCTTAACTCGAATCCGCATACAGAATAAGATGTTAGTGGGTTGGTTATAATTTTATTTATAACATTATTATTTTAATTAATAAAATATTATTTATCTTTATGTACTTTGTTAATTATTTTTTATATTTTAATACAAAAGAAAATTTTTTAAATTAATTACTATGCAATTTGAAATTATGATAAAATTATAATTATGATATTCAATTTGTATTTATGTCGATGTTATGAATATTATATCGTTACCAGTATTGTATCTAATTCTAGTACGGTACTGTACCAGTATTGGTCAATTCCGAATACCGTTTTAGATAGTTTTTTAAATTTATAAAATATTCCCTCAATTTTTTTTAAATTTTAAGTAGTCTTTCAATATATTGTACGGTATAATTTATAATTTTACACTAACTTTGTCTACAAAAATCATAATAATAGAATTTTAAAATAATAACTTATTTATTTTTTAATATTATTGTCACATATTTCACATATAAATAATAACGATAATTATTACTTAAAGAAAATTTTTAAAGTAAATTTATATTATTAATATAATCAAATGGATATTAAATATAAGAACCTAAATCATATAAAATTATAAGAGAGAAGTAAAAAAAATGTGTTTTCTATTATTCAATCTCGAATCCAGTATCTGGTATATATATATTAACAGATACATTAACAGAGCTATACTATTAACTCTACACTATTAACTGTCAACTAACTAACTATACAGCTACTTTACTTCTACACTCCCCCCTCAAGTTGGAGATGGGAAAGAAACCAATCCCAACTTGACACCAATACTGTTGAATTGAGGAGCCGCTAATGATTTGGTAAAAGCATCAGCAAGTTGCTCATGTATGGAAACATAACGTGGATGAACAAACCCCTCTTTAAACTTATTCCTCACGATATAGCAATCAATCTCTAGGTGTTTAGTGAGCTCATGAAATATGGGATTAGCGGTGATGTGGAGAGCTGATTGATTATCACACTACAGATCAATTGGAAGTGGAATCGCCACTCTGAAATCCTGGAGCAAATACGCAAGCCATTGAAGCTCACATACTACAGTTCCCATACTTCTATACTCAACTTCGCAACTAGATCTAGAAACAGTAGTTTGTTTTTACTCTTCCAACTGATCAAAGCACTTCCCAAGAAAACGCAATACCCACTCAAAGACTTCTGAGAAATGAGACAAGATGCCTAATCACTGTCACAATAATAGGACAACTACAGACTACCCATACTGCTATAAAACAAGCTCTTATTTGTTGTACCAGCAAGAAAATGTAAGGCATGCATAACCCCATCCCAGTGAGCTTTCGTAAGAGAAGCCACGAACTGACTAAGTTGTTGAACACTAAAGGTGATGTCAGGGCGAGTCATATTGAGATAAAGCAACCTTCCAACCACCCTCCTGTATCTATCCGCATCTTGGAGTAGCTCACTGTGCTCATCAAACTTATGATTTCTAGGCAAGGGAGTGACAGTAGTATGACAATCAACAAGACCACAATCAGCAAGGATATTCCGGAGATATTTCTTCTAAGAAAGGAAAATACCTGCAGGAGTTCGAATAACCTCAACACCAAGGAAATACTTAACATTTCCTAGATCTTTGATGGTGAAAATAGAATGAAGAAACTTCTTCACATCAAAAACATTTGCTTCACAAGTCCCCCCAATTAAAGCATCATCAACATATACCAAAAAAGCAATAAAGCCACATTTGTTTGTCATAATAAACAAACAAGGACCATGGAACAACTGAAAAAAAAAACAATAATTCAAAATTTTAGTAGTAAATTCAAAATTCCATTCCCTAGAAGCTTGTTTCAACCTATACAAGGACCTTTTTAATCTACATGCATCACCTGGTCCAACTTTGTTGTAACCTTCGGGTGGAAGCAAGTAAACTTCCTCCTTCAAATACCCATGCAAGAATGCATTATTGATGTCCAGTTGATGAACAAACCAGTGTTGCAAAGTAGCCAGTGCAAGAAAAGTCCTTACGGTAACCAATTTAGCAACAGGTGAAAAACTATCAAAGATATCGATATCTACTGTTTGATTATACCCTTTTGCCACTAATTGAGCTTTATATCTGTCGACAACTTCATTATAATCAAACTTTACCTTGAAAACTCACTTGGAGCCAATAGCCTTATTTCCTTTTGGTAGCTTGGTGAGCTCCCATGTTTGATTTGCTTCAAGAGTTGATAACTCCTTGTCCATAGCCTCTACCCATTCTTTATGTTGGACAACTTGTTTAGAAGACTGAGGTTCCACAATTTTGCTAACATTGGCCATAAAAGTTGTATAAGTAGGAGAAACAGCATACCTTACATCAGATTCTGCTGAAATACTGCAGGTCACATAATTCTGCATCCACACTGGTGATCAACTTTGTCTTAAACTCTGTCTGAGTTGTGTTGCAGGAATAATATTGTTATGCAAATGCTCAACCATCTCCTCTTATTCATGTGGGCCATGTTCATGATTAACATCCTCAGCCAAATCCACAAGATCTGCAGCAACACATCATGCAAATTCCAAGCCGGATTGGAAATATCAACAGTGTCAGGAGATCGATCTTGGTCTACCTCAGCAAAAGGAAAAACATGCTCACAAAATATCACATCCCTTAAACTGAACACCTTATGAGTTGCTAAGTCATATACTTTGTATGCCTTTTGTCCTACTGCACATCCCACCATCACACACTTAGTGGCCTTTGCGTCTAGTGTGTCCTTCTTTGGAGCCGTGTTGGTTGCATAACACAAACAACCAAAAATCTTCAACTTGTCATAATCTGGGATTATGTGATACAACAATTCAAAAGGAGATTTCCAAGCAAGAACTGCAGTTGGTAATCGGTTGATAATATATGTTGCAGTTAAAATTGCCTCGCCCCAAAATCGATTAGGCATCTTCGCTTGAAACAACAATGCTCTGGCAACCTACAACAAATGCTTATGTTTCCTCTCCACGAGCCCATTCTACTGTGGAGTATAGGGACATATACATTGATGCATGATACCCTTTGCAGTAAAAAAACTACTACAAGTGTTATTAACAAATTTTGTCCCATTATCCGATCTCACTTTCTTGACTTTAACACCAAACTGGTTTTCTACCATAATGACAAAACCTTGCAAGGCCTCAGGTACTTGAGACTTATACTTCAGCAAAACAGTCCAAGTTGCCCTACTAAAGTCATCAACAATAGTTAAAATTTAATGATAAGAATCAAGACTTGCCTGTTTATACGGACCCCAGGCATCAACATGTAAAAGCTCCATCACTTGTGTAGCACGAACAGAAGCACCAACTGGAAAAGGAAGCCTTTGTTGCTTCGATAAATGGCATATGTCATATGGAGCAACCAACTCTTTTGTACCAATACACGTAATATGTTTCATTACTGTGAATGAAGCATGGCCAAAACTGCCAAAGTGCAGCATCTTATTCATTAAGGAGTGGGAAATATAAGAATTGGAAAGTACATTTTTTGGAGTAAAAAGTACTATCAATCCTATTTACTGGTATGGTGTCTATATAGGCTTTCACATAGCCATTTATTACAGAGGAATCAAAAGAATTTGGGGTAAGTATGTACAAGGTTCCTACCACTTCTCCCACAACAATGATGCTGCTACTCTTCAGGTCCTGTATTAGACAGTGTGAAGGAAAGAAAGTTAGGAAAGCGGCAGCATTTTTGGCTAGTTTATTCACGGATAAAAGGTTGAACTTGAATGAGGGTAGATATAGAACATTTTCAAAAGTGAGGTTCGGGTGTAATACCACATGGCTAACATGACTAACCATGGTGGTACGATAATCAGGTAATTGAACAGGCACATGATTCTCAAGTTTTCTTTTAGGTCTCATAAGATCAGTATCATAGCACATGTGATTTGATGCCCTTGTGTCTATTATCCAAACATTTCTACCAGATAAAGGCAAATCATGTAATGCTGTGCATCTAGAAACAACATTACTTGCAAAGGTAAAGTTTGCAAAATCTCCTCCTGTTCCCTTAAAAGTTGGCATCTTCCCTTGAACAAGCTTAGCCAGATCGTGTTGCGAGATTTGCATTTGCATCACCAAGCTTCCAAGATCTCTGTTTTCGGAAGAAGTTAGAGCATCAAATGGTGTATTCACAATTTCCGCAACTAAGTTAGCACTAGCATTCTTTGAACCAATGCCTTTACTCTTCCGTAGCTCTTCATACCATTCTAGATATTCATAAAGTTTAAAACACGTATCCTTCGTATGCCCCATATTATGACAATGCTCACATTGCCTATCGGATTTTTTTTCAGACTCCTTCTTGATTCCAGATCTATCGTCTCCTCCCTTAGAGTTATAAGCCTTAGCAAGCAAGGCTGTATCGACACTATTAGTAGAAAACGTCAAATGCACGTCTCTCTGACTCTCCACTCTTAACACCATGCTATAGGCTTTGTCAATCTCAGGTGCAGGATCTAAGTTTAAGATATGACTCCTAATGTTATCAAATATGTTGTTCAAGCCCATGAGAAATTGGAGTAATTTAGAAGCATCTGCTCGTTCCTTGAGTTTGGCGGTCATTCTCTGATAGCAAGTACAACCAGTATACTCGCAGGTAGGCAAAGGCATGAGCCTCTCGAATTCATCCCAACATTGACTAAGCTTGTTAAAATATTGTGTAACTGAATTATTTCCTTGTGCATTAGTACTCATTTCTCTCTGCACTTGATACATCTGTGGTGTGTTACATACGCCAAACCGTTTCTCCAGCACCTCCCGTAGATGCTTGGCAATGGGAGAATATACAAAACTATCATCGAGATCTTTAGAGATGGAATTTCGAAGCCAGGATTTGATCATCGAATCCAATCTCTTCCACTTCCGGTGCTGGGCAGAATCTGCAGGTGGCGTCAAAGTTTCGTGAATGAAACACAGTTTATCTTTCGCCTCAGGAGAAGTTCAAATAACTGTACTCCATCTAAAATAGTTAGAACCAGTCAATGGTGTCGTCACAGGCAACATATTTGGGTGATCGGAGGCATGCAAGAAATACGGATTATCCTCTCTATCTGCCATTACTGAGCTAGTTACCGATACTTAAGATATTGACCCTTTGGAAACTATCTAGCTCTGATACCATGAATAAGCTAGTAACTGCTTTTAGAGAGAATTAATTTCATTCAGAAGATCGAATAAAAACTTTGCAATTTTTATTCAATGCCGTTATATCCGGGAACAATTAGGAGATTTTTTAGAAGAAATACGGGGTTCTGCTTCTGGGGGCAACATGCTATGAGGTGGTGGTCCTGCTTCTGGGGTCAAACCAATAAATGTATTTTCTGTTATTCAACCTTTAACCCAGTATCTGGTATATATATATTAACTGTAGGAAAATCCCGGGACGGACATCACATGTCCAGGCAGCGGAAAACAAAAATTTTGGTTCCCGGGACTTTCCCG
>JANZLX010000212.1:34699224-34713709 GCA_025531955.1 Erythroxylum orinocense
AAGTACATGCTACTGTGAAGAAGTTTCTTGCTTTAAGGTCCAAAGATCAAAGATATAGTTTAAAAAAGCATTTTACCCAGCACGGAAAGGATCTTAAGCCGCATAATGTCACATAATGTCACAGTGGCAGAGTGGATGGACTTATGCGAATACTGGGAGCAATCAGCTACAAAGGTTAGTTTAGTTGATCACTAATATTTTTACAACATATTATATTTTAGTATTTATTATAATTATAATTAGAGTTTAACTTTAATTAAAATTTTTAATTTTAATAACAAATAAAACTTTGTGTCTTTTTTTTATAAATAGGAAATAAGGCACTTCTATTTATTGCTTTCAAATGTTGAGTTCTTTCTTATTTCTGTTCTATACTTGAAGTAATTCCACAAATGAGAGGTTGGTAGTGGAGTGGAGAGGTATGGGGTCAAAAGTTTTGTGTTTGATTTTCCCTACTTATACTCTCTCGATCGAGCCTGTCGTACAGGGCTTATATAGTGTGAAGTATCTGATTGACGTAATTTGCAGAATATTGTGTCAATCTCAAAATTTACCCAGTGCACCTCCAAATGATAACGGGTTATTCTCATTAAAAAGATATATATATTAAACGGTTGATAAATGTAGAAAACTATCCGTATAACAGTAACGGTAGTTGTGAATTTTTCTACTTCAAATATGGTTTAGATTTTTGATAATATATAAATACACAGCCCAGTCCGGCCCAATCGAATTAGCATTCTGGCTCCAACCTATCGTCTCACCTTGTCTAGGTTTTTAATATTCTATCCAATCTCAACTCTCAATTTGAAGCCCTAGCTGCTGATGTCGTTTAGAGGCCGCGGGCGAGGCTACCATGGGAGGAGTGGGTTTGGGGGTTTTTCCAAGCAAGAATCATTCGTGCTATTCCCTGAAGTTGAATTACCCGATCCGAAAGAAGTAAAAGATGAAAAGACCTTAGTCGGTTGGAATTTCTTGTTACAAAGGTTTTTCAAGGCTTCTCCTTATCATCTCAAAGAGACTTCTAAGAATGTGTCATCAAACAGTGAGAGCATGGACATCCAAAGGTTTGGTGATATGATGAAGCCAAAGGTGCAATCTGAACGTGATTCTCTTGAACAAATTCTTCAGCTTGGATCTAAAAACTTCCCAAAAGAATTGGTTGAAGGTTCAAGGCTAAGCCGAAAGAAACTGCGTTGGAATACAGGGTCAGATCTAGAAAAATTGGATCTCTTTGAGAAGCTTGAGCAGAAGATTCAAGGTAAAGAGGAGAAAGGCGAAAGGGAAAAGGAAGAAGAAGACGAGGAAGTCCAAGACGAAGAATTGGAGGCCGAAGACGAGATCAGTGATGATGATTATAATCAAAATGTGGATTTTGACGATGATGAAGATGATTACAACATGGATGATGAAAATGATGACGGACCCACTTATTAGTTTGGGCCCAGAGAATAGTGTTCTGTTTTTAACGTGAATGTATGTGCTCAATTTGATGATCTTCGATATCATTATCTTCTTGTGAACTTCCGTTGGGCGTAGGCTCAATAAAAAGTTCTCCACCGGTCACCATCTTCAAATTTCCAATTCAAATAAACCCCACCAAAACCCTAATCTCCATTCAGCCTGAGTTGAAGTCTTAATTTTTATGCATGTTCTAGCTTCTTTGGATGTGAAATGAGTTGGGTAATAGTTAAATGTCCAAAAGTTTGGAACTTTGATAAAAAAAAAACTACAAAAGACCATGTGACTTGTTAAACTTCTAATAGAATTGGATCAACTCTAAGCTTGGAACTGTTAATTATATTCGAGATTTCATACTACACGCGACAGTTTATACTTCTAAACTTCTAAAAAAGAATCCATCATCTTGGATTAAGGAACATATCAAGGTTGTTCAACACTTAAAGCAGATTTGTCAGGATCTTCCACTTTTAAAATTTTCTAACATTAAAAAGAAAATATCTGCTACAATTAGGATATCTCTTCTGATCATTCTGGATCATCAAGCAGAGATCATCAATTTAAAATAAGGTACGTTATGTTGATTTTACCTTCATTAAATCAACATCATTTTTTTTGGGGAATGTTGACTTTTTAGTTATTAGCTCCATGGTAATGAACAAAATTAAGAATTTGTTTGCTAGAATCATGGGATGTTTCTTATTGCTGATTTTCAAAAACGTGGAAGATGGCTCTAAGATTCGAAGGACATAATCATCTCATATCAGATGTAAAGATAGGATTAATCAATGATCTAAAAATTAGACCTGACATTAAATCGGTTAAAGAAAAAATTTAAAGTTTAAAGATTCAACCAGTATTAAACCATTATAAAACTTATATATAATAAATAAAATGTAAAAATTATAAAAATAAATAAAAATATAATATAAAATAAATTTGTAACATTCTTAAAAAGTTGGTGCTCTCACGTGTTTAAAAGGATGGGTGGGTTATTATTTTAACCGATTTTTTTATCATAAAAGTTATATAATATAAATCGGGCCGAAAATTAAGCCATATTTATTCTGATCGAATCGATCAGTTCGGTTCAGTTTTTAAAACATTAAGATTAATAACTTAATGCTTTAAAGTATTGAGTTAGATATGATATCTTGATAATAAATGGGTTTACTTAAACTTAGACTAACTTTTTCCAAATTCTCCTTAAATAGTTGAAAAATTAAACTAAATTAGTTTTCAAGTTAATAATTAGAATCAAGCAAGCAAAGATTTTAAAGGATTTTCTTTCATATTTTAATTATGTTAGAAATAATTAATATAATGAGATTATATTTTTTGAGACTTAAATTTTGAAATTTTAAATTCTTAAACAAAATATTAAGTACACGTTAAAGATATGATAGTTGCCTTCTATTATTTAAGAATAAAATTAGAGATATGTTTATGATAAGGCTTGTTAAGTGATTTAAAGTCTCTTTAATCCGAATATGTTTTATCTTAATTTAATGAATTATACCTAACTAAATTTGTGTGATTTGGATGAGTGACTTATGATCATGTGAATTTAGAGACAAGGTTAAGAAAAATATATGAAATATATTTCGACAAAGAGTTGTCAACTAACGAATCTAAAATTCATATAAATTATGATTGATAAAAATACTATTTACCTAATTCAAATTAAGTTGACTTGTTGAGTGACTCGAGATCATTAACTTAATTTGAATAGGATCTTAGCTTATTAAAAAATTATTTGATAATTTATTGGTCTAATTGTGAGGACTATTATTTTTTTATTTTTAAGAAACTTGGAATTTCCATAAAACGTTTACAATGTACATTGAATTACAAACCTATAAAGGCAAAACAAAAGAGAAAAGTAGCCTTTCAGGACCACTATCACATATTAGCCAACATCATGCAACATCTATATACACCAACGCCTCCTTATTGCCAGACATAACTGATCATGCTTCCCACGCCCTATAATGATCTCCCTTATCAAGTTAATAATGCAATCCACTAGCTCATATTTGTTCCTCTCAACTTGCTTGTAAAGTCGCCTATTCCTCTCCTGCCAAATGTGGTAGAATACCATCTGAAAAGAGGTCCTAATAATGACACAGTCCTACCTCCCTTTTCTGGTTGTGCGAATAACATCAGCTAGAACCTCATTCCATTCATAGGTAAAGTTCAGGGTACTTATCATATGCAAGATTCGGTTCCACACTGCTTTGGAAAACTCACATTTAAAAAACAAATGATTTCTATTCGGTTCCACACTGCTTTGGAAAACTCACATTCAAAAAACAAATGATTTCTACTTTCATTGACTAACTTACACAACACACATATAGGGTCATAAGTAACGAACCACCTGTCCTTTGTTCTTAATCTATTTTTAATAGTTAGCCACAGGAATAAAGCTGATTTAGGACATAAAACCTGTTTCCAGACGAGCTCAGCCCATGCTACCTCTTCCATCGACTCTCTCCCAAAGTCTCGTGCTGAAGAGGTTGTGAAGTCACCGGTTTGGGTAGCTGTCCATATCATCTTGTCTGGTATGTTACGGAGGAAGATACCATGCATATAACTAGTAATCAGATGCCGAACTTGTACCTATGCAAAAGGTCACTCTCCCGAACAACCCATGCCAGAGTGGCTTTCTTAGGAATGCGATTTCTAACACCAATTAAATCATTTTGCAACCACAGAGGGCTCAACATATGCCAATTGTCGAACCAAAAATATGTTTCTTCTCCATTCCCAATTCTACTCCTAATCAAAGGATAAATCAATTCACGCAATTGCAGCAAACTTTTGAAAATCCAAGAGTATTCGTACCACTTTTGGAGTTGCCCAAAGCTTTGCCCATTAAGGCGGTATACTTGCACCCATTTAACCTACAAAGCTTCTTTATCCACAAATAAACGCCAAATTCTCTTAATAAGTAGGCTTTTTTGCATCGAAGAAAACGAAATAATGCCCAGACCCCCTTGCTTCTTTGGAACAACAACCTCGTTCCATTTTACTTTAGCTCCCTTGCACTTTTCATACTTACCAGTCCATAAGAATGATTTTAAAATCCCCTCCATATCTTTGATTACTTTTTCCGGAATAGTCACATGGGCTGCCCAATGCACGTGCATACTGTTCAAAACTAAGACAATTAAGTTGACTCTGGCAGCAAAGGAGAGGAACCGATTCTGCCATGAATTAATTATGTTCTTTAATTTTCCAGCAAAGGCATGAAGTCAGAGAACTGAGGCTTTCCCAAGGTGATAGGGGCTCCTAGATAACGGAATGGAGTACGTTGGAGTGTTAACCCAACCAAATTGCTAAGGCCTTCCTGGTTCCTCACATCTGAAGACACATAAATGCTGCTGTTTTGTGTGTTCATATTCATAACAGACTAACGAGAGAAAGTGGCCATCAAATTCATCATTATTACTAACACCTGCGGCTCTACTTTGCACAGAAGAATCACATTATCAGCATATATTAAATGAGTCAGGTGTAGATCCTTACATTTCTAATGATACTAGAAAAGCCCATTGCAGTGCACCATTTTGGGCAACAATTAGAACAATCCCTCCATTGCAAGAGTGAATAAGTCAGGGGAAATGGGATCCCCTTGCCGTATCTCTCTGTTTATCTTAAAAGGCTTTATAGGAATTCCATTTATAAGGGCTCTCAGAGAGGGCGTTTGTATGCACTGAGAGATCTAATGGCAGAACCTGGGAGGCAAACCGATACCCTGTATGTAGTCCCTTAAATAGTCCCAGCCAATAGTGTCAAAAGCTTTATAAATATCAATTTTAATGGCGCAACTGTTGACCCTTTTACCTGAGTGATAGTCTCCCATCAGTTCATGTAGTAGCAGTATATTATCACCAATACTCCTCGATAGAAGGAAGGCTCCTTGCTCATTACTGACCACCTCAACCAATACTCCTTTCAAACGCTTCGCTAAAAGAGAGGCTATAATTTTATACACTGTGTTGCAACAAGAAATCAGCCTATAGTCTGTGATCTTCTTAGATCTCTCCTTTTTAGGGATTAAACAGATGTAAGTGTGATTAATTTCCTGTAACAGTTTACCAAAAGAGAAGAACTCAAGAATTGCTTCCGTGACCAACTGTCCTGTAATAGGCCACAATTGTTAAAAGAACACGACCGAATATCCTTCTAGTCCCGGAGCTTTGGAGCTGTTAAGTCGAAACAAGGCCTCCTTTACTTGCAAAGCAGTGAAAGGGGTGTTTAACAAGTCGATTCTTTCTTGACTTGGAGTAAATTCCAGCATATGCCTAACCCCAAACTCATTCCTCCTCGGGTCTTCATGGCATCCCATAAGGTGAACAAAGAAATCCGAACATGAGCCAACACTACCTCTTGACCTCTCCATAAATTGCCATCTGTGTCTGACAATTCAGTGATTGTGTTCTTGTTGCGGCAAGCAAGGATAGCTGCATGAAAAAACTTTGAATTTCTGTCACCCTCCTTTAATTAATTTTGTCTTGCTTTTTGCTGAAGAATGGAGTCATTCAGCGTTAGCGCCTCTTGATATTTATGCATGCTGTCAGCCTCAAGGACTCGTAGTCTCTTATTGAGGGGTTCCCTATAGCATTGCTGCTGTAAGTTAGCCAAATGGGTACCCAACTCCTGGATATTTAGCGTTTGCTACTTACTGAAAACCTTGATCGCTCGTTTAGCCATCTTCAATTTCTGTATTAACTGGTATCCTTTATAACCCTGAATCTCATCCCTCCAAATCTGAGCAATCAATTTCATGAACCCTCAACCCGAAGTAAACCATTGAAAAACCGAAAAGGAGCCCCAAATCTGCTAGTAGCATATTGATTCTAAATAATAATGGGCGTATGATCTAAAAAAATCAGGTCACCAAACACTACTAAATCGAGAGGGAAGGAGTGGAGCCATTGTTGATTTACCAACGCTCTGTCTAGCTTCTTCTGAGTATACATGTCTCCGCTTCGTTTGTTTTCTCATGTGAACCATCTGCCACTTCCTCTAAGATTAACTAATTTAGTATTGCAAAAAAGTTGCTGGATTTCGCCACCCGAACCTCCATGAAAACTGACTCCGCCCTCCACTTCTAAGAGTTAAGACAACAGTTAAAATCACCGGTAACCAACCACGGACTACTTAGCCCAAGCTGGAAGTCCATTAACTCCCTCCACAGATCAGGTCTTTGAAAAGCAAATTTTGCAGCATAGATTAAAGTAACCGTGAATTGATCCTTGCCTTTTGCTTTGCAACGTAGATGCATAAACTGATCACCCATCTTAAGCACTTGAACTTCTAGTTTATCCGAATTGAACCAGCAAAGAATACGGCCATTGTATTCATGTGTATGATTAGTTAAAAAGCTCCATTGTGTCCCCAAAAAAGTTAAACCCTTCCTATGTGTTGAGGCTTTTATTTTAGTTTCAAGCAAACCTACCAAAACAGGGTTTGAAGTTGAAACTAGCTGCTTCACCATCAGCTTTTTGAGGGGATCATTCAGGCCCCTCGTGTTCCACACTAAGATGGACATCATTAAAAAAGGCACTTAGGGGACATCACCCCCTTATGTTTTTTCTTTTTCGCTTTCTTTTTGGTCACCATCCTCATACCCAGCCTATTCGAGTCCTGAGTAAGCGCCTCTTCTTCAGTGATGGGAGCTGCTGCTAGCTCACCATGGTCAACAGCTAAAGGAACCTCCCCACCCTTCTTCATTGTTTTGACTAGCATTTTTGCATTGGTTGTCTCCTTATCTATTGGTAAAAGTGTAGGACTAGACGAGCAAGCAAACTTTCCTTATGCACCCTGTTGTTCTGTGCCTACAGAGCTCTGATCAACCCCCTCCATGTGATCCACTGTTGTTATAGCCAGTTGCCCATTGCTTTCTTGAGAACAATTGTCCTCAAGTAGATTACTATTTGGTGTACTTTGTATTCGACTAGGACCTACCTCCCCCAAAGCCTCTTTCGACCCATCCTCAAGCCCAATATCCTGCCTAACCTGTCCTGGTTCAATTTGTCGATGCTGTTCTATTGCCTGAATGGTTCCTTGGACCACATCTTTATACTAGCCTGACGGAAATCGACGCCCCGTCTTTACCCACTACTTACCAACTGCATTAGGTTTCCAAGGATATGTGATAGGTATATTATCACTGATCAATTCTCCTGCTTCATCTAATCGTCGGATAGACACCTTGTCCGGGAGCACTGCATCCTTCACCACTTGTATACAAATTTTGGCATATCCAATTCTGTCCATGGCTGCTGTTTGAGAGTCCATGCAAATTGGTTTTCCAATTCCACTAGCCAGGTGGCTAAGCCCCTCCAAGTCCCATACTCCAATGGGAGTCTATGGAATTGAACCCAAATCGGGATCACCTCAACAGAACTTCTATCCAAACCCATTCCTAGTCTCCATTGACGCAAAAACAGAGGTTGATCACCTATATGCTATGGCCCAAGTTCGAGGATCTCACTGACGTTAGCTTTCGATGAGAACTTGAATAGAAACAACCCATCATCCATGAGCATGGCTTTTTTGAAGCCTTTCTTACTCCACCTAGCCTTAGCCCAAGCATTTATAGCAGGAAAAGCCAGTCGTTTAGTCCAGAAAAAACCTAACTAATGCATTTGACCATGCTTTGGCTCCAGCCCGTAACAGTTCAACCGAAAGGGAAATGACCCCATCCTGAAGCACATTCGGGTAGTGTTTAAGCATACCTTTATGTTGCTGAACTCCAACTCTATCACGCTAGGAGCCTCCTCCCAAATTCTTCTGTCCCTGGGCTTCATCTGATACCATGGTTTTGCCCAAATTAGAGCTCCGATCGGTTGTGGGATTCACAGAGTTGGGAGCACCCAACATGCTCGATTCCCTTTGCAGCGGGCCATCACCTGGCACCTGCGGCTTGGCCGGGTGATATCCTTTAGCACTAAAGGGAGACGAGGAAAGGGGTGGAAAAGGTTCTGGAGTTGTCGTCGGGTCATCCATGTCGATGGGTGGCTGCCTAAGGGGCTGAAGAATGAGGGGGAAAAGTCGAAAAAATCCTGATAACTAAGGGTCGGAGGAAGAGAGGCGGGCAGTAGTGGGGAGGGGCATGGGAGTAATATCCAAAAGGGCAGGATTTTGAAAGAAGAGAGAAGGTAGAGCTTTTTAGGAGGAGAGAGAAGGCCTTTGAGGCCTATTATTTTAAATAAAATAATGACAATAATCAAATATAAAGTCCTTTTTTATTTGGTTTTGTGGCATAAACTAAGCCAAAAGTGTATTTTAAAATCTAACACTTACACCAGAATTTAAGTTGGACGCTAACATTTCGAGTTGTTCAAGTTGAATCTCAATATTTACAAAATGTTCAAAATAAACCTTAAGTAGACGAAAATTCTGACAGGGGTTATCCTTTGTCAATGAAATGCTGACATGGTATGTTAAAAAAAAAAATTGCATATTAGTTTGACCCACCTTTTCTTTTCTAGCATGACAATCTTATTTTTAAATAAAAGTGATTCCCACGTCTACATATAAAACTCATCGTTTTGTTCATCATTTGTATTCTTTGATTGGTTATCTTCTATCTGCAATCTTCGTCTGAAATTGAAAAAGAATGTCTCAGCCAACTTTGTGAGTTCCTTTCTCCTTGTTCCTGGGAAGCTGTAGACTTTGGAAATGAAGAGGTTACACGATTAAAACCTGTCAGGTTTCGTGTTTTTTTTCATCTTGCTTACGTTGTTTAACACTTGTGTTCACAGATTTGTCAGTGGAACAGAGATAGGAAATCCAGTGATTAGCCCTGGGTTGCTTCATCACTAATTTTGATTGGTTTTATTTGGTCACATATCCATATTTTGCTTACCACTAAATGATTTGTAGTTAGTCCCAGTTTTATCTGTGCAAATGCAATTAGCAGAACCCATTGTTTCATAAGCAGAAAGATGCCTCGTAAGCACCCTGTCAATCATCAATTTCTTCATTGCAAATGCAAGACTTAGTGTCCCTGCTAGGGGGCGTCCCTCAGAACTGCAACAACAATTATAGTCACCGCAATTGCAAAAACGTTCAGAAGCTCTAGAACATCACTGATGGTCCATTTGTTAAGCTGATGATGATCAGCCCTCTTGACGAGAAATCTTCCGAGAAGTACTATAAACGTCATGGTAGCAAATGCTAACCCAATTTTCCCAATAATGGTTGCAATTCCATTAAGCTTCACCTGCGATGGCATCTCGTCTTCTCTGATTTTGCTCAAAGTAGCCATCAACCTACCCCATTCAGTCTTCATATCAACTACTTTTACCATCATTTTTCCACCCCCATCTTGCACTTTGGTTCCTAATAGAAGAAAAGGCCTCTCTTTGCTTATGTTTACTGGATCTCTCACCCGACAAGCTAGATTCATCAATCGACAAGTTATTTCCCAATATAAAACAACCATTTGCAGGGACAAGATCTCCAATAGATAGATGAACAATATCTCCAACCACCAAATCATAGATTGAAACCTTATGTCTGCTACCTTCTCTAATCACCTGAAAAATTACATTCTTCTACTCCTTATCCAAGGCCTTAAATTGAATTGATTGCTTGTAGTCACTGACTGTAGTAACCATGACTACCAAAAAAATTGAAAGTAATATTCCTATCCTATCGTACATACCTTTTGGCCATCCTTTAGTGGCAATTCCTACTCCAGTGGAGACAATAACACACATAATAAGAATTATCAGTGTGAGATCATTAAGTGCTTCCCACACAAACATCCAAAAATACCTTGGAGGTTTCTCTGCATATTGGTTATGTCCATAAATGTTTTGCTTATTAGATATTTCCCTGAAGGAAACCCCCTGACTAAAAGACACAGAGACCCATGTTGTTAATCCTTCAATCCCACCACAAGATTCCAAGCTCTATTTTTCCTAGGTTCGAGCAAGTGATGCAAGTTCTTCTGCTTCAGTTTTAGATGAAGATTGCGCAGATAGAAGATAACCAATCGAAGAATTCAAAACAGTGAGGATTGAACAAAATGGTGAGTTTTATACATAGCTAGAGGACTCATTTTCGTTTAAAAATAAGAATGCTACGTCAGAAAAAATTAGGTCCTACTAATATGTAAATGTTTTTAAAAAAAGTTACGTCAGCATTTAACTGACGAAAGGTAACCTCCATAGACGGAGCTATATATAGACTTGGGGGGTCACTGGGCCCCCCAAGTTTTTTTAAAAAAATTATTTTTAATATATATATATATATAAAGATAAAGTTATTTAAGGGTCAGTAGTGTACTGGGCCCCCTAAAATTTAAAAAAATTAATTCTTGGGCCCCCTTACCTTAAATTTCTGGCTCCGTCACTGGTAACCTCCATTAGATTTTTCATCTTCATAGGGTTTGCTTTGAACATTTGGTAAATATTGGGATTCAACTTGAACACCTCAAAACGTTATGTTCAACTTATATTTTGGTGTAGATGTTAGAGTTTAAAATGCACTTTTGGCCTATAAACTAGTACTTCCTCTTTTGGTTATTAGATAAGATAAGTATCGATCTATCCTTTACGAGTATCACAGATGCTAACAAGCTTACTAAGCCTAATTTCATGGACTAGTTACAAAGCTTAAGAACTATTCTCAGGTAAGAAAAGAAACTATGTGTTCTTGACATTCCAATTACATTATAGCCTAGTTTGGCTGCAACACATGAAATCTGGAAGTCATATTAACATCATATTGAGGATGTTAAACAAGTTAAATATATGATATTGGCTAGCTTATCTCCTGACCTTTAGAAGCAACATAAAAAATAGATGGTCCCACTATGATTACGCATCTCAAAGAGTTGTTTGTGCATAGAATAAGGTGGAGAGTTATGAGACTTCTAGAGCATTATATCAATGCAAGATGTAAGAAAGATCTTCAATTGAGTTATATGTACTAAAGATAATTGACAATATTGAAAAATTAGGCCAATAGGATTATGTTGAACCATGGGTTAAGCATTGACTTGGTGCTTTAGTATCTCACTTCAAGCTTTGAACAATTTTTTATAAGCTTTTTTATGAACCAAAAAGAAGTGTTATTGCCTGAACTATTGAATATTCTCAAGACTATATAGAGACACCTTAAAAAGGAACAATTGCATTTTTATTGTGGATTCTTCCAAGAGAAAAAAAAAGAACTCTAAGAAAGAACAAAAAATATAAGGCTTATGATAAAATAACAAAGTCAAAAGGTAGTGTCAAGAAGAACAATAATGATAAGGGCAAGTGTTTTCATTGTGGAGTTGATAGACACTAAAAGAGGAACTGTAAAACTTATCTTGCTTGCCTAAGAGATAAGAAGCTTCAGGAAGTTACTTCTTCAGGTGTGTTTATGATTGAGATCAATCTTTCTATTTATGTTCTACATTCTTGGGTACTAGATACTACATATGGTTCTTATATTCATAATAAGACATAAATGTTAACAAAAAGCATATCACTGAGGAAAGGTAAAGTGGACCTACGAGTTAGCAATAAAGTAAGAGTTGTTACATTAGCCATAAAAACTTGTTTTTTAGCTTTGACATATGGCCTTAAACTAGAACTAGATAATTGTTATTATGTTCCAGTCTTTTCTAAAGACATTTTTTTCATTTCTTGTTTAGATTTGAATGGATTTGTCTTTATTATTAAGAATAAGAGTTGTTCTTTTTATAAAAGACGATGTATAGTGGATCTGAATGACTTACGAATGGTTTGTATAAATTAGATCTTAAAAGGTCAATCCTTAACACAAATAGCAATAAAAGAACTTCTATATTCAAATATATGTGACCCTATGCCTACTTGTGATAGAAGTAGATACTCATATTTCATTACGTTCACAAATGATCATTCTATATATGGTTAAGTATACTTAATGATATAAAATTCTAAATTATTTAAAAAATTCAAATAATTTAGACTTGAGTTGAGAAACAAAATAGTAAGAGTATTAAGACATTTAGATTTGATCGAGATGGCGAATACTTAGACCATGAGTTTCTTAATTACCTAAAAGAAGATAAGATTCTCTCACAATAGACTCCTCATAGTACTCCACAATATAATAGAATATCTAAGAGAAGAAACCGTGCTCTAATAGATATAGTACATTCTATGATGAGTCATGTACTCCTTCCTGTCTCATTTTGGAGATATGCCCTTGAAAATGAGGCTTAACTTTTGAATAGAGTTTCATTTAAATCGATTGACAAGACTCCATATGAGATATAGAATCGATTCACACACTTAAAGATTTGGGGATGTGATGTGATGTGTCATAGTTTTGCCTAATTTTTAACATTGAAATTTTTTTATAATCTTATCTTAATATGTTTAAACCCTGTATTTTATTTATTTTTACAAGATAAGGATTAAAGATGCTCTTTGAATGGGAAAAAAATTAGGCTTTAATACAAATTTGAAAACTTAAATGGAGGAGCAATATCCGTATAAATCAATCGGTAGAAATTGCAATTTTCAAACTTTGAATTTACAAGAGAAAAATGTGTTTAGAGTTATTAGAATCTTATATTGGCCAAATCTCTGTATAAATCAATGAAGTTATGATCTAGAGGATCCAAGGAATCACAACCATAAGATTTTTCACATGAGTTTAAGTGGCTATAAATAGACCATCTTCTAACTACATTTTTTAGCTTCTTAAAGCCCCCATCTTCCTCCTTTCTTTAGTAGATATTAAAGTAGTCTTTTTTTAGATGATAGTCTTAGAAATGGCCAATGTTAGTTAAGTCTTTTATTCTTATTTGAAAGAACTAGAAGCTCTCTTGGATCTTTGAAGATTGGGAGCCAATTAGGTCTTATTATGAAGTCTTTCATTTATTCAAGCATAGAATCACTTTTCTATGCTTCTACTTTATGATTATTCTTAATGGATTTCTAATGTGCATGATTAGTTTATTGATTGAAATAACCATTTGCTTGATTAACATTTGAATATGTAAACAATATTTAGCATTAACCAAGGGCTCTTTCATTACAACAAGAAGATTTATGTACCATTTAAAACAAATATCCATCATAATTTGTTGCAAGAATTCCATACTTCTCCTATGGATGGTCCTTTAGGAATTAAAGTCAACTTGGCTCATCTTGCAAATTCTTTTACCTAGCCTGTGTATCTTCATATGTCACCAAATTTGTTCAACAGTGCAATATATGCCAACAGGATAAATATTCTACTTAGAAACCTTATGGAAATCTCCAACTATTACCCATTCCAAATCAAGTATGGGAAGATATCTCCATCGATTTCATTACTCATTAACAAAACTTCCATGGTAAGTCAGTGATCTAGTTGATGGTTGATTGCTTATCAAAATATACTCATTTCATTGCTTTGTTAGCAAAGTTCACTACCCACACCTTGGCTTCTATTTTTTGGTAGAAATTTATCGCCTGCATAGTATTCCCAAAACTATTATTAATGACAGAGATAATTTTCATTAGTAATTTTTTGAAGGAGCCTTTTTCATCTTAATGGCATTACCTTATCTTACAATAGTGCCTACCACCTATAATATGACAGTCAAACGAAGGTGTTAAATCGCACCTTTGACATATACCTTCGATTTTTTTCCGGTGATAAACCATGACTATGGGTTCGCTACCTTCATCTTATAGAATATTGGTATAATTCTTCCTGTGACACTGTTATTGACATGTCTCCATTTCAGGCATTATATGGTCATCCATTGTTGGTGATAAACGCAAGTGCACGTTTCTATCGTCAAGTAGTAAAAATATCGATCCCACGAAGACCAAAATTAGTTAAATAGTAATACTCGTAATAATTTCTAATTTAAGCTAATAGCATAAAAATTAAAGAAAAGATCGATTGATTGCGAGTTGAAAAATAAAATCAAAACGAGAATTAACGCAAGGTAAAAATATAAGAAATATCAATGAAATGAAAATCTAGGAATTTAACTTCCCCCTTGATTTTACCTCGGTGTCGAAAT
>JANZLX010000212.1:34713809-34728566 GCA_025531955.1 Erythroxylum orinocense
CTTTGTCACGCCAGTGACAAGAATCATGCCTATGATATACTTCTTTCCTTTTTTAATCAAATATAATTAATCAATTCAATATAATTAATCAAAATATACTTAATTACAATATAATTAATTAAAATATAGTTAATTAATTACAATATAATTATTATTTATTTATTTATTTACAATATACTTAATTACAATATAATTAATTATATATGATTAATTACAATGTAATTAATTAATTATATATTTTTCTCTTTTTTAGAAATTAAATATAATTAATTAAAATATATTAAAATTTGATGTAAAACAAAAATTTAACAAATTTTTATTTTTCAATATTTTTAGCAAACCAACTACTATCAATAGTAATGGTAATCATTCTTTTCTCTTAACCAACCATCATATATCTATTTTGATTACTTACTATATTCATTCTCATTCCTATTGCCATTCCCCCATGTGAATCAACCGCCCCCTTAGAAAATGTTTCTAATACCTAGTATTGAAGTCAAATTTTAATATGGCAGGAGGTAGCAATTTGACAAAGTGTGTCACTAAGTAGAGGCAATTATTAGGCCAGTTCCTTAAGGCGAGGAAGGGGTTACTTCCTACTATTCTCGATTCGAGATGTTGAGGAATAGACCTAATAGTTGTAGCATCAAATAGCATTTTCTAAGGTGTGTAGAACACAAAGGAGTTTGAGAACTTTCTATGGGGTATAGAGCAATACTATATGGCTGCTAAGAAGGTCATTATGACAATCATGTACTTAGATGGAGATACCAAGCTTTGGTGGAGAACAAGGGCCTCTGTCAAAATCAGTGCAAGTAGAGCTCCTATTGACATATGGGAGAAGATGAAGAAGGAGTTGAAGGATCAATATCTTTTGATGAACACTTCTTAGCTCGTGAGGGATGCCTTGAAGAAACTGAAGTAAGGCATATCGGTAAGAAAGTATGTTAAAAAGTTTAGCTTTATAATGTTGGAAATTGACTAGATGTTACATAAAGACAAATTTCAACTTTTTATATAGATTATAACCATGGGCTTAAATGGAGTTTCAGAGGCAGAATGTGAAGAATGTGGTTGGTACAATTGTGGTTACTAAAACCTTAGTGGATTTTTGAGTGACAAAGGAAACTAAGATGGGCTCCGCTACTTCTTCTAAAGGCAAAGGCCTAGCCTAAAAGTGGGGAGACATCCTACAAAAAGGGTAAACTTGCTAGTATCTATGCAGCTATTCGTATTTTGTGAGAGCAGGTCCAAGGAAGAAGAACCTAAATGCCTTGACTACCAAAGAAGAGGAAGAATATTTGAAAGCGGCAATGAATTCGATCACCTTGTTGAGTATGATTAAGTGCGAATCCAATACTTTTGACAAGATGATGTATATGGGAATAAAGGTTAATAGGAAGGAGGTAATTGTGATGATGGGTACAAGTTTCATTATGGAAACGATGGTGCACAAGTTGGGGCTTTAGGTGTTAAAGACCTCGAAAAAGATGAAGAACCTTATGGGTAAGGCAGAAGTAGTGGTAGGAGCTGCTTACAATGTCTTAGTGAGTATAGGAGTTGGCGTGACAAGTTTAATTGCATGGTTATACCATTTAAAGATTTTTAGTTGACATTGGGGATCAACTTCTTGAAGGCAATGAAGGAGGCGTTGTATCCAAGTTTGGAAGGTATGATGATCATATGTGAACTAAATTCCTTATATATTAACTTTTGTAGATCTGGTGATGGAATGAATGATGATATAACGATGGTAGTACATTTTTTGGATATGAGCATTAAGAAAGGGTTGAAGAAGGGTATAGAGACCTATCTTACTGCCACATGGGAGATTAATGAGGAACATGTGGTGGAAATCCCTGAAGCGGTTGCAAGTTTATTTTTAAAATATGATGCCGAAAAAGTTGCCTAAGACTCTTCCCACTCAATTAGAGATTGAACATATAATCAAGTTAGTTATAAGAGCCTTCCCACCTACACTCGCCATATAAGATGTCCCCATTAAAGTTGAGGGAGCTTCGAAAACAACACAGTGAATTATTGGAGGCAGGGTTTGTCTAACTTTTTAAAGCCCTATATGATGCCCTGGTGTTATTCTAGAAGAAGCAAGATGGAACACTTGGATGTGCATAGATTATCAAGCCTTGAATAAGGTAACAATAAAAAGTTATCTTTTTCCCCTCCATTTAAGATTTGATGGACATATTATAAAAGGCTACAATTTTCTTAAAGCTTAATCTTCTTAGTGGGTATTGGAAAGTGAAAATAATCAAGGGTGATAAGGAAAAAATGTGTGTAACTTAATATGGATCGTATAAATTCTTTATCATATCGTTCAGATTAACTAATGGCCCGATGACATTTTACAACCTGATGAACAATGTGCTATATAATTTCCTTCATGAGTTTGTCGTGGTTTATGTCAATAACATCATGGTGTATATCATTAATATAAAATAACATATGGAGCATTTTAGGAAAGTGTTCAAGTGGCTAAGACAAACCAAGCTCTACTAAACATGGAGAAGTGCTAGTTTGCATAGTCAGAGATCAAATTCTTAGGTCACTTAGTGAGCAAGGGTCAAGTCAAAATTGATTTGAAGAAAACGAAGGCAATAGTTGAGTTGAAAATTCCTATGATAGTACTAGTTGTAGAGTTTTCTCATACTAGCTAACTACTATATGTAGTTTATAGTAGGGTACTCAAAGGAAGCAGTGCCATTGATGAACTTTCTAAAGAAAAAGAAAGCGTGATGTTGGTCGAATGCGTTTCAGGAGGCTTTGGAGAGACTTAAAGCCACCATCTTAATTGAACCTATATTGAAGCAATTTGAGTTTGATCTTCCATTTAAGGTATATATGGATGCATCATATAAGGCTATTAGTGGAGACCTAGTATCAAAGGGTAGTCTAGAAGCATTTGAGAGCCAAAAACTCAACAGTGCATAGCAGTGGTACTTGATGTATGACGTAGCAGCGCAGATGGGAAGTAGCAACATGCCAAAACAACGGCACAGTGATGAGCTAGGAAAAGGAAACGCAAACTACGTTTGCATTAAATGCAAACATATGCGTTTAACATAAAATCATTTGTGTTTAACGCATTAATGCATACGTCTGTATTTCATGTAAGACATGAAATGTAGATGTAGCAGATGCAAAGAAAACCCTCTGTGTGGGTTTTTAAAGGTTAATAGTTAAGTGGACCAAAGAAAAAGGAGAGAAATAAAGCAGTAGTGTGAGGAGGCACAGTAGTGAGAGTGAGAGGGGAGTCTTCGGTGGGACATTAATTCTTAGAAGGGTTGAACCATTTTTTAGGGAGAGACTAATCAAGGGCTAGACATCCCGACACCAATTTGGAGGTGACATCGACGTTGATGATCTGGGTTAAATGTATTTAACTATTTTTGTTGTTTCTTTCTCTCATTAGAAATTGATTGTATTGTCTTATGTTAATTGATTTGGGTTTTGTATATGGATAATCATATTCTCATTATTGTTTGGCTATTTGTGTATGAACCCATTGAGTATTGTGAAAAGATGATTTTAGTGAAGTCATTGAATCGTTTATTTGTAAACCCATGCGAGAATTTCAATATAATATGTAATTATTATGTTAAAATTCACGTGTAGTGACTAATGATTTGTAATCATTAGGGATAACATAAATTAGGTTAAATGATGCATTGTATGTGGTTATTGCCTTGATTAATCGGTTTTCCTAATTCATAATGCTACTATCTAATTGAATTTAGAAATCATATTCTAGGTTATTCGATAATTAGGTTTAATTAACAATCATATCTTGATTAACCACTACCTAAGGAAAAAACTTAGGTTAATTATTAACCTATGATTAATAGTTTCTAGGAGAGGTTTGAGAACAAAAAAATCAATAAAATATGTTTAGTTAGGGTGTAGGTTGAGATTGAACCAAAGAATCAGTTCGCTACCAAATTCCCCACTTTTATCATTTTTTTGCATGTTTTCTTTGCATTATTTTTGTTAGTTATTTTAGCTTTATTTTATTTTCTTGTTTGAAAAATCCAAAACGCCATAAGCCTAAACACAAATTAATTTCATTTGAACAACTTTACACACGCTCTCTGTGGGATTGACCTAGACTCACCACTACTATAGTAGTTAGTAGTCTAGTTTTTATTTTAACTAACGTGATAATGCACTGTTGATAATCCACCTGAAGGCTACCAAATCAATGCATATATATTCTTGCATTAGGTCTTGCTGTATACTCACTATGGCGAGAAAGAAACACCAGGCGCTTTTCACATCAAAGTACAATATGGGAACTCCTTTAATCAAACATCATCAGAGAGCTTCGTGAGTTGATATTAGTGAAGAAGTTACATTTGAAATGCACGAATAACATCTTAGTATCCTTTAATATCTGATTTCTTAATACACGGTTGTCCTCCCACTCTTATAACTCTCTCTTTTTTTGAGCTTCCTTCTTACATGACCTTGTAAGAATAGCAATCGGGTAATCCCCTTACATCTACATTGTTTTTATTGTACTCTTTTAATATCTATTATCAATACCATTTTTTATTTAAAAATCATTTATTTCCTTGGTATTTCCAATATCAATATTAGGTTAAGTTTTATATTTTGCTTCATTTTTCCAAAAATCCATAAAACCATCTTTTTTATTTACTATCTTTAGATTAGTTGTTAGTTTTAGGTTTTTCCATCAATAAGACTTCTTTATGATATTGGTAATCTACTTATTATTATATTACTTACTAGTAATAGGTACACTTCCCTAAGTTAGTGAGCGATAGATTTATCATAGGAAAATTTTTGGTAGCATTAGTAATATATAATATTTACAGTCACCAAATTTTGGGTGTTGTTGCTAAGGTTGCAACTAGTTTTAAGAAATTTATTATATTTTTCTAGTCTTATGTAATTTTTATTTTTTATTTATCTAAATTTTCTTTATACTTATTTAATTTTTGTTTTATTTTTTATTGTGATTTCAAGAGTGATTGGGGTATATGAAAAGAAGATAGTACTCCATATTTCTTAAAGAAGATTTGTAACTTAAGAGAGTTTTCTAAGAGAGTTTTTTGCCTGAATTAAAGAGCGTAAACTAAGTGAGAACATAGATATACACCATAATTACAATATGAAAGATGGAAGGAAAAAGGAGAAATATGCTAAACCATCTCTCGTGAGAACATAATCGAGAATTACAAAGTCATAAACAAATGCTCATTATTTTTAGATTAATCCTAACTTAATCTAAATTCTTAAACATAATTTACAATTTGGTGGAGTACCTAACAAGGATCCTAATGCACACACATCACTAACTCGTTGGAGATATATGACAAATTTAAGTTTAGTAGGGTGTTAAAGATGTTACTAGGTTGCGAATTTTCAATATGCCCTAAGGGATCTGACAGGCTACTGACTGAAAGCATTGTTTGTTTAGTCAATCAAAATTTGGGAGAGTCTTGTAGAAAAGTTCCTTACAAAATAGTTTCCACTATCTAAGACAAAAACTAAGGAACAATATCTCTTTTTTTAGTAGTTTGACAATGATACCTTATAAGAGACATAGGAGGAACTTCTAAATATATTTCAACACCATAGATTTCCAATATGGAGGCAAGTCCAAAAATTCTACATTGGTCTAGTGAACTCTAAGATGTATGAGAGATGTTACAACAGGTGAAACATTAAACAATTGAACTCTAGAGGCTACTTTAGAGTTAATAGAAGATATAACCATGAACAATTACTAATGGCATTTAAGAAGGGTGATAGGAAATGTATCTACTAAGTTCCATAATATAGACAACATGACTGCACTAATATCTTGGATATAGGTGATAAAAAAAAGAACTAGAAAACCTAATCTATCCATTTAAAATAACTCAAGTTATAAGTTGTGAATTTTATAGGGGTCAATGAGATATGATTTTATATTTCTAGAAACATACAAAAAGACATAGAAAATCATTAAGGTAGTTGCACTTATCATTTGAATAACATGGTTTGGTAAGTTATAAGTGTAAATTGAATAGTGTTTTAGGGTATAGTTTGATATGTGTTTAGCTATTAATTCAATCATTTAGTATATGTATAGGTTAGAATTGTGTTAGTTTGTTAATTATTTGTGTTTTAAGTGTTTTATGGGCTACTACAAGCTTTTGAGCTTAAATATTATATTTTTGAGGTACCTTAACGTGTTTGCTAGTATCTCAAGGTCAATAACAAATAACAAAGGAGCTTTAAAGGGAATTCGGGCCATAACACAGGCCCATAATCATAGAAGCTAGTCTACAATTGTGATTGAAGCACTAAGATTAGCCCATGATCGTGGCCTGCATGCTATGATCATGACAAAGAGCTTACTTAAAGGCCACGATCGTGGCTAGCGTTGGGACAAATGCAAGGACATTTCCAAACTTAAATTTTGTGGGACTTTTCAATCTTTTCAAGCTTTGAAAAGGCCCTAGGTTTCCCTAAATAGAAAACCGTGCAAGAAGAACAGGTGGTGAGTAGAAAAAGGGAGTCTTCATTCAGCCACACTTGAAACCCTGGAGAGAGAATACTGAGAGAGAGAAAGAAGAAGAAGGAAGAGGAAGAAAGAGGAAGAAGAAGTGATCTTGATGTGCTTCTTAGATTAGGAGGCCTTTTGACGCTATTGCCTTCCCAAATCGTCCATTCTAAGTTTCTATTTCCTTTTCGTTTCAATTTTATTCATGTATAAAGTTGGGATGGATTGTATGATGATGGATGGTAGAATGATGATGATGTTCTAACTCTCCTTCGGGATTTTATTTTGATTTAATGCTATCTGAGTTGATTTTGTGTTATTTGAATTAGGTATTGTGATTTGTTGCGTTTCTTGCATAACTGATAAAAAACTAAGAGGGTAAACCAGATAAAAAATGATTGGATCAGATTAATGAGAGTTAGACAATTCATAGAACCCGTAACTAATCATATCAGTAATTGTGCAGAGAGAGATCTCATATAAGACCTGATAGTTTATTAGAGTGCTTTAGATCTAATTAGGGTTATCAGTCTTTTGTTAATTGAGAGATTAAAAATTTCATAATAAATTAGGGTTTAATGGTTATAACTCGAGGGAGAGTAATTAGCCCTAGGATCGTTTAGAAACGACACCCTATTAACACATAATTGGCTAGGTTAGCATTAATGATAGGTAAAATCCCCTTTCTCATAACTTGGTAAATTCTTTGGTTAATTTCGATTATGCTTGCTTGTTGCTCAATTGTTGATACTTCTGATTTAATTGGTTGAATTCAATTCTCATATTTACTGTCTATGGCATTGTTTATTTTCAATTTCATATCTTTTTAGCCCTAGATTCTTTTTGTATTAGATTTTTCTCCTTGCTCGTGGGATCAACACCTTTAATATTACGTTACGAACCATGCGCTTGCGAAATATTAAGGGTTTATAAAATTAAAACTTACCCCGATCAGTAAGCATGAGTGTCAATCTCATGAGGACTATGCTATAACCAACCATCTTTTTATTATCTAATTTAATAAAAAAGATTTAGTTTTAAAAAGAAAATTAATAAAAATAAAATAACAAATAAGAAACAAGAAACGACCAATCAATATAATAAATAATAATAATACAACTAGTAATAAACTTTCCCTATATGAAAAACCCATCTAGAACCTTCTTACGCTTGGTTTTATTTTGATTTAATGATTTATCCTAGTTTCTTAAATTGTCGGGACTTCCCAAGTTACAAATATATTCATTTTCAATAGATATAGCCCCTATTCTTTAGGTGGTTGATTGAAATCTATTTCTAATAAAAACTTGTAAGAATGCATTAATTCCTTTTTATGAACTCCCAAGATAGGTTTGACCTTAACCTAAGATATTTGTATGCTTTATCTTTCGGTTCCGTAGAGCTCTCGTTATTTATGTTATGACCTAATCATGCACATGATTTCTTAATCCTTGTATATGAAATCCAATATTAATTCTTCCGTATTCGCTACTTCAGTTCAATATAATAACCTAATGTGAATAGTTCTTAAGAAAACTATAATCTTGAATTAAATCAAAGAATCAATAAAAAAGGGTCAAAGGTTAGTCCCACCTAAATCTATATCCCATTTAGTTTATAATCAAAAAATAAAACATATAATAAATAGAAAATATATGAGAAATAAGAATGAATTCTCATAAATCTTGAATCATGATGTCTTTAATGAGCTTATGGACCTTTTGCTTTTTTCTAAGGTTGCTTCCTTCTTGATTTGTTCTTGAATCTCCTTTGCCCATTCTCTTAACCCTTAACCATCCCTAGATCCTATTAAATTCCCTCTTTAACTAATCTCTAATCCTCCCAGTTGACTCTCATTTTGTTCAATGGGTCTCTCTCCTTTTTATCCTAAGAAACCTTAACATTTTTACCAAAACAAAACCATCACAAACCCTTATTGATCCTTTGTTGCTTTAATATTCTATAGGCTTCTTTTTTATAAATAAAAATTGCTAATATATATGACTAATATGGATTTGTATTTCAGTCATGTTACTAAATATGAGACCATATTTAGGGCATGTTCGTTCATGTGGCAATTTGTAAGAGAAGTAGAATACACTAAAGTTTAAAAATGGTGGTCACATAGGGCTTTATTTTGGCCACATTCTTTCATGTGCCAAGTTAGAAAAGAAGATGAATGCACCATTAAGCTACACAGGTTGAACATAATACCATGTATATATGTCGTGTATATATGTCGTGTTATCGAATATTTTGCAATGTTTAACCTATGTTTCTCCAAAATCATTCTAAAAATTATCGAAATTAGCTCTAAGTTACCTAAATTCACTCTTTCATTAGAGAGATAAAATAAGACATATAAAAAACTTAATTATCAAATATTATAAAACTATCAAAATATGAGCATAATGCTCTTAAAATCATGCTAAGAGTATAAGATATTCAACACTTATCAAAATCCCTTGCATTTAAGCATTTAGTTGTCCTTAAGAAAATCAATCTGATTACTCTTAACTTAAACATAAGCAACTCTAGGGATGAATTAAACAAATCAATCATATAAATCAAGATTCATCATTCATTCAATTATGAATTTCCTTTAATTGTTAGGCATTAACTACTTGCATTAAGTCATAAATTAATTCAATTCACTCCCTAATTCTTTAAACTTAATTACTAGCATCAAGTCATAAATTAATTCAATTCACTCTATAATTTTTCAAACTTTAGCTCAATCAATAAAACTCAACCTAATACATAAAATGAACATATATGAGAAAAATGCTTTGACTTTCAAACATATTTATGATCTTTATTGAATGAATAAGTAAAAATAATAACTTTAAAATAAAATACAAGAGCATTTGGAAGCTAAAACAAATTAAGAAAACTAAAAATACTATTAAATATCTTAAAAGCTATCAAATTAAAAAAAAACACCTAAATATTAGATTGTTTCCTAACAATCGCCTCTTTATGTGTCTTTTATATGGACTTCTCCTTAAGCTCATCACTCATCCTAGATTTATGATTGATACAACTGTTGCTCCACACACCACTAGTGTTCAAGAAAGTGACTTTGAAACTCATCTAGGAGATTTTACCAAACCAATCACGAGGGCACAAACTAAAAGGTTTAAGGACCAACTTCAACTATTTGTGCAAAACTGGGTTGATAACTGGCTATCCAAGCATGGAGATTTTAAAGAGCCCAAGTCAACCAATTTAATTGGGCTAAAGGCTTAGGCCCATCTTTAGGTAGTGTCCAGATTAATTGAACCTTGATTAGTGTCTAGGTCTAATGTACATTTTAAATGTCTAGATTCATTGAACCTTGATTAATGTGTAGATTCAATGTACATTTTGGGATGTAACCACTGTATAAGGCTGTGTTAGTTTCATTTGGGACATCTGAATACATTTTCAATGTTTCCTATATGGAATATGAAAAGATTTGGTTTCTTATGATTTTATGCTTAAGGTGTTGAATTGATGCCATTGATTTCATCTTTTCATTTCAATTCTATTTCTTATTTCTATTGTTCTTGATTCCTTTGATCTTTAAAGGGTAAATTTTCTTAGGTTCTTGTCAAAATACATTTCTTGAGTGATAGAACAAATATATTTGAATTGCTTTGGTGTGAATCAAATCTAGTTTAAATGATAAAGAGTTCTAAGAAACAATTTGCGTTTTGGGGCTTCCACATCATTTGGTATCATAGCAAGGCTCACCAAGTAAGTATCTATCCTTTTAATTTCTTATTTCCTTCCATTAGCCTTGTTGATCATCTTCTTGCTTGATGATATCTAATAAGTGTAAAATGCATTGTGTTTTAGGGCATAGTTTGATATGTGTTTAGCCGTTAATTTGATCATTTGGCATGTGTTTAGGTTAGAATTGTGTTAGTTTGTTAATTATTTGTGTTTTAACTGTTTTATAGGGTACAAGCTTTTGAGCTTAAATATATTTTTTTGAGGTACTTTGATGTGTTTGCTAGTGTTTCAGGGTCAATATTAAAGAACGGAGGAGTTTTGGAGGGAACTCGGGCCATAACATAGGCTCATGATTGTGGTAGGCAAGCCATGATCGTGATGGAAGCATTAGGAATGACCCATGATCATGGCCTGCATGCGATGATTGTGAAAAAGAGCTTACTCAAGGCCCACGATCGTGGCGGGATAAATGCAGGCATACTTTTAGACTCAAGTTTTCGAGGGGCTTTTCAGTCTTTTCAGACCCCAAAAAAGGCCCTAGGTTACCCTAAATAGAAAACTCTATAAGAAGAGCAGGTGGTGAACAGAAAAAAAGGGGGGGGGGGGGGTTCTTCATTTAGCAGCACTTAAAACCTTATAGAGAGAATCTTGAGAGAGACAAAGAAGAAGAAGGAAGAGGAAGAAGGAGGAAGAAGAAGTGGTCTCGACATGCTTCTCGAGTTAAGAGGCTTTCCAACACTGCTACCTTCCCAGATTGTCCATTATAAGAATCTATTTCCTTTTCGTTTCAAATTTATTTATGTATAAAGATGGGAAGGATTGTTTGATGATAGATGGTAGAATGATGATGATGTTCTAACTCTCTCTCGAAATTTTATTTTGATTTAATGTTATCCGAGTTGATTTTTTGTTATTTGAATAAGGTATTGTGATTTATTGTGGAAGTAAACTGAGAGGGCGAATTGAATAAAAAATGATTGGATCAGAATAATGAGAGTTACGAGATTCAATAGAACCCGTAACTAATCATATTGGTAATTATGCGGAGGGAGATCCCGTGTGAGACCCGATAGTTTATTAGAGTGCTTTAGATCTAATTAGGGTTGTGAGTCTTTTTGTTAATTGAGAGATTACAAATTTCATAATCTAATTACGGTTTATAAATTGGGGTTTAATGGTTATAACTCGAGAGAGTAATCAACCCTAGGATCGTCTAGAAATGACACCCCTTTAACACATAATCGGCTAGGTTACCATTAATGATAGGTAAAATCCCCTTTCTTATAACTTGGTAAATTCTTTGGTTAATTTCCATTGTGCTTGCTTATTGCTCAATTGTTAATTCCTTCGTGTTTAACTTCTTATTTAATTTGATGAATTTAATTATCGTATTTACTTTTCGTGGCATTGTTTATTTTTAGTTTCATATCTTTTTAGCCTTAGAATTGTTTAAGGATTAGATTATTCTCCCTGCTCGTGGGAATGACACCTTTAATACTATGCTATGAAATGTGTGCTTGCAAAATATTGAGGGTTTATAAGATTAAAACTTACCCCAATCAATTTTTGTCACCGTTGTTGGGGAGGTGTAGAATTAGTTTAATTCTTGTAGTCTAAAGCATTTCACTATCTTTTATGATTGTGGTACCCAATGATAAGAAGAAAAAAAAATGTAGGAAATTTGGGTGAAAAGTAAAAAACACATTAATTTGGACATCACAAGGCAGTGATGAGGAATCCAAAAAATTAGATATCAAGAAGAGATAAAAAGAACGATCATGGAGAATATATATTATAGGGAGCAAAGGACTCTTGCGAATTTCAATGAGCCCTAATTTAGTTAGGAAAATCATCATTCTTATATGAACATGTACACTTTGGGGTGGCAGAACCACCCAGATTTGTATTGGTCTAACAATGCAAGTACTCATATGGGACATTAAGACCTACTAGGATTTTAGCAAGATGAGTCTAGTTCATAGGATTCCAAATTGGACAAAATCATGGATAAGCTAATAGACATGGATAAGACTGGAAGAGTAATTTGATCAAGTAACAAAAAATTATGCCTCTTCTATTTACAACTTGGAGATTCAATTGGGACAACATTCTCATGAATTTTGTAAGAGAATTGTGGAAGACTCTTTGAGCAATATGGAATTACATCAACAAAAGCAATATGAAGCTATCATAATTAGAAATGGGGAAAAGCAAGAAAAACTAGTGGGAAATCAAGTTGAACCCCATCTTGTAGAAGACCAAGAGATGAAAAAAAAGGATGAAGAAAAGAATGATAACCGTCCATATTATTCCCTAGATCTTGGTATACCATGCTTGAACATCGAAAAAACTTAGGTAGATGTCCATGAAGAGAACCTCATCATTCGAATTAATGATGACCAAGTGACATTCAACATGAACGATGTATTAAAGAATCCAAAGGAGGGTGACTCATTTAGAAAAATTGAAGTGCTTAAATCTTTGAGGAAACGAGAAGACGAAGACCAGTTGACAACAGACATCAAGTTTGAAGAAGCTATGAAAGTCACTATTTAAGAAGCTAAAAAAGAAGAGGAGATGAGGGTAAATGAGGAAGAACCAAAAAGAGAGAAACTCACCCTCTTATCCGAAAAACTGCTGGAATCTATGGAAGATTCAAGGAGTTTTGTTAACAGTTCGCTCAAAAAAGGAAATTACTGAGCTTAATTGGTTTTCATAATTTTATCAATATTGTCCTTGTAACATCTTGTCCCTATATTAAGGGTTGGGAAACGAACTTTCATTATTTGTGAGCTCAAAGAGAAATTAAGACAATGTATTTTCTTGCTCATGCATCATGTTAGCATATATGCACATAAATACGGAATGTTTTCACATAAAAAATGGTACATGCATTCATTGACAACTTCTGGGTATAAATGGTATTAAATGTGATTTTATTGAACATGAGGAGTAGAAGGAGTAGAAAGAGTGATCTTGGTATGAGTTGTGATAGGGAAAGATTTAGAAACAAGATTGGTAGTGATGTGGAAAATGTTGACTGAGTATACTTCAATCTTTTAGCCACAACGTTTTCTCTAGTCATCCAAACGAGATGATTCTTGATTTGGATTAAACTAGAGATATATGACTACATTTTGTATGAAGACATATAATTTCAATTCTGTCTCTAAGAGTATCAAAATTTGTCACGAAGTGAAGAATTGGGTGCAGTGTTGGTGTATGAATGAAAATTTTGTCTTCAAAATTTAGGGGCACATTTGGGATTGATATAAATACATTTGGGCAAAACTGCCTTCTGGAAATTTATAGATCTTTCATTTATCTTTTCAACGGTATATTATATGAAAATTTTTGACATCGGAGTCAAAAGTTATGATCTTTATAAGTGGAGACGTTCTAGAGCAAAAGTAAGACAGAAGGAAAGTAAGACGAAGTTACTGTTCATCATCTTAGTTTGACTTTTTGCGTCTCAGTTTAACCGTCTTATTTTGCTTCAGTCTCAGCATGATGTCAGCAATTCATCTCATGATGACATCATCATCTTAGTTTAACTTTTTGCGTCTTAGTTTGACCGTCTCATCTTGCTTTATGTCAGTATGACGAGAGCAATTCATCTCATGACGTCAACATCGTCTCACTTTCGCCAGAACATATTCTAGCCCAAATTTGATCCTCTAGATGACAGAATTGGTCTTTAAGGTCTTCATGAGAGTTTTAGATCTTGAAGTCTTCTTTCTAATCATCTAAAGAACACCTAAATCTGAGTTTTGTACCAAAATTTAACCAATTTTCCGATTCGTCTCAGTATTACGTCAGCAATTCGTCTAATGACGTCAGCATCGTCTCACATTGGCCAGAACATATTCTAGCCCAAATTTGATCCTCTAGATGACAGAATTGGTCTTTACAGTCTTCATAAGAGTTGTATCTCTTGAATTAATATTTCCAACCATATAAAGAACACCTTAATCCGATATCTGTAGGGAAAGTTATGGCAATTTTCCCGACCTTGTTTCGTCTGATGACGTCACTTCATCTAAAAAATAATGTCATATTGTTTGTTCTATTTTCGACCCCTCAGATGAAAGAATTTGCCTTCTACTTCTTCATGAAAGTCATATATCTCGAAGTCTTCTATCCAATGGTCTAAAAATGAAATCAATCCGACATTTCTTATGAAAGTTATGGAAATCGCACCAAAATAGGTTCGGTTTGATTGAGGTCATAAACATGGTTGCTTCTTTTAGCCATAAATTCTTCTCTAGACCTCCAAATGACTTGATTCTTGAACCATTGATTTCATAAGACATTGATCTACATCTCCACCAAGAATCATAGCTATCTGAATTGAATGTAGAAAGATTTAGTGAAAAGAGTGGTACGGGTACAGTGAGTGTGCTCTTAAGTGATATGAACTGGTGTTAGTCCACTGAATATACTTCGGTATTTTGATGATTTCTGGAGCTATACTGATCCAGACGAGGTGATTTTTGACTTGTGGTAAA
>JANZLX010000212.1:34728666-34765086 GCA_025531955.1 Erythroxylum orinocense
TTCGACCCTATTCACCACTTTACTCGTTTAAGTGTTCTAGAGTAGGAATTTATTTTTGCTGGTTTGACAAGCCATCACAACTTCATCAACTTTATCATATCCATCTTACTTGCTCAGCTTCTCTTGTTGATTCATGGGAGTGCTTACTGCTTTGGACTTGTTCCTATGAAATTTCTTCAAAATTTCTTTTGCATACTTCTTTTGACAGATGAACACTTCATTTTGACTTTATCTAATTTTCATCCTAAGAAAATAGTTTATGAGGCTAAGTTCTGTCATTTCAAAAACCTGCTTTATTTCCTGTTTAAACTCCTTAACTAGCAAAGTATTATTTCCTGTCACCAAGAGATCATCAACATAAAGAGAAACTATAAGAACATCAATGTCCTTATGTTTAACATAAAGACTTGCCTCAGATAAGCTTTTTATGAAGCTTAAACTCTGCAAATGATCATCTATTCTGTTGTACTAGGCCCTAGGCGCCTGTTTTAATCCACAGAGAGCCTTCTTGAGTAAGTAGACTTCATCTTCTTCTCCTTGTACAGCAAATCTTGCTAGCTGATCCATATATATTTCTTCCTGCAGAACACCAATTAAAAAAGCAAATTTGATGTCTAATTGAAACACTTTCCAACCTTTTTGTGCTGAGATGGCTAGCAACATTCTAATTGTGTCCAATCAAGCAACGGGAGCAAAGGTGGCAAAGTAATTAACACCAAAAATCAAGGAATAACCCTTAACAACAAGTCTGACCTTGTATTTGTTAATCGAGTTATCTGTGTTGAGCTTCGTCTGAAAACCCACCTCACTCCAATGATTTTTCTGCCTGCAGGTTTGTCAACTAATTCCCATGTTTTATTCTTCTGAATCATTGACATCTCTTCCTCTATAGCTTTCTTCCATTTCAGATCTCTAAGAGCTTCTTCATGTCCAGCAGGTCAACATACTGCCACATTACACCTCTGATATATTTCTGAAAGCAGCCTTGTTCCTCTGACTGGTGGATCATCTACCAATTCATTTAGCCACTATTCTTTGGGTTGCCCTTCAGGAAAATTGGGCTCTTATAAGAGCCTTGGTGAGCCATTCCAATCCCACTGCTCCTCTTTATTGCAGTGAACATCTCTAGTAGTAGTCATCTTTCCTATTTGTGGATGATACACCTTGTAGGCTATCGAAACTAAGTTGTAACCCACAAAAATGTCCAGAGTAGCTTTCTTGTCGAGTTTGTCACGCTTATTCAATGGAACATAAATAAAACATACTCAACCAAACACTTTAAGAAATTTTAGTAAAGGTTTATAACCATACCAATCCTCGAATAGAGTTCTATCCTTCAATGCCTTGCTCGAAAGTCAATTTTGCAGAAATACAGCTGTATTAGCAGCCTCTGCCCAAAACTTTTTAGGCAAATCCTTCTCATGAAACATACATCTCACCATCTCCATTGTATATCTGTTCCTTCTTTCACTAAATCCATTTTGTTGTGGCGTGTAAGGATTCGTGAATTGATGTTCAATGCCAACTTCTTCGCAACAAGAATTGAATTGTGACAAAGTGTATTCTGTATCATTATCAGACCTCAAAACCTGAATTTTGTAGCCAGTCTGGTTCTCCACCATTTCTTGAATTTCCAGAAAACTCTAGCTACCTCTGACTTGTATTTCAATTAAAAAAAATCCTACACATCCCTATGAAATCATCAATATACAAAATAAAGTGGAGACTACCTTGTAGAGATGGAGTTCATTGAGGTCCTGCAATATCCGTATGAACTAATTGCAGCTTTTGTGAGGCCCTCCAAGTTGATTTAGGAAAAGGCAACCTATTTTGTTTACCAAACTGACAAGCATGGCAATTTGGCAAATGATCAGCAAGCATCAGCAAGTCTCTTATCATATCCTTTTCCTTCATCTTTAACATGGGTTGAAGATGACAATGGCCGAGCCTCTTATGCCAAATTTTAGTAAAGTTTGTTTATGTTGGATAGGCTGCTTGCTCCTCCTCGGTTGGATCAAATGAGAAGCTTTTGCCTCTCATTTTAACTCGTATAATCTACTCTCCAGTAACATCATAAATGACACAATGTCAATCTTCAAAGTATACTTTGAATCCTTTTTCAAGTAATTGGCTCACACTGAACAAATTTTGGTCAATATCAGGTACATAAAGAACATCAGAAATTGTTTTTGTACCTGAGCTTGTTGTAATTGCAATGGCTCATTTTCCTTTTGCTAGAATATAGCCATCATTGCCTATTATGACCTTTGTGATTTCAGTAAGCTTCAAATCCTTTAAGAGAGTTATGTCATATGTCATATGGTTTTTACAACCACTGTTGATCAACCAACACTCTGAAGTGCACATGGTGGAAAAACATGTTACCACAAAAATCTGATCTTCTTCATCCTATTCAGCAACTTGGGCATCTGCTTCCTACTTCTTGCTTTTGCAAATTACAGTCTCATGTCCAAACTGGTTACACTTTCTACACTTTGCACCAGGCCTTTTCCAACATTTGAATGGTGGATGACCTGTTTTTTCACAGTGTTGGCAAGGAGGATAATTTCCCTTTAAGTTTCTGCCTTTACTCGAATTGTGGTTGTTTGTAGTATACTCGCCACTTGAAATGGCCTAATTCTTTCTGAAGTTCTTCTTCTTATCATTCTTTTTTTTATCATGGTGCTTAACTGGAAAGGCTCTCTTGACAAAACCATTTTGTCTCATAGACTGCCTCTACTCTTGAGCCTGCAAAGAGTTCAATAGCTCTGCCAAGGTGATTTTTGACAAATCCCTCGTATTCTCCATAGTGGTTATTAATGCTTTATATTTTTCAGGCACCATCACTAAAATTTTTTGAACAATTCTAGAATCATCTAATACAATGTCAAGTAATCTTACTTTGTTAACGATGTCGAGCAATCTGTCAGAGTATTCTTTAGTTGTCTCAGACTCTTTCATTTTTTGCAACTCAAACTCCCTATTAAATTGACAGCTTTCATGCCTCATACCCTTTCATCTCTAGCATACTCTTCCTTCAGATAATCTCAAACTTCTTTTGCTATTTTCAAAGCCATAATCCTGGTGAAAATTGTATTTGAAACAACTGTAAATAAACATGTTTTGGCCTTCGATTTTCTGGTTCGTCTCTCCTTGAGATTTTTTATCTGGGGCATGGTGGGATTGTTTGGCAGCGGAGCAATTTCATAATCCTCTTCTACGACTTCCCAAAGATCTAGAGCATCCAAGTGTGCTTCCATTCTCACTACCCACAGTTGATAGCTTTCATTGTCAAAGATGGGAGGAGCTTGAGAAAAACTATCGTCTGCTTCCATTTCACAGGTCCCTTAAGAAGAGAGCTCTAATACCAATGTGTTGGTTTTATAAAAAAGAAAACACAAACTCAAAGCAAGTCTTTAATTAAAAGAAGTAGAAACAATGTTGAAAAGACAGTAATGCAGAGAAAAGCAAGAATACTTTTTGTAAAGGAGTGTTTATTCATAAACAATCTTTACATTTTATATTGCTTAAAATAATAATACAACAGAAACTTTCGCCTAAACTAAAGCAATTCTGAAAAACCGAAGGTGGGTAATTATTTCGCAAACTATCCACAAATTTCTTTGGCACCAATAGAATAAAATCTCACAGACACAAAATAATGAAAACACCGATGTTTGGTAACGCAGTTCGGCACACCTTGCCTACGTCTGTGGGACCCTCACCCAGATTAAATTCTTTCACTGTAGTTCACAAAAATTACACAAGATTGATCTACCCCGTAAGACCCAATCTATGTAACCGACCCACAACCTAACTATCCATGAAAGATTTTCACATCCACTAACACGACCGACTCTTGTTAACCTCGTCAGAGAATTTTCCTAACTGCTTTACTCAACCAAAGGAACAATTAAAAACAGTAAAAATAAAACCTTCAGATCAGAGGTGTTCCACGGAAACAAATAAACCACTGCACATGTTCTTCATACAACCTTCAACATAGAAATCACCTTTGTGCTGCACTAATCGACCACTTTAAGAACTCACAAAAATTCAGCAACGCTTCAACTACGTGGACTACTTGTAAGAGTTGAATTATTAAAAAGGAGAGCAGCACCAAGACGCCAAGAACATCACCTCAACAATAGATCAAAACCAAGACAGAAGCAGCAGCCCTCCAAGCCAGTTTTACACCCACGGTTTCTCACCAAAAATCAGCAGTGACTGCACAGCCACACAAGCTCAAAACAGAAGATCAAAAACAAAACAGAGAAACATCAAATCGGCAACCTTCACTCCAGCATGGTTCACCAAAAAGACAAGGGCATGTGCGCCGACTCCTTGCAATCACACACCATACACGACAGCCCAAGAACCACTCTAATTGTCAATCACGCAACCTCTTCTAGGATATTTTTAAACTAGCATAATCACCTTAGCTTAACCCCAAATCCACATCTACATAAAAAAAATTGCCTTGCTGCCAGATTTTTCATTTTAATGTACAGCTGGACATATTCCATAATAAGAAGATACTAATCTTCAAGAATTTAAAGAATTTAAATTCCACCGAAACTAGGATTTCATCCTTATCACATGTATTTCATATATTACTTTTTAAAATCAAATAAGGAGGCAATATCTACATAGACGTCTAATAAAACACAAACTCCATCTTTTATATGTCCAATTTAAAAATGTCAAAAACAACCAAAAAATATATAAAATATATTTTAACAATTCAATTAATGCTATGTAGCACGTCTAATACTTACTGACTTGCTAAAGAACACGACAATTCTAACTACTTCAGAAAAGAAAATATCTAGAATAAAAAATTCAAAAGATAAACGAGAGGAACGTGTAGTCCAAAAGCATATGTCCAACACATACGGATTTGGCAAGTGGAAGCTTATGCTAAAAGCACCGCCTTCTAGATATTCACTACAAGCCACCGTGTCCCAATCATTACAGGCACCTCAAACTTTAATTTTTCTCAACTTGCATGCGTCAAACTCTATGCTCTTTGCCTTCTTATATGCAAAGTAGTTGGGATGGTGAAACAAGCACCACTAGTGCATCGTTGGCCAAGCTAAATAAAAGGCATTTTAAGTTGGAAACGGCAAATCCTTGAAGAGCTAAGTCACGTTTCTCACATGTTACTAGTCACTGTGCACTTTCCGGGACTTGGGACTAACAGATGGAAAGAGTGACTGCATAACATTGGACAAGAGAGCAGTGAAAATATGTCAAGGTTTTCTTTTTTCCCAGGAATTCACTCTGACACCAAATGTGGTGATAAGAACTTTCATAAACATAGGCTCACAGTCTTGATGTAGACCCCTATGTAATGGTCGTTGATATATGTGATTATATACACTTTGATACATGTAATGCTGTTTAACATGATATATGTGATTATATTCTATATTGATTATTTCTAACAGTTGTTGTCTGTGTATATATACACCTCCTCACAGTGCTTGCTTTATGTAGTGTCCACACGCTCATCGACAGCATTCCTTGTTTTTGCCATCAGTCACTGGGAAAATGGGTATCCTTGCAACTGAAAGAACAATTGTTGGATGGGCAGCGACAGACCCATCTGGAATCCTATCTCCATATACCTATACTCTCAGGTTTTTCCACGTTTTGATACTCTTAGGATTGATGATCTTATATTTTGTTACGTATACATGTATAGAAAGGAGCACTATTGACGTATCGTCCCTTATGATGCTTTTTTTCTGGATAAATTGTGTTTTTGTGTAGAGACACAGATCCTGAGGATATTTATATCAAGGTTCTGTGCTGTGGAGTTTGCCACACTGATATTCACCAAGCCAAGAATGATCTTGGCATGTCACACTATCCCATGGTCCCTGGGTACTACTCTCTTAAATTTTATGACACTTCTTTTAGGACAGTGTATAAACACTTTCACTTTAGCTTCTTCTTTTTTTTGGCTTATAAGCACTTCTACTCTTTTTCCACTTTCTGATTGTATTACTTGGTTTTGTGGATCAATAGCCATGAAGTTGTGGGTGAGGTGTTGGAGGTGGGATCAGATGTGGCTAGTTTCAAGGTCGGAGACATCGTTGGTGTCGGCCTTGTGGTAGGCTGCTGCACACAGTGCAGGCCATGCAAATCGGACAATGAACAATACTGCAGCAAGAAAATCTGGTCGTACAATGATGTCTACACTGATGGTAAACCAACGCAAGGCGGTTTCGCTGAATCCATGGTCGTCCATCAGAAGTAAAAATCCAAACTTTCCCATTTTCCCCTTCACAGCTTGCATAAATTTGTCTATCAATTCAAATAAATATCTTGAACAGTTTTACTGTTCTGAGAGGAGGAATGAACAGGATGAAACCCATCACAGAATAATTGTTGGTTTTTCATTAAACCGAGTGAATAAGAAAAAAATTGTAGTCTTATTTATGAAGGTTTGACCTTTACTTAGGTTTGTTGTGAAGATACCAGATGGGATGTCACCAGAGCAAGCAGCGCCTCTACTCTGTGCTGGGGTAACAATTTACAGCCCATTAAAGCACTTTGGATTGATGGAAAGTGGAGTAAGAGGAGCCATATTAGGGCTTGGAGGAGTTGGGCACATGGGAGTGAAGATAGCCAAGGCAATGGGACACCATGTTACCGTGATTAGCTCTTCCGATAAGAAAAGAGAGGAGGCTTTGGAGCATCTTGGTGCTGATGAGTACTTGGTCAGCTCAGATGCATCTAGAATGCAAGAATTTGCTGACTCTCTTGATTATATCATTGACACTGTGCCTGTCTTCCACCCTCTTGAGCCTTACCTTCCTTTGTTGAGACTTGATGGGAAGCTGATCTTGTTGGGTGCTATCAATACCCCTCTCCAGTTCGTTACACCTATGGTCATGCTTGGTGAGTACTCTCTTCTCATTCATTTTGCTTGGAAATTCCAGTATGCGTTCTTGTGACAGATTACTGTACTTTGTTATTAGATGGCCGCCTAAACCTTGTTGTTCTTTGATATCTGATTATGATTTGTTGGTAATCTTAATAGGGAGAAAATCAATCACGGGGAGCTTCATTGGAAGCATGAAAGAAACAGAGGAAATACTTGAGTTCTGCAACGAAAAGGGCTTGAGCTCCACGATTGAGATGGTGAAAATGGACTATATAAACACTGCTTTTGAGAGGCTCGAGAAAAACGATGTGAGATATAGGTTTGTCGTGGATGTTGCTGGTAGCAAGCTCGATCAATGAACCAAGTTTACATATCAATTCTCACCAAACTTAATACGAAGTACACTGTCAAATTAAAAGTGTGAAAGGCTTAATATTCTTCTATCTTTTTGTATTTGTTTCCCAAAGATTAATGGTTTATGTTCTAATTATAGAAGTTCGATGCGTTGTGGATGTACAATAAATATCTTTTTTTTTTATTTCTCACGAGGTATTTAAGAGGGTCCTAACTACGAGAGGCACCTTAAGCCATGAAAAAGATGCAAACTCTGCTGGGGCATAAGGGCATTGGCACTTTTGCTTTATTTGGCTTCTCAATTAGCATAAAAAGGATTTTAAGAATCAGTTAAACTTTAATGAATGTGTTTCTTTTACCCTCTTGTTTGTGGCTTAATTCAGGTTAGACATGGTTATTGTCTCCTTGATCTGGTAGAAAGCATCACGTATGAATCAGAAAAAGATGCCTGGCTGGGTCTTCATTGCTCTGTTTTAGCTTGGTTTTCCTTGTTGCATGCAAACTTTTTTTCCTTTTAACTGTAATTAACGCATCTGGGTCATTAGTAGTTGGAGACTAAAAGTATGAGTGGCAAGCTTACAGTAAGCGGGAACACTTAGCTCTTCATATGTTGAAAGCAAATTAACATCATAACCTTACTAACCAAAGATGCTCCCATTTGGATTTGGAAAGTGGAAGTTTCTGCTAAAAGCACCGCCTACTACATATTCACTGCAAGCCACCGTGTCCCAATCATTATAGGCACCAAACTTTGATTTTTCTCAACTTGCACGCATCAAACTTGATGCTCTTTTGCCTTCTTGTACGCAAAGAAGTTGGGATGTTGAAACACGCACCAATAGTTCATCATTGGCCTAGCAAAAGAAAGCATTTTAAGCTGGAAACAGCAAATCCTTCGAAGAGCTAAGTCACGTCTCTCTCATGTTAATAGTCAATGTGCACTTTCAGGGATTGGGACTAACAGATGGAAAAAGTGACATCATAACCTTGGACAAGAGCAGTGAAATATGTCAAGGTTTTCCTTTTTTTCCCAGGAATTCACTTTGATATCAAATGTGGCGATAAGAACTTTCATAAACATAGGCTCACAGCGTTGATGTAGACTCCCATGTAATGGTCGTTGAACGAACATAAATAATATTAAGGTCAAACTTGAGTTGAAAGGAATTATATCATTTTTATATAATTAACTAAAATTATATAATCTAAATTTAAGTTTAAGTTTTTAAAATTTTATAAATTAAATAATTTTAATTTTTTAAAAGAAAGGGTACTCAAGATTTTTTAAATTCTTAATCCAAAATTTGGTCCTCAAAATCATAAATTCAAGAACCTTAATTATTGGCTTTTAAATCGCTTCTTGACATGTGGTTGATCAAAACTTGAGTGATTGTTACACAACTATCTCATCATCTTTGTCTTTTTAGATTTTTTTCACTCTGGGTGGGAATGGCAAGCACAATGACATTGATATAATGATAACGACGAGTTTAGACTAAAAACGTTGAAATTTTTTCAAACGCTTGACATTAGCACAAAGACAATTTGATGGTATTAGCCCCTTAGCACATAAAAGTACTTCACAGTTAGTTGGAGACTGAATGAAGGTTAGTTGGATCACACATATGGAAGTGGCATGTAAAAGCTCCAAAGTGACTTAGCAAGTTGGATCAAGCATCTTGCAAGTTTTGGTAGAGTTTAGCTAACATGGCTAAGGCTAAGTTCGTGATGGACTAAAGAATTAGTGGTTACTCAAATGGACAGACCATGGCTAATGGATTTGACATGGATAAGTATTGGATCGAACCAGCGTGTTATGACTGACTTTGGCTTGGATGACTCATCATCAACAAATAGAGATCATAGGAAGATCTTGGATGATGTAGCGGATAAAATTACGGAGGATAAACATTAGCTTTAAAGGATAAATGCCACGCGGAAAGATCGTATGAAGATAGTGTAGGTCATGTGTAATCTTATATCTTGTTAGTTAGGATATAGATAGACCTTATCGGATAGAGTCCTATTTAGATAGAGATGTTATCTTATTAGATAATGATGTAATTTGATAAGAGAAGCTGTAATCTTATGTAGTAGAGTTTTGTTAGGATTCTGTTAAACATATGCTTTTAGACTTCACGTAACTCTCATTTATCGTTTGAATTTTTTATTTTAGAAATTTTCTTTTCTTAGTCAAAAGTAGTTACAATTTGACATGTTCTTTAGCAAGTCAGTAAGTGTTAAACATGCTACATAACACTATTTGAATTGCTTTAATTTAGGCGAAAGTTTCTGCTTTATTGTTATTTTAAGCAATATAAAATGTAAAGGTTGTTTTTGAATAAAAGTACTCCTTTACAAAAAGTATTCTTTCTTGTCTCTTCATTACCGTCTTTTCAACATTGTCTCTACTTCTTTTTAGTTAAAGACTTGCTTTGATTATGTGTTTTCTTTTTTATAAAACCAACAAATTGATATCAAAGCTCTCTTCTTAAGGGACTTGTGAAATGGAACCAAAGGGTAGTTTTTCTCAAGCTCCTCTCATTTTCGACAAAGAAAACTATCAACTGTGGGCAGTGAGAATGGAAGCACACTTGGATGCTTTAGATCTACGGGAAACCGTGGAAGAGGATTATGATATTGCTCCACTACTAAACAATCCCACCATAGCCCAGATAAAAAATCACAAGGAGAGAAGAGCCAGAAAATCGAAGACCAAATCATGTTTATTTGCAGCTGTTTTAAATGCAATTTTCACCAGGATTATGACTTTGAAAACAACAAAAGAAGTTTGGGATTATCTGAAGGAAGAGTATGCTAGAGATGAAAGGGTACAAGGCATCCAAGCTGTCAATTTAATAAGGGAGTTTGAGCTGTAAAAAATGGAGTCTGAGACGACTAAAGAATACTTTGACAGATTGCTTGACATCGATAACAAAGTAAGGTTACTTGGCACCGTATTTGATGATTCTAGAATTGTTCAAAAAAATTTAGTTACAGTGCCAAAAAAATATGAAGCATCAGTAACCACTCTAGAGAATACGAGGGATTTGTCAAAATTTACCTTGGCAGAGTTATTGAACTCTTTGCAGACTCAAGAGCAGAGGCAGTCTATGAGATAGAATGGATTTGTCGAGGGAGCCCTTCCAGTTAAGCACCATGATTAAAAAAAGAATGATAAGAGGAAGAACTTCAGAAAGAATCAAGCCAGTTTAAATGGCAAACACACTACAAACAACTACAATTTGAGTAAAGGTGGAAACTCAAAGGGAAATTATCCTCCTTGCCTCAGACGTTAGAAAAGGCCTAATGAAAAGTGTAGAAAATTTAACCAATTTGGACATGATGCTGTAATTTGCAAAAGCAAGAAGCAGGAAGCAGATGCACAAGTTGCTGATCAGGATGAAGAGGATCAGATTTTGATGGCAACATGTTATTCCACCAGGTGCACTTCAGACTGTTGGTTGATCGATAGTGGTTATACAAACCACATGACTTTTGACATAACTCACTTCAAGGATTTGAGGCCTACTAGAATCACAAAGGTCAGAATAGGGAATGGCAGCTATATTCTAGCAAAAGGAAAAGGAACCATTGCAATTACAACAAGCTCAGGTACAAAAACAATTGCTGATGTTCTTTACGTACCTAATATTGACCAAATTTGTTAAGTGTGAGCCAGTTACTTGAAAAAGGATTCAAAGTATACTTTGAAGATTGGCACTATGTCATTTATAATGCTACTGGAGAGCAGATTGTACGAGCTAAAATGAGAGGCAAAAGCTTCTCATTTGATCCAACCGAGGAGGAGCAAGCAGCCTATCCAACGGAAACAAACATCACTAAAATTTGGCACAAGAGGCTTGGCCATTGTCATCTTCAACGCATGTTAAAGATGAAGGAAAAGGATATGATAAGAGACTTGTCGACGCTTGCTAATCATTTGCCAAATTGTCATGCTTGTCAGTTTGGTAAACAAAATAGGTTGCCTTTTCCTAAATCAACTTGGAGGGCCTCACAAAAGCTACAATTAGTTCATACGGATGTTGCAGGACCTCAAAGAACTCCATCTCTACAAAGTAGTCTCTACTTTATTCAGTTTATTGATGATTTCACGAGGATGTGCTGGGTTTTTTTCCCCTTAAAATACAAGTCAAAGGTGGCTGGAGTTTTCTAGAAATTTAAGAAAATGGTGGAGAACCAGAGTGGCTATAAAATTCAGGGTCTGAGGTCTGATAATGGAACAGAATATACCTCGTCGCAATTCAATTCTTTCTGCGAAGAAGTTGGTATCAAACATCAATTCACGACTCCTTACATACCACAACAAAACGGAGTTAATGAAAGGAGGAACAATTATGTATTGGAGATAGTGAGATGTATGTTGCATGAGAAAGATTTGCCTAAAAAGTTTTAGGCAGAGATTGCTAACACAGTTGTATTTCTGCAAAATCGACTTCCGAGCAAGGCATTGAAGGATAGAACTCCATTCGAGGCTTGGTATAGTTATAAACCTTCCCTAAAATTTCTTAAAGTGTTTGGTTGCGTATGTTTTTTTTTGTTCCACAGAATAAGCACGGCAAACTCGACAAGAAAGCTACTCTGGACATTTTTGTGGGTTACAGCTTAGTTTTGAAAGCCTACAAGGTGTATCATCCACAAACAAGAAAGATGACTATTACTATAGATGTTTACTTCATTGAAGAGAAGTACTGGGATTGGAATGACTCACCAGGGCTCCTACAAGAGCTTAATTTTCCTGAAGAGCAAGTCAAAGAACAGTGGCTAAATGAATTGGTAGATGATCCACCAGTTAGAGGAACAAGGTTGCTCTCAGAAATTTATCAGAGGTGTAACGTGGCAGTATGTGAACCTGCTGGACATAAAGAAGCTTCTAGAGATCTGAAATGGAAAAAAGCTATGGAAGAGGAGATGTCAATGATTCAGAAGAATGAAACATGGGAATTATTTAACAAACCTGTAGGCAGAAAAATCATTGGAGTGAGGTGGGTTTTCATAACGAAGCTCAACGTAGATAGCTCCATCAACAAATACAAGGCCAGACTTGTCGCTAAAGGTTATGCCTAGATTTTTGGTGTTGATTACTCCAACACCTTTGCTCCCTTTGCTCGATTGGATATAATTAGAATGATTCTAGCCATCTCAGTACAAAAAGGTTTGAAAGTGTTTCAATTAGATGTCAAATATGCTTTTTTAAATGGTTTTCTGCGGGAAGAAATATATATGGGTCAGTCGGCTGGATTTGTTGTACAAGGAGAATAAGATAAAGTCTACTTACTCAAAAAGACTCTCTACAAATTAAAACAGACGCCTAGGGCCTGGTACAGTAGAATAAATGATCATTTGCAGAGCTTAGGCTTCATAAAAAGCTTATTTGAGGCAACTATTTATGTTAAACATAAGGACAATGATGTTCTTATATAGTTTCTCTTTATGTTGATGATCTCTTGGTGACAGGAAATAATAATTTGCTGGTTAAGGAGTTTAAACAGGAAATGAAGCAGGTTTTTGAAATGACATAACTTGACCTCATAAACTATTTTCTTGGGATGAAAATTAGACAAAGCCAAAATGAAGTATTCATCTGTCAAAAGAAGTATGCAAAAGAAATTTTGAAGAAATTTCATATGAACAAGTGCAAAGCAGTAAGCACTCCCATGAATCAAAAAGAGAAGCTGAGCAAGGAAGATGGAGCTGATAAAGTTTATGAAGGTTATTATGGAAGTTTGGTTGGATGCCTAATGTATCTCACTGCCACAAGACCTGAAATCTTATTTGTTGTAAGTCTCTTATCTCGCTTTATATATTGTGCTAGTGAGTTACATTTAACTGCAACAAAAAGAGTGTTATGAGTGTTATGGTATATCAGAGGTATAATTCATTATAGCGTTAAGTTTCTGCGAAATTTTCAAGTTATGTGGATTCTCAAATAGTGACTGGGATGGTTCTATTGGTGACATGAAAAGTACCTCAGAATACTGTTTCAGTTTCAATTCATGGGCTTTCTCTTGGTGCTCGAAGAAGTAAGAAATTGTTACACAATCTACTGCAGAAGCTGAATTTGTTGCAGCATCAGCAGCTGTTAATCAAGCTTTATGGTTGAAAAATCTTCTATGTGATTTGAATATAGAGCAAAAGAATGAAGTAGAGATTTTTGTTGACAATCAGGCTGTCATTGCAATTTCTCATAATCCAGTATTTCATGAAAAGACAAAGCACTTCAACATTGAGCTTTTTTTTCTTGAGGGAAGTGCAGCAGAATGGAGATGCAACTCTAATTTACTGCAAAATTGAAGATCAGTTAGCTGAACTATTTACAAAGCCACTTCGAGTCAGTGACGGAGTTAGAAATTTAAGATAGGAGGGCCCAACTATTTAAGTTTTTAAATCTTGAGGGGCCCAGTGCACCGCTGAACTCTAAATAACTGTCCTTATATATATATATATATATTAAAAATTAAAAATATTTAATTTTTATAAATTTTGGGGGCCAGTGTACCACTGGGCCTCATGTATCTCCGTCTATGCTTCCAGTTAACAAGTTCGATCTTCTAAGGTAGAAAATTGGAGTGTGCAGTTCAAAAGCAAGGAGGAGTGTTAGATATATGCTTTTGGACTTCACATGACTCTCATTTATCTTTTGAAGTTTTTATTCTAGATATTTTCTTTTCTTAGTCAAAAGTAGTTAGAATTTGACATGTTCTTTAGCAAGTCAGTAAGTGTTAAACGTGCTATATATCACTATTTGAATTGCTTTAATTTAGGCAAAAGTTTATACTTTATTGTTACTTTAAGCAATATAAAATGTAAAGGTTGTTTACGAATAAAAGTACTCCTTTACAAAAAGTATTCTTTCTTGTCTCTGCATTACCGTCTTTATAACACTGTGTCTACTTCTTTTTAGTTAAAGACTTGCTTTGAGTCAGTGTTTTCTTTTTTTATAAAACCAATAGATTCTAACTGTTCTCTAAGTTTTAATGTCTATATATAGCTCATTTAAGTTTTGTTCCTCAGATATAGAAAGAGACACTTTGAGAATGAGAGAGTATCCTTTATATACTTTGAGAAAAGTAAAAAAGGTTAACAGTTTGCTGTATCTCTTTCTTGCTTTATTGTTACCTTTACTATTCTATTGCTTTTGTTGTTTTCTTGCTAGTGTGAGAGTAAAACACTGTGAGGGTTATGAGGCGTTTGAGAATAAGATTGTTGGTCGACGATCACATGGGAAGGCTAGGAAACAACGAACAAGATTATTGAACGAGATTGCTGAGTCTTGCTTAAACAGACCTAAGTAAAATTGTCGAGCAAAGGAATAGGCACCACTTATGGATAAGTTCAATATTTAAGAAGACTTTTGAAACAATAGTCATAATTTTCCATCAGCTCTAGAACGACGGTAATGTCTTTAATTGCTTGAGAAGAGAAGATTTTACTTTTCTGATGATTTCAGAAGATACAATACAATACAATGCAAGTTCATAAGAAAAGTACAAATCATTTTCCATTACCACTCTTTGCTACAAAAATGTAGGGAAATTCAACTTACAAGTACATGACTAACGACTTTATTACTATTTCTTCGAAGATGAAAGTCTTCAGTTTACAAATTTTCCATAATTAGAAAATTTAAGCAGAAAGATCATACCAGCTCTTTTGCTCTAGCCATTCACAGATTGTCAACGTTTTGGTTCTGTGGTAGGTGAACCAATAAATATTGAAACTTGGAAGCCAATCATGGAACTTGTAGAGGGACCACTCCGTTTTGCTACTGGTGTAGTTTCTTTTGTTGACTGCTTTAACGCCGATATCAACTCAAAACATTTGTAATTGTGATAATTTGTCTTTGACAAACATTGATAATTTGATATACCAACCTAATTCGTTCACTAATAAGGTTAATCCAAGAAATGTTTGATGCCTTTTATTGAACAGGAAGTAATAAATAAAACCAGCTTGGATAACGAAATGATACTTTAAGACCACATGTTGATCGAAGAGGTTGTAAGCCAAATCTCTTTTAATCATCAAATCTGGAAGGTCAGAGGTGGAAAATCAAAAAGTTGCAACTCTTATTATCAACTGTGTTATGTTTTAATTACATCGTTCATATATAAACAGCTCCTTTTGATGCGTTCCCATGCTGATTTAGCGAGCTATAAGTCAATATAATCTGAATATAGAATGACTTTCACGTTAATCTAGATGCTTCTTGACAGTATCACAGCGGATGAACAGTGGACTCCAATCTAGACTTTTAGGCTTCATCTTTATCATCTTGTATGTCACATCCACTAAAATATTGATATGCGTTGTGACATATGAATGATGCTCTTTCTTAAAATATTGTTATGGGTTGTGCAATATGAATGATGCTCTTTCTTTATCATAGATTTTCTGAGTCGTTCCTTCCTGCTGCTTTTGTATCCCACCATCACCAACCTTATTCATCATTCTATGCAACCTTCTACTCATCTTCTGATGGGTTGTTAAACCAGTTAACCTGTGCCAACAACAATGGCAGTAACTTGGTTTATAAGTCGGAAAGGTCCCTCATATAACATCATGTTATGTGTAAATGTGATTGAGGCTAGATAGTTTAATGGTTTGTTATCTCTACCTAAGATCATAATATTTTTCATTGAAACCTAACTTATAATTAACAGGGGAAATGATTAAATAAAAAAACAAAACTTTACTGGAATTATTTAATAACTTTCTTAACTAATATCGTGACTGATAATTTGATATAAAAGCCAGTGATTAATTGTCCCTAGATTATGCGGGTAGGGTGTCGTATTCATCTCTTATTTGACTCACTCTCGTTGAACTATGGAAGCTGGAAGGACACAGTCAAGAACGCAAGATAATTAATAGTTTGATGTTTGCTGTTTAAACTTGATGTTTGTGCATCATTCACAACGCCAACCAAATGGCTGAAGAAATAAAAATTGAAGTGGTGATGGAAGCAGAGGATGGCACTCACCCCACTTCGATTCACCTACCACGCTCAGGGACCCATTGCTGAGATGTCATGTTCCAGCACTGCCAAGTTAGCTTTTGCTTCCTCGTCTCTCATCCCAATCGTTGTTGTCTGTGTATATATACACCTCCTCATAGTGCTTGCTTTATGTAGTGTCCACACGCTCATCGACAACATACCTTGTTTTTGCCATCAGTCACCGGGAAAATGGGTAACCTTGCAACTGAAAGAACAATTGTTGGATGGGCAGCGAAAGACCCATCTGGAATCCTATCTCCATATACCTATACGCTCAGGTTTTTCCACGTTTTGATACTCTTAGGATCGATGATCTTATATATTGATACGTATACATGTATAGTAAGTAGCACTATTGATGTGTCGTCTCTTATTCTTATGATGCTTTTTCTGGATAAATTGTGATTTTGTGTAGAGACACAGGTCCTGAGGATATTTATATCAAGGTTATGTGCTGTGGAGTATGCCACAGTGATATTCACCAAGTCAAGAATGATCTTGGCATGTCACACTATCCCATGGTCCCTGGGTACTACTCTTTTAGACTCTTGTTTTAGGACAGTGTCTGAACACTTACTCTCTTTAGCTTTGTTGTTTTTCATCAGTAATTCTACCCTTTTTTCACTTTCTGATTGTATTACCTGGTTTTATGGATCAATAGCCATGAAGTTGTGGGTGAGGTGTTGGAGGTGGGATCAGATGTGCCTGGTTTCAAGGTCGGAGACATCGTTGGTGTCGGCCTTGTGGTAGGCTGCTGCAGACAGTGCAGACCATGCAAATCGGACAATGAACAATACTGCAGCAAGAAAATCTGGTCGTACAATGATGTCTACACTGATGGTAAACCAACGCAAGGCGGTTTCGCTGAATCCATGGTCGTCCATCAGAAGTAAAAATCCAAACTTTCCCATTTTCCCCTTCACAGCTTGCATAAATTTGTCTATCAATTCAAATAAATATCTTGAACAGTTTTACTGTTCTGAGAGGAGGAATGAACAGGATGAAACCCATCACAGAATAATTGTTGGTTTTTCATTAAACCGAGTGAATAAGAAAAAAATTGTAGTCTTATTTATGAAGGTTTGACCTTTACTTAGGTTTGTTGTGAAGATACCAGATGGGATGTCACCAGAGCAAGCAGCGCCTCTACTCTGTGCTGGGGTAACAATTTACAGCCCATTAAAGCACTTTGGATTGATGGAAAGTGGAGTAAGAGGAGCCATATTAGGGCTTGGAGGAGTTGGGCACATGGGAGTGAAGATAGCCAAGGCAATGGGACACCATGTTACCGTGATTAGCTCTTCCGATAAGAAAAGAGAGGAGGCTTTGGAGCATCTTGGTGCTGATGAGTACTTGGTCAGCTCAGATGCATCTAGAATGCAAGAATTTGCTGACTCTCTTGATTATATCATTGACACTGTGCCTGTCTTCCACCCTCTTGAGCCTTACCTTCCTTTGTTGAGACTTGATGGGAAGCTGATCTTGTTGGGTGCTATCAATACCCCTCTCCAGTTCGTTACACCTATGGTCATGCTTGGTGAGTCTCTCTCTTCTCATTCATTTTGCTTGGAAATTCCAGTCTGCTTTCTTGTTACAGATTACTGTACTTTGTTATTAGATGGCCGCCTAAACCTTGTTGTTCTTTGATATCTGATTATGATTTGTTGGTGATCTTTAATAGGGAGAAAATCAATCACGGGGAGCTTCATTGGAAGCATGAAAGAAACCGAGGAAATGCTTGAGTTCTGCAACGAAAAGGGCTTGAGCTCCACGATTGAGGTGGTGAAAATGGACTATATAAACACTGCTTTTGAAAGGCTGGAGAAAAATGACGTGAGGTATAGGTTTGTCGTCGACGTTGCAGGTAGCAAGCTCGATCCATGAACAAAGTTTATCTATCAATTCTTACCAGAATTGATACAAAGTACACAGTCAAATTAGAAGTGTGAAAGGGTTAATATTCTATCTTTTTGTACTTGTTTCTCACTGAAGATTGATGGTTTATGTTCTAATGTAATTATACAAAGTTCAGTATCTTGTGAATGTACTGTTTGTGACAATAAAGGATGCTTGTTTTTCCAATTTTCATTTACAGGGCAGCCTGTTTTTATGTTGACTTGATAATATCCTGGAGAAGGTAATCGGTGTATGAATTTAATAGGTGGGATTAGTTTGACTGTAAGTGTCAGGTTTCATAAGAAAACAGACAATATTTGGAATTGAATCTTGTCTTGCACCAGGCTTACGTTCTTTACTTTTCCTGCAAAAACTGGTTAAACAATTTATTACACAAAACAATACGACATTACCGCTTCCAGAAAATATCATAAAAAGCATAGACAAGGAAACTTTCCCAACTTCAGAAATCTGTCAACTAATATCTTGGTTTCTAATGCATATGCCTGGTGTCAGGTGCAATGCATGAGTGCCAGATTTGTTGTAATTGTCGTTTCAAGGAAAAATGGGGTTGGGATGGGATAGCGACGAGAACCTGTCGTTTTAGGTAGATAGGCCTTGTTTAGAGGCGCTGTGTCTCTTATACGAATTTAAATCCTTTGTCCAATTTTACTCTATCTTATGAAATCTCAGCTATTTATTTTACGGACTCCATGTTGATTCTATACGAGACTCACATAAATAAATAGCTGAAATTTATTAAACACAATAAGACATTATAATATTAGATAGGAGATCTGAACTCCTCTTATACGCACCAAGTTTGTCCCTCAGAAAATCCTGACCATGGTAATGAAATAGTTAGTTGTTTTGTCAGGAAGCACAGGAGATGGTTTTCGAGTTCCGTACAAGTGTCGAACTATGAGTTTGGTCGGTCGTCAAATTTCTCCAACAACCATCTTCGTCAAAATTGCATTGATGTCTAGGAATATCAAAAGATGGTGCCAAGAAATGCAAAGCAATTAACAAATCATCTTCCCAACAGCAAAGCACACGGTTCGAGGGATTTGTTGTGTTTTATGTTTTTCATGCTTAGCTTGTTTTACTCTGAACCGTCTCTTCCAATTCCAGAATTCCAGCAAGAAAGTGCTGCAAGTTATCGGGCAAATGTGGACAGTTTAAAATATAAGCCAGACAACGAATATCCTTTTGAGTGTGCCCAGGACAATCCTGTTGAATCGCTCTTTTAGCAGCTAATTTTAACTAAACTCATAAGCACCATACAAGAATTTCTTTAAAGTTCAATTGAATTGGTTCACTTAATACCAGATTTGGGTGTTGAACTTTCATCTTCAGGAGTTGGTAGATATCGTCATATGTTATTTTAATCACGAAATTGGCCTTAGCATCACCTACCACACTTGATGCATACCAAATCAGTTAAATGAGCGGTTCAATTACTAACTCGGACAGCACATACTCATAGAATTGTGGGTATTTTAGGTCACAAAGTTATATTCTAAGGGCCTGAGGCCTTAGAGCTGAACTCATCTGAGCTAATGAGAAATTTTTTATGTCGACGTCCCCATGCAACAAGCTCAAGTCAACTACTACAACTATGCAGATAACATAGCTTACTCATTATGCCCCCATCATCAAGACCAACCGACAACAAACAAGAACTATGTTCCTGGTGGAACAAACAAATAACAAAATAAGTGTGTGAGACAAGACTTTGAAATGCAGATTGTTATCGTTTGCTTGCTATCTAATAGAAAAATATTGATCCTGCTGGAACAAGCGCACACTGAGGACCATGATCATCATTTTAACGGAAAGGAACTTAAGCTCTGCTAAAGAGATGGGCTCTGTACCTGGCGATCAATATCTTTCTACAAAGTGATATTTATCTTTGTCGTCGAGCATTTGTATGGTCGGCAAAGAACCACGGCTTAGTGGCCTTGGTATACAAAAATCACTACCCTGGCCTCCGTAAATCACAGCCTTTGACTAAAATATACATTCATAAAATATCTTGAAGGATTGACGCCACTTAAAATCACTGTAAAGTTCAGGGAACAAAAAAAAAATAGTAACAATGCAACCCAAGCAAAGCTATCCAATATTGCAGTCAATACTTACAAATAGGAAAAAGGACAATGACGATGCCGATTGGGTATAAGAAAAACGTTGTTCCATCCAGAAAGGGTAAAACTGCATTGGTAGATGTAGCCAGTGAATTGCTTAATGTAATAAGTGCATTTCTTCAATATATAACATTGAAGGATCATGGAACTGCAGGTTTTCACCCCACTGACTACCATCACAGTTATTGAACAGCATTGAAAACCCACATATTGACCAAAGATAAGAAACTGAATGACCAATGCTATTTAACAGTCAGTCCAACCAAAGTTGGAAGCATTTCTCGACTATTTAATATTTATGATATGGACAAAAACTCAATGGTCACTCCATGGGATTCTTTTAGTTTCAAAGGTTACTCCTTTTGACAGTTCTCATACAATTATCTCCTCAAAGGAAACTAGAAGGGAAGAAATTCAGTAAATGTAACGAATCAGAAAGGCAAATGAATCTTAACATAAATGCACCTATCACATTAAAGTTGCATGAGACTGAAATGCCTAGTGAGGTTATGGCACAGAAAGCTGCAATAAGAAACAGTACAAATATTTGAATTCAAAATGACACAACTAAGCTTACCATAGTACAAATATTTGAATTCAAAATGACACAACTAAGCTTACCATCATAGCCCAAAAAGTTGAGATAATGATAGTACGAGACTGCCACCATAAGAAGCAGGTTTGATAGCAAAACAGGTATGAATCCATGAGCTATCAGAAGAGGTGAAAGAAAATAATGTATAACTGCAAAAAAAAGAGACAGAGAAAAGAAAGAAGGAGATTTGAGGCTACATAAACTGGGCTTAGACAAAACGTAATGTCAAAACACATTAAGATGGAACATACCATAAAGCACGACAAACAATGGAAAGAAAGAATTGCAATGCACGTCAAATGCATATAGCCTTCAGCCAGATGAAAAGAAAGGATCAGAAATAACTAATAAACTCAGTGTAATATATAATGAACTTGTTATTTCACATCAAAATAAACAGCTTTGATGTCAAAATAATTTAACAATTCAAAAACAAAACTACCCTTGCAGCCAATAATCTCTTGTATGGAAACAAGAGTATCCCTTGCAAGCCCCATAAGCAATAAAAAAATGTGTCACAATGCAGGAATCAAAAGTTTCTGGACTTGCCATTCAACCCGTTGCTCAACGACGTGACTATTAGTTGCTTCCTCCCGAAGATATGCATTAGTCAAAAACCTGCACAGAATGAACAAATGCAGTTACAATCATATGTACAGGCCTCGATCACATTATTAAAGAGGGGGATTTCAAGAGAGAAGGAATCAACTCCTTTATGAAGAATATATCTGTTCAGAATGAGAAAATGAAGATATGGATTCCTTTTCTGAACAGAGTTCTTGCAGTCCACATACAAAAGAAAATTAAGAAGAGAAGCTTATGAAGCGTGGTTCCCAAAAATTAACTGATAAGGCACAGAGATAATGGAACTTGATAGCTCAGTGAGTAGATGAATTTAAAATCTAACAAACAACGGTAATTTGAATGAATTACAATACTTGGACCTAGTATAAAGTTAGAGCCTAACCATTGCCACTAAAGTTTCAGTTTCCTCCTTCTGTACAGTTTCAGGTTGGAATAACTAAACAGGTGAATGGATAGAAGTAACAAGATTCAAGGGCATTTAACAAGGATATGCAACATTAATAAAATGCAACTTCACTATCAATGCCCTAGGAATTCAAGATAGTGACTCTTACCAACAAAATGTAGCCAGGACTACTCCTGCGATTAAGAAATGGAAAAGAAGTACCGAGATAATGACAAAAACAGCATGTGCAGAACTATGATCATACCTGGCAAAAAAATACAAGCAGCACAAATAAAGCTTGATGGGCTACACAAGACTTTAAGATGTCATCAGATGATGTTTAAATGGTAAACAGATAACAGAAGTTCAGTATATTAATGGCTTTAGTTCAAGAAAGTGCTCAATTCGTGCATGAGATAACTTGCTCAACTTGGAAGAAGTAAGACACCAAATGATCAAGATGGTTTCATTATGACACATATATAATTATGCTCAACATTCAATAAAATTCATAAACAAGTCCCAATAAAGTTCCTCCTGCCACCTTAATGAAGTTTCAATATTTACTCATTTAAGTGCTGAAGCTACAGTCAACACATTTACACAGTGAAGAGTTGAAAATGCAGACAAGAATAATATGGTCAACTTACGCGGCACAATAAGCCAATGTTGCAACTGCCAATAGTAGGCTGCAGATTACAACAAAAGCAGGGTCGTCACGTGCCCATTGATTCTTAGTTTCTGAGAACAAATAGGAAAATAACAATCTTTCAAATTTCTAAAAAATTTAACACCCACAACAAGTGTCCTAAGACAAATTCAAGTTACAACGTTTCAACATAGAAATCTACTCTACATTTCCACGATCTCAAGGATTGCATCCGACCTCCCAACATGTTTGACGCAACAAAAATTGTATTATGCTTGATCCACATGCATAATCATGCAAAGCAAATTCAAAGGTTCTTTTAGACACGAAACAAGACAAAGATCAGAAAGAGGTTGTTCAGTGGAAATGAACTTACGCTTGTGATACTTAGTGTGCTGATAGCTGCCCTGCCGCAATCATGACGCACCGCATGAGAGATGTGCAGTCACGAAATTAGAAACCTTCTTCTCACTTCTCGGATAGATAATAATTAAAAGATAAAAATGGACTAGGGAAACCAAACGTACACAATTTTAGGGGAGGTGCAGAGGTGAAGCATTTGCCAGAAAGTGTATTCAATATCCATTTGTTGCCACTAACAAAAAAAAAAAAACCATAGAGACCGTTAAACTAATGCATAAACAGCTTCGATCCAACTGGGGCTGAGATGAGATATAGAGGATATAGGAACACCTTAACGATTCGACGAAGATACTGAGGGAAGATGGGATTGGGGCGAGATGAGGAGGACGATGAACGTCCTATCGCAGACGTTGGCAGCATTTACTTTATCTACTTGTTGTTGGATTGGTTGAGTTTGCGGCAGAAGATCTGCGGAGGAGTTCCAGAAGCTCTCTGGTTTCTCTCTGGCACAGAGATTGCGGGCGTAAAACGACGACGACTTATGTCTCTGAATCTCCCTTTTCTTTTTCTCTTTTGCTAAGAATCGGATTGAGCTTTGGAGCCACCAAACTTTGGGCCTATTGTCAGTTTTGGACTTACGAATGTGAACAAAAGCAGGATTTTGCTTTGGTGTTTTTGTCCTTTTCCCCCAATTTTCACTCTTTTTTGTTATTATTTTTATTTATCACTCCCTCATCTGCCTACTTCATTCATACGTCACGTTAAGTCAAGGCTTGTGCATTATTAATAACTCCAAAAGAATAGTTGTAAATAGCAATATTTTAAAAATTAGATCGAAAATTAAATATAAGAGAATTAAAATTTACAAGGAACAATTGATAGTAAACCGTTATAAAAATAGTTAAAAATTAAATAAAATTTAAAATTTTAAAATATTATTGAAAAAGATTATTTTTATTTATCGAAGAATTTAAAGTTTAATTAAAAAAGAGATTATTAAATAAAAATTAATTTATAAGAACTCATTAATTAATAAAATTGATCAATTAATTAATTAACTAATTAACTTTAAACAAAAAATTATAAAAATAAATCGAATCGAAAAATTAAAAACTTAACTAAAAGATAGATGATTTAATATTTTTACAATTGAACCAATTAATTGGTTGAATTTTTTAATCATTGCTAAATATAACAGGAAATATATTCATATGATCATACGTTTGAGATTAATGGGAGTATTAAAATTAATAACTTTAAATATAATATTTTTTAATAATGAAAAATTCAAAGGTTCTCTCCTTCTCTTTCCTACTACTCTTTCTCATTTTTTAACTACTATATTTATAAGACCATCATGATTAGATTAATGTACCAATTGTTGAGAAGTTATCTTTGATGTTATTCACATTTTCATATGATTGTATCTTTTTTGATAACTTATACAAATATAGCACTATCCAGAGTTTTTTCTTTTTTTGTTAACTCACAAAATATTATAAGTTCGAATTGTCGGTGACATCTTTAAATCATTATCACACTTAGATTAATCTTCACTCATACCTTGTGAGATCCTAAGAGGCAGCTCAACACTACCACCAAATATTTAACACCGTTGCATTTACAAGCAGAAGTCAAACTCTTAACTCTGCTTAAAAGAAAGCGGGAGTCAAACTCCTAACTTTGCTTAAAAGAAGACCCTTGTTACTTTTATCGGTGGCATCCACAATCATTCTTTAATATATAATAACGGATAAAATGGCTCCAAATCTTTTGTTTCTTTATCCAGTACCTATTCTGTCTCATCCATAAATTTTACTAAGATCCACTAAAATCTACAAATGTGAATGAATACGACAGAATAGGTGCTGGATAAATAAGAGAAAAGATTTGGATCCGATAAAACTACCATGGCACTACAAATTTTGACAAAATTATAAGTAAGGAATCATAGCTTCCAACTATGTCATGATTGGTTTGTAAACTTGAGGATCTATGACTTATTTAATGCTTCTTTTATGCATTGTGCTTCTTTAATGGCATCCCATCGTAATCATTCACTCTTTAATGATAATGCAAAACATTTAACTCCAATTATATGCAAATATTTCCTTAACATTTTCTTCTTTCTTCTTTTGTATCAATGTCAATCACTGCATTTTTTACCCCTGAAATTTTTTGTCCCTATTTTTGTATACCTATCCTGTCCCGTTAGATTCAAATTATCTATTTATATGAAATTCTCATAAATAAATGACTTTGATCACAGGGTAGTTACAAAAAAATAGAAATAGAGGATCACATCCCGCCTTTTTCATAACCCCCATGTTCTCTTCACACTCAAAGAGAATCAATTTCAAGTAGGTAATTATCATTTGGAATGTCTACTTTGATTTGAACTTTTCTATGGTCAACATCTGTTTGTTCTGCAGTGCCTCACGGAACTACATCATTAGCATGTTCATCTTCAATGTTCCCATCCCTGAATCCTTCATTATTTTCAACCTAACACCATAGTTACCATCATATTCACCCCCCCAACCTTATAAGAGTCACTCAGTTAAGGGAGGATTTTAAAGGTATTATAATTCTTTTTGAACATTCTCAAACATTAGGATTTTACCCATAATTTCATTAAAATCTTAGGATTTGGATAATAATTAATTCTTTATTTTTAAGAATATTTACATAAATCTTTAAACTTTGAAAAATGTATAGATTTATGATTTATACTGATATTTTAAGTTCTTTAATTTTTAATTCTATCTTAGGAACTAATATAATTCATTACATATATCATATAAGTTTATATTTTATAAGAATAAGTAAAATTTTATAATTTTTGATAATTTGTCACATATTATGTATTTAGTGTTTTACATGGAAATTAAGCATAAGTAAATAAATAATTTGAAATGTAATTTAACTACTAATTATATATAAAACTCAAAGGTATAACACATTTTTGTGGTGTATGGATTAGATTTATTATATATATATATATAAATTTTCAAATGCAAGTATAGTAGAATAATAGTAATTAAAAATACACTTAACATTTTAAAATATAGAAAAATAATAATAATTAAAAATGTTAACATTAACAACATTAGTCACAATAAATTTATAGTTAGTTGAGAAATTACTAAATTTTAAGTTATTAATTAAATATAACAATATTAATAAATAATCCATTATTTATGTGGATCTATCAGAAACAGTCTCTCTATTATGTAAAGATAAGGCTACATACTAATAGACCTCCCTAGATCTCATTTTATTGTGGAGCTTCAGACTGGGTAAGATGATGAATAAATAATCCATTATATATTAGAATTGAATTATTATATTTTGAATGTATTTATAAAAATTTAAAATAAAATATTACACATGAATTCATATAAATATTAAAAATATATTAGAAAAGAAGACTTTTTTAACTTTATGAGGATTAGTGTTTGGAAAACTTAATTATTTAAACTTTATTCTTCATCAAAGTCGTAAACAGCATTACTAGAAGCTTTATGTTTGGTTAAGAATTTTCAATTAAAGTGATCAATGGAAAGCATACAAATTCACAACATGAGATCATTACAATTAGATCCACTTGAGTGAATAAAGCGATTGATCCTAGATGTCCCGTCCCCAATACGTTTCTGTTATCAAGTTGCAAAATGCCACCTGCTACCATGTATGTCAAAGATTCATATGCCATTTCAGAAGCTCTAGTTCGTCTCTGAATTCTGCAACCCAACCTCTTTTTATATATGCATTACTTCGATTGCTAGCCTTCGTGAACCATAGATCACAGCCTTTGACTAAAATACAGATTCATAAAATATCTTGAAGGGTTGAAGCCACTTAAAATCACTGTAATTCAGAGAATTAAAAAAAAAAGATTTAGCAGCAACACAACCCAAGGCAAAGCTATCAAATATTGCACACGACACTTACATAAAGGAGAAAGGACAATGACGATGCCGATTGGGTATAAGAAAAACGTTGTTCTTTCCAGAAAGGGTAAAACTGCATTGAAAGATGTAGTCAGTACATTTCTTCAACATATGACATTGGGGGGCTCATGGATCTGCAGATTTTAATCCCACTGACGACTATCACAGTTATTCAACAGCATTAAGACCCACACATTGACCAAAGACAAGAAACTGATTGGAGAAACGCAGGTTCAGAACCACGCTACTTAACAGTCAGTCCACCTCTCCTAACAGGACCCTAGAAGAAAAGGAAGTCCCTAAATGTAACAAATCAGAAAGGCAAATGAATCTTAATACAAATGCACCGATCACACTAAAGCTGCATGACACTGAAATGCTCAGTAATAGTACAGAAAGCTGCAATAAAAACGGTGTAAATATTTGAATGCAAAATGACATAAATAAGCTTACCATCATAGCCCAAAAAGTTGAGATAATGATAGTATGAGGCTGCCACCATGACAAGCAGGTTTGACAGCAAAACAGGGATGAATCCATGAGCAACGAGAACAGGTGAAAGAAAATAATGTATAACTGCAAAAGAAACAACAGGAACCTTAAGGTCGCATAACTGGGCTTAATAAAACGTGTCAAGACATATTAACATGGAACTTACCATAAAGCATGACAAACAATGGAAAGAAAGAATTGCAGTGCACGTCAAATGCATACAGCCTTCAACCGGGAGAAAAGAAAAGGTCAGCAAAAACTATTTAAGTTCGCTGTAATATAATATTAAATGAACCTGTTATTTCACATAAAAGTAAATCAAAATGATCTGGAAATAGTCTCATAACTAAAAAACGAAAGTATCATTTCAGGCAATAATCTCTGATATGGAAACAAGCCCATCCCTTGCAGTCAAAGAAACAACAGAAACATACTTCAAATAATGGAACCCAAAGTTTCTAGACTTACCATTCAACTCGTTGTTCAACCACATGACTGTTAGTTGCTTCCTCCCGAAGATATGCATTAGTCAAAAACCTGCACGTAATGGATGCAGTTGCAATCATCTGTACAGGCCTCAATCACATTACATAAACAGAGCGACTCCACGATGAGAAGGGATCAACTCTTTTATCAAGCATAAATCTGTTCACAAGAACATCCTTTACGGTCATAACAAATCAAAAATTTCAGTAACCTAACCATACAACTATTATTTGAATGAGTCACAATACCTAGACCCTGTACTATTTTGTAAAGTTAGTGCTTGAGCATTGAAACTAAAGTTGCAGGATCATCTTTCCGTTTAATATTTCATCTCTGACCCACAGAATCAGGTTACAATAATGAAGCAATTGAATGAATAGAAGACAAAAGTTCCAAGAGTAATTAACAGGAAAATTCAACATTGATAAAATGCAACTTCACTATCAATAGTAAAGCAATTCAGGATGGTGGCTCTTACCAACAAAATGTAGCCAGGATTACTCCTGTGATTAAGAAATGGAAAAGCAGTACTGAAATAACAACAAAAACAGCATGTGCAATACTGTGATCATACCTGGCAAAGAAAAGAAGAAAAAAACAATCAACAATTATAGTTTAATACTCTAGACAAGAATTTCAGATCTCATTGACCGACAGTTAAATGGTAAACAGATGACAAAAGTTCAGTGTATTAACAGCTTTTGTTCAAGACAATGTTCAATATCAGAACTGTTACAACCAAAATCAAGTACTGCTTTGTCGTGCATGTTATATGTTGCTCAACTTGGAAAAAGATATCAAATGATCAAGATAGCTTCATTATGACACATGTATAACCATAATCTTAATATTGAATATAACCAATAAACGAGTCCCAAAAAGGTTCCTCCTGATACCATAATGAAGTTCCAATACTTCATCATTAAATGCTTAGGTGACAGTCGACAAATTTACACAGTGAAAAGATGTAAATGCGAACAAAAATAATACGGTTGACTTACGCAGCACAATAAGCCAATGTTGCAACTACCAATAGGAGACTGCAGATTACAACAAAAGCAGGGTCATCACGGGCCCATTGATTCTTAGTTTCTGAGAACAGAGAGAAAAATAACAATATTTCAAATTCCTCTTTAAGATTCCTCTTTAAGATTGCAATTACACCCAAAGCAAGTGTCTTGAGACAAATTCAACTTACAACTTTTCAACACAAAGATCAAGTCTACGGTTCTAAGATCTCAACAAAAGCATCCTACCCCCAAACATGTTTGTAATTGCTTTTGTTTTAGGAGGAGGAGTGATTTATACATAAGTTGAAATCTTGAATCCTTTGTCATATATAAACTACTCTTATCTCTTTGTTCATTTTCGACATGGGACTTGTTAATCATTTTGACACTTGCCCTCACATCGAACATTTTTATTCCTCATTTTACAAAGTCATCCAAGCGCTATTCCGTATGTTGAATAGAGTAATTAGATTGGATTATTTCTGTGTATATATTTAGAAATTAGTATCTGTAGTGATCTCTTCCTATAATTGAGAGATTTGGGAGATTTGATTGTTAAGAATATCCCTTAATTATAGCTAGGTTTCTTGTATATATATCATAGAAATCATATGTACAGATAATCAAGTTCAATATAATTTTCTTCACTATTTTCTTCATGGTATCAGAGTCCTCTTTAATTTAAGGGTCTGTTCTTTATCTTGAAATTTTTTGTTCTCGTCTGTTCCTCTCTGTTCGGAATAGTGAGTGGTTGAGTTTGTACTTGCCCAAAAACAACATCCTTTTCTTCTCACAACCCACCCAATTTGGTCAAGAACCAACCAGCGACCCTACTTATGACAGACCTGACATCACCGGTGCAACCACGCGCTGTCACAGATTGACAACTTCTGACGCATGTAAAGTCCACGCGCCACCCTCCGGCCATCTTCCTGTCTCGAGACTTCAACCACCAATGTCGCCAGCCCCTGTTCACCCTCTCTGAAGTGTCTGACCTCCACTAGCCCATCGGAAAAGTGCCAAAAGTTTCTGGTTGTTTCTAAACCCGTCTATTGGTATAGTTTTCATTGTCTTGAGTGTTTTCTGTAGCAAATGAATGGAAAAAAGTAACTCTTTCAAGTTCTGATAAGCCTTCACTTCAAATCAGCCCTATAAAACTTGATGCGACCAATTATCTTGCTTGGTCAAGATCTTGTTTGTTGTTCATCAAAAATAGAGGCTTACCTTGTAACATCAATGGTGATAGTCAGAGGCTTGATGTCAATAATCCTGATTATAACCATTGGGAGTCCAAGAATTCTCTTCTAATGTCGTGGCTTATTAAATTCAATGCAATCGGAGATTGCTAGGACGTATTTGTTACTTGACAAAGCAACAAAGATTTGGCAAGCTGCTTCCCTAACATACTCTCAAGTAGGTAATAAAGCACAAATCTTTGATATTCATAATAAATTGCATAACACGAAGCAGGGAGATATGACTATATCACAGTGTTTTGCGAAGTTATGTAGATTGTGGCAGGAACTAGATTATTATTAGGATTTTCGAGCAGAATGCTCAAAAGTTGCTGCTAAATGCCAAAAAATGATAGAGGAGGATCGAGTATTTGATTTTTTTGCAGGTCGCAACCCAAAATATGATCATATACAAGGTATTATACTTGGAAAAGAACCTTTCCCTTCAATACAACTTCCATATTCTCTTGTTCAGCAAGAAGAAAGTAGAAGAAATGTTATGCTACATACAACCATTATTGAGAAAGCAGGGTTAGTGGCTAGTTCTACAGAGAAGCCAAATTTTGATAAGGATCACTTAACCTGTGATTATTGTGGATAACAAAGCCATACCAAAGAAACCTGCTGGAAACTGCTTGGACGACCATATCAGAGTCGTGGAAAACACAACTCCTCAATGGTAAAAGGTCGTGCTAACTTGGCTGAAGGAAATGAAGCATCTAAAGCACCGTTAGGAGTTTTATCCAATGAGGAACTTCAAAACTTAAGGCATCTCTCAAAACTGGACTCTCCTTCCACAGTTGGTAGACCAAATATTGCAAAATCGGGTATTGTGTCCTCAAATCCTAAAGATAAGCCTTGGATTATAGACTTTGGAGCTAACAGACATATGATATACTCTTAAAACAAATTTTTAACATATTCCCGTGGAAAAAAGGGGATAATGTTAGAATAGTTGACGGGTCTTTTACCTCCATATCTGGTACAAATCTGTTACCTGTACTTCTAATATCACTTTATCATCAGTTCTTCACGTACCTTGTTTTCTAGTAATCTTCTCTCTGTCAATTCTATCACTAAGGATCTTAATCGCAAAGTTGAATTTTTTCCTAACTATTGTGTTCTTCAGAACCTTCACATAGGGCAGAGGATTGGAACTGGCAAACTGCAGGATGGCTTATACATCTTGGAAGAAAATCCCATGACAGTTGCTCATCAAGCGTCTCTTGGGAATGATGTGATCAATAAGGAAATTCTACAATGGCATAGGCGGTTAGAACGTCCCTCGTTTTTTGCTCTAGAAAAATTATATCTAAGCTTGTATAAAAGAACTTCTTTTAATTCTTTATTTTGTGAAGCATGTGAGCTTGCTAAACACATGAGAAGTTCTTATCATTTATTTAAAAATAGAAATTATGTTCCTTTTATGACAATTCACTCCAATGTTTGGGGTCCTACTCAAAATCCCTCTCTTTCTGGCCATAGATGGTCTGTGACCTTTATTGATTATTGCACAACATTAACTTGGGTTTATTTGATAAAAGCCAAGAATAAAGTGTTTTCGAGCTTTCAATCTTTTCATAAAATGATTTGTACCTAACATGATGCTAAAGTTAAAATCTTGAGATCTGATAATGGATTGAAGTATATGGATGGATAATTTCGTGCTTATCTAGATTCCTATGAAATAATACATCAAACCAGTTGTGCCAGTACTGGTGAATAGAACGAAGTTGCGGAAAGGAAGAATATACATATTCTAGAGGTAGCTCGATCACTCATGTTCACCATGAATCTTCCAAAGGGATATTGGGATGATGTCGTCCTGTCAGCTATCTATCTTATCAATAGAATGCCACTTCGAATTTTGGACTTTAAAAGGCATATAGAAATTTTGCAAGGTAAAAATTTGTATATTGTACCTCCAAGAATATTTGGGTGTATTTGCTTTGTTCATGCTTAGAATGTAGGCAAGTTGGAGCCTAGAGCCTTGAAGTGTGTGTTTGTTGGATACTCTCCCACACCAAAATGATATAAGCGTTATCACCCTCCTTCTAAGAAATACTCTATAAGTATGGACGTCACTTTTTTGTAGTGAGAGCCCTATTTCTCCATACATCAAAATCCTCTTTAAGGGGAGAATGAGAGTGAAGAGGTGTTGCTTGATAATATAATCTAAGGAGAGAGAACACCTCAGGAGGAGAAAACTAGTCTGATTCAGAAGGATTGAAGTAGGCGCTTAGATAAACCAAATTTGCAAACATACTCAAGAAGAGAAAGGACAGAAAAAGTCATCATGCAGTCTATGCCATTCTCTTCCTCCGAAAACACTGGTGCGTTAGAATAAGATTTATCTGATGATTTAGATAAGCCTATTGCTCTTCGGAAAGGTGTTAGAACTTGCACTAAGCACCCAATTTCTAACTTTGTTTCCTATGACTCACTATCTCCTCCCCATAGAGCCTTTGTCTTGTCTGTTTCCTCTGTGTCTATTCCATAAGATTGGAGAGAAGCAATGGAAAATGTTCATTGGAAAAAAGCTATGGCGGAGGAAATGAAAGCTCTGGCAAAAAATGAGACCTAGGGACCCATCACTACTCCAGAAGGAAAAAAGACAGTTGGTTGCAAATGGGTATGCACAGTGAAGCAGAGATACAAGGTAAAATTGCTAGCCAAAGGCTTTACTCAAACATATGGAGTAGACTATTAGGAAACCTTTGCTCCCGTTACTAAGATGAATACAATCAGAATTCTAATCTCTTGTGCAGCTAATTTAGATTGGGACTTACAACAGTTTGATGTTAAAAATGCTTTCCTCCATGGGGATCTAGAGGAGGAGGTGTACATGGAGATTCCTCTCGGGTTTGAAGATGAGAAGACAGAAGGAAAGGTTTGTAGGCTACAAAAGGCCTTATATAGGCTAAAGCAATCACCCAGAGCATGGTTTGAAAATTTTAGTCAAGCCATGATTTCCTTCGGTTATCACCAAAATAATGCGAATCATACACTATTTATCAAGCATTCCCAAGGCAAGACCACGCTTCTCATTGTTTATGTTGATGACATTGTGGTAACGGGAAGTGATACAGAAGAGATGGTTAGGCTGAAGAAACTCCTTGCTCATGAATTTGAAATTAAGGATCTAGGGAAGTTGCAACATTTCTTGGGAGTTGAAATCGCTAAATCAAGAAAAAAAAATCTTTATTTCCCAGAGGAAATATGTTCTAGACTTGTTAGAAGAAACCAGTATGATGGGTTGTAAACCAGCTGAATCTCCTATCGAGAACAACCACAAACTTCAAGCGGGAATGGATACATCAGTAGACATGGGAAGATATCAAAGATTAGTTGGGAGACTCATCTATCTCTCTCACACCAGACCAGACATAGCGTATGCAGTTAGCTTGGTGAGTCAGTATATGCATGATCCACAAGATCCACACTTACAAGTTGTATTTCGCATCCTGCGCTATCTGAATTATGCACCAAAAAAAGGCCTTCTGTTCACCAACAATGGTCACCTTAAGATACAAGCATTTATAGATGCTAGTTGGGCTGGATCTCCAAATGATAGGAGATCAACCACTGGTTGCTGTTCGCTCATAGGAGGAAATATAGTCACTTGGAGAAGCAAGAAATAGAATGTAGTTGCAAGATCCAGTGCTGAAGCAGAATATAGAGCTATGGCACAAGGTGTATGCGAACTCTTGTGGGTAAGAAAGTTGATGAATGAGTTACAACTGATGGATGGAGGAAGTTTATCCATCCACTGCGATAACAAAGTTGTCATTAGCTAGCTCACAATCCTGTTCAGCATGATAGAACAAAACACATAGAAATCGGCCGACACTTTGTAATGGAGAAACTTGTGGATGGTTTCTTCCACTTATCCTATGTGGGGTCTAATGAACAACTGGCATATGTCTTCAGCAAAGGACTCTACAATAAGCAGTTTCACAATCTTGTTTGCAAGTTGAGCACGTGTGATATCTATGCACCAACTTGAGGGGGAGTGTTGAATAGAGTAATTAGATTGGATTGTTTCTGTGTATATGTTTAAAAATTAATATCTGTAGTGATCTCTTCCTATAATTGAGAGACCTATCCCTATAATTGGGAGATTTGATAGTTAAGAATATCCCTTAATTATTGCTAGGTTTCTTGTATACATATCATAGAAATCATATGTAGAGATAATCAAGTTCAATATAGTTTTCTTCACTATTTTCTTCACTGTATAGTACATATCTTACTCGACCAAGATCTTAGTCCAACTAAGGACTCATATTATACTCACAATCTGCAAACACATTTTTATTCAAACATTTTGTTCGAATCAAGTCTGCTTACTATTTGTAAACAACAATTGATTCAAACTTCTTGTTTGAATAACAATTTTTTACTCAGACACTGGCTTCCACAACCCACTTTGGTTCCATGAAAAACTTCAACAAAAGTCATATGCACACAAGGTGTTTGCTGAAAATTCGAAGAAGAAGGATCACCATTTATCGAGATAGAATCTCCAGAAGAAGGCAAGCTACAGAGTTCAATTCACTAATCAAGTGACAGTCAATCTCAAAATATCTGGTGCTTTCTACTTATAAATTCCAGCTCGCATTTGGCTTCCAGTGCAATTTTTGTAGCCCTAGTCCAGGACCAAAATTTTTATTTCATAGAGCTGCAAGCAACATGCCAAAGTGAACAAATTCTCTACAATGGTTCCTTGAAATTCCTACTTCAATAGTTTCTTTTCTTTAGTGGTCTGCATCTCCATCTATCAATCAACTTCACAATTGAATTAAGCAGGATCACAATTTTTTTAAAACTGCTCTCATCTATGTGAAATTTCTTATTGTTTTATTTTAGGACGATTGGTGGTTTATATATAAGGAATCCATATCTTAACCCAAAAACAACGTCCTGGGTTAAGAATGCTTTATCATATATAAACCACTCTACGTGGGCACAACAAAATTTTCTAAATCTATTATGAATGATCCACATACATAATCATGCAAAGCAAATACAAAGATTATTTTGAACACTGAACAAGAGGAAGATCAGAAAGTGGATGTTCAGCGAAAATGAACTTACGTTTGTGATACTTAGTGTGCTGATAGCTGCCCTGCCGCAATCATACCGCACCGCACAAGATGCATCATCACGAAATTAGGAACTCTTTTTCTCAATTAACTGAGATAGAGAATAATTAGACGATAAAAATGGAAAATAGAAAACGTACACAATTTTAGGGGAGGTGCAAAGGTGAAGCATTTGCCAGAAAGTGTATTCAATATCCATTTGTTGCCACTGCCAAAAAAAAACAAATAATTAAATCGCAAGACCCTAATTTTAACAGCTCCGATCCAATTTGGGCTGAGTCGAGAGAAAGAGAAGATGACAACCTTAACGATTCGACGGAGATACTGGAAGATGGGATTGGGGCGAGATGAGGAGGACGATGCACGTCCTCTCGCAGACGTTGGCAACATCTACTTAGTTGTTGGATTTCGTTGTTCTTGATCGGAGATCTGCGAAGGAGCCTCCAATATCTCTGGCACAGAGCTTTCAGACGTAAAACGACGACGACTATGTCTCTGCATCAACTTTTTCTTCTCTCTTTCGTGAAGTTTCTTCCAGGAAGGATTAGCTTATTGGACCCACCAAACTTTGGGCCTATTTGATCCTAATGGACTTAACGGAGGTATTACACTAACAAACATCGCTAATACTGAACGAAATTTTTTAATGGAAGTAATATTCATAATTGATACCTCAGCCACTCTTTAAGAATTTAGAAAAGCATTATTGAAGGTTTAATACAGTTAAAATATTCAACTAGTTCTCCCAACCTCTGTTTGCATGGACATAGCGGATATGACCCCAACCACTACTAATGTTACTGGTGATGATGTCGTCGACTGGAGGCATTTCGCACATGGACGATTTACGGTCGCGTCAGCCTACGAGACTATTGACAAGAGCTACTCAGCTAACTCTACTGGTCCCTGGAAATTAATTTAGAAATGGCCAGGTCCTCAACAGATCTGGGTGTTTCTTTGACTTCTGACGCAGAAAAATCTCCTCACGAACCAACAACGGGTGATGAGGTGCATTGCGCCCGATAGCAGCAACCCCACTTACGGCCAGGTGGAATCCACCTTACATGTCCTTTGGGACTGTCTGAGAGTTCAGGTTTTTTGGCAGCAATTTCTGCCGAAGGCGTTTGATTGTGATTTTTTCCAACAACATGAGGAAAGTTAGGTGAGAATTATGTTGGACTACTACTTGCTGGTCAAGTTTTCTGTTTACTGGTTTGTTAATAAGTCCTATTTATTAGGAACTAGTTGTTA
>JANZLX010000212.1:34778643-34796315 GCA_025531955.1 Erythroxylum orinocense
AAACTTGTGGTTTGATTGTTGGGTATGAGTTTATGTTTGTGTGAGGATGAATGATGAATGTAAGTGTCATAGGTGTTGTATGAAAATTACGATGGTTTGAAGTGGATTTTTGTGATTTAAGATGAGTGGAAACAAATGAAACTGGATTGTGTGGTTGCTGCCATTTTTATGGCTAAGTGATTAAGTGGATGACTTGATGAAATATTGGCTGATTTTCTGGGCCAAATTGCATGCTTATTAGTGTAGAATTGTAATTGGAATGATAGAATGTGGCTTAGGTCTAAAATATGGAAACTGTTATTGAACAGAAACTTTGGTTGCCTTTTTGACATCGTTAGAGGGGGAATTGGTTGTTGTGTCCTTCATGACACTTGTAGTTGCTATTCTCCATGAAATAGACACCAATTTTGTCCAATTTGGAGTTCGGAGTCAAAGGTTATGGTTGTTCGAAGTTTGAAGTTCGGATCAGATGGGAGCGGGCGAGTGCCCACCCGCCAGCGATCGCCAGCGCTTGCCTGAATGGGCAGGCGAGCGAGGCGCATCGACCGAGCGACATTTCTGTGGATTTTTTGGTCGACCGACCTCTCCTCCTTGTTTTGAGCATAACTTCTTCGTTCGACCTCAGATCGATCTGATTTTTGAAGCGTTGGATTCCTAAGACATTTTTCTATCTTTCTATACTAGATTGATCAGTTTTGGCATTAAATTGAAAAAGGTAGACTGAATCAAAGTGTGATGATTGATAGGAATTTTGATTATATCTAGAGCTATAGAGCTCCGATTGAGTTGATTCTTGTTTCAAATTAAACTAGAGACATGGGGCTACAAATGTTATAAAGGAACCAATTGGTAATTTAGCCTCTAAGATGATCAATTTCTGGAGTGAACGTACGGGTAGTATGTTGGTCTGAACATGTTTTGGGAATAACTTTTCCGTCCGACATTCGATTGACCTGATTCTCGAGGCATCGGATTTGTGAAATATTGAATTTCATTTCTATATGAAATTGAGAATTTTTAGAGATAAAATTGAGGTGGATTGGTTAGGTCAAAGTGAGGGGACTGGGTAAGCATTTTTCTGGTCTATGTGTTATCAAGAATTGGACCTATAAAGGTCCAAATTGCTTGATTTTGATGTCTATGGTTTTCTTAGACATGGGGGAACATTTTGTGATGTGATTCTTAGAATAGTGCCGGGAATGTCACGAAAATGCATTGTACACATTGTACTCACCACATGTGCATTATTAAATATGTTTGCTTGTACAATTAGTAATGGTGTTATATTTTGACCACTATAGAGGCACTTTTGGAGTGTCAATCCACCGACATTGCTGAGATTTCCTGGCATGAGCTCGGAAGCTATAGATGAGTAACCTCTAGATGATTCTCTCAATTACTATATGTCTACTGTGGTGAATAATGGCAGGTAATTGTGATTACGTTCTGATTATGAGTTTCGGACAGAAGGTCCAATGATTGGAAAGCGATGACATAGAAGTGTTATTTGTCTATGACAAGTGAATTGAATCTGTGAACTACTTGCCTCTGTTGTGATATTAGTGAGTGTAAATGATGAATTATGTGTATATATGTGATTGCCGAATGTGTACATGGATATGAATGAAATTGTTATTGTCGGAATAAGGTCCGATTATATGAAAAAGTGATTGAATGGGATAGGTGATTTCATTGCATAAATGCATAACACATAATCGCAGTTGTGACCGGAGTAGCCACCGATCAGAGCTACAAGCTCAACGAGTGAAAAAGAGCCTAGAGCTCGAAGGGAAGTAGTGCATACCCAGAGGGCTCTCCTACCCTTAAGACGCGTCTAATGCTTAATGAGCCCTATATGGGACAGTTCAGGCACTCGGTCACAACAAAGTATGCATTTGTTTAAATATCTGGATTGGGTAAAAGGCATAACGCCTTATACTTGTACGATAGCAATCTTGTGGTATTTCTGAATATGCTAATGTGAAATAATCTGTGAACTGCTTAAGTGCAATCATGTGGTATGTCTGAATGTGCTAATGTGAAATAATCTGTGAACTGCTTAAGTGCAATCATGTGGTATTTCTGAATGTACTAATGTGAAATAATCTGTGAACTGCTTAAGTGCAATCATGTGGTATTTTTGAATGTGCTAATGTGAAATAATTTGTGAACTGCTTAAGTGCAATCATGTGGTATATCTGAATGTGCTAATGTGAAATAATCTGTGAATTGCTTAAGTGCAATCATATGGTATTTCTGAATGTGTTATTGTGAAACAATCTGTGAACTGCTTGAGTGCAATCATGTGGTACTTCTGAATATGAAATTGTGAAATAACTGTAATATACTTGACTGCTGCATGAATTGAGTGGACCATCGATGACGGTTCCTCACTGAGTTCGTAAAACTCACCCAAAATTTGCAATTATTTTTCAGGCTTTGAAGAGTACCCCGTTAGACAAACGGGAGTATGCCTACTACATACAAGTTAGAGATAGAGGCCGGGATCAGTCCACATCTGCATTAGTGTCATCTTACTTTTATACAATTATGTAGTCCGCATTTTTTGGAAAATAGTGTTGTAGTCATAGTGGGCCCCAAATGGGATATTGAATTTTATTGATTGTAATGTGATCACTGAAATGTTTATGAATAAAATTGGGTCCAATTTGGTTATGGATTTATGTACATTAACTGGCTATTCTAAATACTATCGAGTGTATTGTTATCACTGAAAATGTTTACAGATTAAAGCGGGCCCAAATTGTCTACTGAGTTCCGCGCATATGATTGTACCCAAGAAAAAAAATTATACTGAGTTTTTGACCGTATTCGAGTACTCTAGCATGCCACCCTTGCAGGTCACTGACTTGGATATCACCTACGATGTCAGGTTCGGGTCCTGCGGGAGTGGGGTGCTACACCGAACCTGTATAAGTTGGTTGTCCTGTTAAAAACATTGGTGGGCTGGAATTTAACCCAAATCTGGTAGAATATCGTGCTTGAGATTGATGCAAGCCATAGTGAGTGGACCCATGAATAAAATACAATTCTCTCATAAGTTCCAAGGCTAATTCTATTATTGACCAAATGTTTATAGCATCGCGATTTCGGATCTGTACTTGAATTTCTTCCTTCAACCTGTTTAGGAAAATCCCTAGAGAATGGTTGTAACATCCCACTGCTATAGATTATATACTCAAACATCCAAAGGACATATCATATGACAATGGTATGTTAGGGCAAACATAATCTCTTAAATGACATCATAAAGAATATACAATACTTAAAACCTCAACACTACATTTCATTCATTGACAAAAGTTTACATTATAGTCATTGAAACACATAATTACATTACCAAACATGAGAAAGTTTACAGTCCCTTATACAAAAATTTTATATGACAAAGAAACTACAAAATACAAACTATAATTCCTCTGATGTCAGCTGACAGACTTTTGAGCCATTTCTTAATCCAAAATGTTCATTTAGAAAATCTTAAAAGCTAGGTCTCCTGTCTTGTACCTGAAAAGTCACGTTCTTTGATGAGTTTTACGAATTCAATGGGTGAACCATTATTGATGATCTCACTTAGGTCAAATATACAAATATCATATATATTCTTTCAGAACATGTATAACCCAATCAATCACTTTATCATCTTATATCACTTTATCATCACAATTTCAGAAAATATTTCATAATCATATATTTCATAATTATAAATATACAAATACAGATGCATATGAGACTCTAGATTCGTTATTATTTGTTGTGGCTGAGCACCTTTCAGATATAGATACAGGTACAGATACTTGCCCATTGGGCTCAGTCAGATACAAAAATCATGGAGCAAAGCTCTACGTGTAGAATTCTGAGCTTAAAGCTCTTTCAGACTGGCTACTCTGATCACAACGCCTTTATCTGAACATGTATTTTATGAAATGCATCAAATAACAGAATATGTCATGTATAGTATTCACTTATAATGCATAGACAGAATCTCATATTCATCGGAACTAAGTCTGACATTCGACTTTCGTTGAGTATACAGATATCATTCATAATTCAGATGCATACAGAACACTTCCAATACATTCCCGAATATCAAATTCCTCAGACCATTAAAGTTCAGAATTCACATATAAATCACAAATAGTTCAATACTTGGAAGTTAAACATAATAAATCAATCATAGGAAGATTATCTAGGTTGACTCACAGTGCACTCCAATTTATTCTATTGATTGGATAGTCTGGCAATGTCTGAATGTCATTTGAGTTGAGCATCTAAAATCATACAATTTACACATAATTAACATTACAAAGTTGATCAATCAAATACTTATTCATTTGTGCACATATATATGTCATGTTCAATGCATGCCCAATGACTATTCCGGGTATGTTTCCTTTATTCACATCTCATGATTATTTATACTTCAAAACACATATATGTCTAATTTGAACTTAGGTTTACACCTCAATAATACAAATTTATTCTAAGTTTATCACTCAATCATGCACTGATGTTGATAGCTCAATACACTTGATTATTATAATGTCATCAATCAATCATTATCAATCCTTTCCTAATGAATTCAGATGATCATGAAATTTGGTGGAGAAGAAGGACAATGTGTGAGAGTTTGTAGTTCAAATTTTAAGTCAATCGGAGGTTCGGAGAAGAAGTTATGGCCAAAAGAGGTAAGGGTGTTAAAAGCTGTCAAACAGTTAGGCATCTTCACTGTCAGCACGTTCGTGCACATCTTGATGTTTCCTCTCTGTCACAATCATGCTTGTGCACAGTCGTGCAACTCCCTGATGTTCTCTTTCTGTCACGATCATGCTTGTGCACGATTGTGCACTATCTCTTATTCAAGCTTTATTCCAGTTTTTCTCAAAACGATATTTCCGGTCAATTTTTCATGGCCATTTTAACAAGGAAAATGAAGTATTTAGGCAATACATTCTTCTAAACAAATGTTTCAACATGTTTTAAGTTTCTAATTAACTAAAATTCATACAATTTGGTTGAGTATTCTGAAAGTTATATCCAAAATACTACAGACTATTCTCAAACAGTGACATAATCCAAAAACTTAACTTCAAGCCAAATTTTGAAACTCTTAGAAACAGAATTAAAATTTGATTCCTTCATGAAAAAATATAACCATATGTCTCTAGTTTAATCTAAACTTAAAAATCATCCCATTTGAATATCTAAAGATCAAGTTATGGCCAAAATATCGATGTCTGTTCAGTAAAAACACTATAGCTAACATATTCCAACAATTCTTCTTTCACTTTTTCCAAAGTTTTTTTACACTTTATACCAAAGTTAAAACAACCTCTTATAGTTCATAAATTATACCTCTATTAGGCGTGAATCATACTCCAATTCCTCATCAATAACATCTCTTATTCTAGTTCAAAATTATTCACATAATGCCCTAAAGAAAAACTTCCAAGTTCACCCAACATTTTCCAGCACAAATCTATCATTAACATCATATGTAATTCATCCTAATTCATCATCAACATTTCTCTATCATATCATGCTATAAACACTAATCATTTACTTACATGTTTAACTCTAATTCCAACTCAAAAGATCAAGCCAATCCAATACTTCAAGTAAGCAGAAACATCACACATTCAAGGTAAAACTTGGATAGATTTCGGTTAGGATCAAAGGCTATAACAAGAAAAAGCGTGTTCTAATCCTTTACCTAACTTTGTGAGATAAAATCATGGATTATTAGTGTAAAAATTGGACACAACATAGACAAAACACAGGGATGTTAGGGTGAGAGAGTTTTGGTGGTGTAAGAAGAAGAGAGAAGAAAATGAGCAGAACTAGAATCACTCATGTAGAAACTTGACACCTTGGATGCTAGGTGTCTCCATATTGCTATGACATATGTCCTTAAGCATGTTCTCCATTTGTCCTGCTTATTTGTTGTCAAATGTCACCCAATTAATTAATCCATATGTCTCCTTATAATTAGTTCACATGTCACACAATAATTGGTCCATTTGTCAATTAATTACCAGTCTATTTGTCACCAATTTAACTATGTCAAATGTCACTCAACTTTAGGCTTAATCATCCTTATTTTTCATGTATCAATTTATCCTATCACTTGGCATTTGTCCTAGTCTAAATGTATATTTTAATCTATTAATCTATCAATCAATAACATTTAATCCTAATTTACTAATTGAAATCTAAATATACCAAAATTCAAGACATACCAAATCACAATTCACATCATGTTCACTTAACTTCTTTCATATCTCGGAATAAGTCAATTGAGTACATATACTAACTTGTAATGTGTACAAATATCAATTCGTGTATGAATGCTAATGTTATGTATGTTTATGTAATACTTAATCTAGGGTTATACCCTAAGCATATACCAAAAAATAGGATATCACAATGGTCGTCACTCATCAATAGAACTTGAGAAGAGCACCCCACAAATGCATCCAGATATTCATTGACATATCCAACCTGACGAAGAGATAACAGGTGTTCATACGGGTTTGAAATTGAGTCATCGCTATAACGTTTAAGAAGTTCACCCTTCAACATAGGCCAATCCATGGTGGGAAAACGTTGTCACTACCAACAAACCCAATGTAAGGCTGTGCCATCCATAAAAACCAAAGCAATAGAAACCTTCATGTGAGGAGGAGTGTTATCTAACTCAAAATAATGTTATGCGTGAATACACCACCCACTTGGGTATGTCCCATCAAAAATCGATAACTCAAGCTTTTTAACAGCAACTTGAGGGTCAAAAATAGAATGTTACAAAGAAAAAGGTGGGATATGGCTATCGACAGGCGTTGATGGTGAAGGATTCTCCAAATTGGACTCCCCAACTCCATCTACTAGTTGTTTTCCTTTGATTAATAAAGTAATCTGCTGAAAGTGGACATTCATATTTGAAAACGCCGTAGTAAGGGAAGCGATACTATAATCACGAGACTCGTTGTTGACTCGTAATTGTGATAGGTGATCAGATATGACAACGTAGCTCTTCTCTAATCCCTTCACTTTCTCCTTCAATCTAGTGGCAGTCATGATTAAAAGCTCAATGAAAGCACCAATTTGTTATAGTTAAGAGCCAGAGAAGCAATTGAAGGACAAAAATACAAGAATTGTAAAGAAAACTCTGATTGTTAATGAATAAGTGTTTCTCAATTACTATTATTCTTGCTAAAGCAAAACAACCCCAAAATTTGGAAAATACAATGGTTCGTTCTTTTCCAACCATAAAAAATAAAACTGTTCATACAAAATACAAAAGTGACGTCTTTAATTAAAAACAATCATTACATATATATCCTCCTCTCACATGATTGTTCTCTGAAAAAACAAATATTATAACAAATTTTGAAATTCTCTTCGCGATTAATCATCCATCACGTAACTATTTAAGACCTAATTATTAGGCTCGTCTCAGTACTATGATTAAGCCTAGCTGATCTTTTATGCTTGCTTCTCCTGGTATAGATTAACCATTGGTGACCAAGATTTTAATTTACCTTCTCTAACCAACGGTTAGAGCACATGTGAATGAATCTCTCCAACCAATCTGCCATTTCTCGCTTTATAATTAGCTATATCTTGCTCATATTTTCTTCCTGACTTGTTTATCTCTTCAACGATAATTTTTAGCCACCCTAGCTTCTGTTTGACACTATTACACTATTGTATAAAATATTAATTAATAATATTAATTAATATTATTATTGGCGTTAAGTTTAGAAAGATGAGACTATTTTTGACATTTTCAATTCTTGTCCATAGGACACGAATTTCTGTACCTCAATTTTGAGAGGAACAAAAATTTCTGTCCTCAATTTAAGGACGGAACAAAAATTTATGTCCTCGATAAATAAACAAGGTAAAGGACAAAACTTTTATATCCTCATCATCTATCCTTATTTCCAAAGACGATAACTAAACACAACATTATTGTTAACTCTGACAAGCTTTTTCAAATGTTTACTCCAAATTATATCGCCACTCACCCAAAAAAAAAAAAAAGTTCCACTCAAACATTATATAAATCTTTAAAGGTTCCTCTAAAGTTTTCACCAATTGCACAACACTTCACAGCACTTCCAAAAGTCTTTATCTTTTCGAATGTTGCATCGTCCATGAAGATAACGCACCCACGTGTACCCCACCATACTACTATCTTTCTTCCTTAAACATTGAGATACAATCATTAATGTCATTACTATCTTTCCCATTAAGACATATACGTCATGCTATAATTTTCTTTTCATCCATTCAACGCAACTTTTACCATATTAAGTTGTTCATTTGTAACACAACTTTTTGATAAGTCTACTCTTTCTCAATTGCCAAGCATAGTGGATTAGGTTAATTTTTAGTCAGTCAAATGTGACAGAACCTTCAGATTTACGATGCAATGAATATTCTTTTTAAAAAATTAAAATTTAATTAAAATAAATTAAATATTTTATAAAGGCAATTTATATCTTTAACTTAAATGAAAGTCACCTTAAGACCCGGATTTGACCCCGACTCATTGCTTAACTCGACCCGAGTTGATACTTGACGGACAATAATAAATGTCATTATTTTGAAATTAAAAAAAGGGCTAAACTTAAACTGAAGATAACAGGTAGGGTAGACTAACATATAAATTTAGTGGGTTACTCCCCCTATCACTAATTGATTTTAGGATGAAATCTCACTTAGACCTGTATATAGTCTAACTTTCCTTCCATTATAGGCCCGTAGGCTATTGTAAATTCTAACATGGTATCAGAGCAGATTGCTCTTGTATTAGTCGTTAACACCTTAAAATGATAGATTATATCACATGTTAGACCCACACGTAAAGAGGGTGTATTGAGATATAAAGAGTGAGAGTTTGTCCCACATTGGAGAAAGAGAGGAAAATAGACTAACATATAAATCTAGTGACTATTTCATCTATTACCAATTAATTTTAGGATGAAACCTCACTTAGACTTATATGTGGTCTAACCTTCTTTTTTATATGAGTCCGTAGGTCCGTTATAAATTTTAACAAAGATAACAGGTAGGATCGGCCGGGCTGGCCCAAAATACTTTTTCAAAATATTTAACTAAGGTAAAATAAAACAATACGTATGCATTAGAGTAGGCAGTCATGACACACACATACGCACAGATGTATATATGTATATATAATTTTAAATTTCCTTGGCAACCAAAACCGAAACAAAAGCAAACTAACCATTACCATCCCGCTCTCTGGTTGCCGTGTTATTTCCGAGAACGTCTCTCAATAGTCAATTCTTTCTGTTCGTTTCTCTGCAATTTCTAAATTTTCTGACTCTAAATCAATCATATATCAAAGAAAACGAAAATGGTTGAATCAATCCCTCGTCGCTTCAACGTTTACAAAGCTCTTGGTGGCGGCAAAGGTCCGATAGATCCGATTTCCTCGCAATTCCTGATTTCTGATTCTTTCTTTCTTATGGAGTTTTGATTTTGATTTGTTGACATATCAGTGGCTGATGTGTTGCTGTGGAGACGATGGGTTGGGAGTGTGATAGTGTTAGTTGGAGCAACGGGCTCGTGGTTGCTGTTTGAGCGAGCAGGTTACAATCTCTTATCTTTTCTGGCCAATACCTCGTTCTTCCTCCTAGCTATTCTCTTCATCTGGGCCAAATCAGCTTCCCTTCTCAATAGGTAACTATCAACTCTTGGATCTCAATCACTTCAGTTCTTCTTATGTTTATGAGATAAATAGTCCCTGCAAGGAATTGGGTTCTTTTTCCACAACACTGTGACCTTAATTTAAAAGCTTCAAGTTTTTTTCCCCCTTAAAGATAAATAAAGTTTGATTCAGTAATGTGTTTCAGGCCATTGCCACCTATTCCGAATATGGAGATACCAGAGGAGACTGTAGCCAAGGTTGCTGATGTTCTCCAGGTGTACGCCAATTATGCTCTGTCGATTGCGCGTGATATTGCCATTGGTAGAAATTTGAAGCTTTTTGCTCAGGTTAGGGATATTGCTCTCAGTTCTGCACATTTTCTGATTTTGGGAACTTCTCTTCATTTGCTTTCAAATGCACTTGTTCTTCTTCTTCAGGTTGCTTGTGGTACGTGGATAGCTTCATATATTGGCAACTTGTGCAACTTCCTTACGCTTCTCTACATTGGTGAGCGAGTTATTTTCGTGTTAAGCACGCACTTTAAGGGGTTTTTTTTTTTAATGTGCTCATATATGAGTGGTTATTTTTGCAGGTGTTCTCCTTAGTCTTTCCGTCCCCGTCCTATATGATAGATACCAGCATCACATTGATGCAAAGTTGTCTATAACACATGAGATTCTTCATACCCAATATAGGAAACTTGAACAAATTCTTCATGACAAGATTCCATTGCCATCTAAAAAGGAAAAGAAGACTGAGTAGGTAGGTGTTTCTGTGCCCCTCTAGTTTAACAACTTCCCTAAATCACACTCTTGTAAGAAGGATTTGTCATCTGACCATTAGTGGTTGTAATATTTCTGTGTTTGTACTACAAATGTGAAGCAACAATTGATCACGACTCATGCAGTTCTTTTGGCATTTTTTTTCTCGCACCAAATGTTTGAATGAAGTTTTGGTGAGAGTATTACACTTGTGTAGGGTTCATAATTCTTCCTTGTGGATTACAAAGGATCTGTTTACTTAACCTCCGATGTGTATGGTTTTATATGGCATTAAATAACGTGTCCAAGGAAAAGGTAACACTGGTTTGAAATGCATTTATGGGATGCTCTTGGATATCAAAATACTGGCTTGCTATTTGATATGTGTTACATGTACCTGAGTTAATCATCGCCCTTGTTTGGACGACTTAAAAGTACTTGCCGAGATCAAGTTTGGGGATATAAAGATTACTGTCATTTGGATGCTCTCATCAGTCTCCATATTATTAGAATGTTGTCTGTGGAGAGGACCTTTGCCTGTACTCTACGATGTTGGGAGGCATATATAAGAACTCGTACATATGGTGTCTGGGATTTCTTCTAGTTTAAGGCTACTTGTAGATATTATGCCTTTAATTTCAGAAGCTAATAGTTTTGAGCGGCCATCTTCTTTACCAAGTTAGTATTGCTTATGCTGTATAATAAAAACACTTTTTGGGTTCCCATAATTGTACTTCAAACCAAATTTCCATCCAGCAAATTACTTAGGATATTTCATTTTTAGAAAATCCTTTGCAAGTTGAATTTTCCATCTATGAACCAAAAATTTTTGGGGACATATTACTTGCGTTCAAGTCTACTAATTCAAATTGTTCTGTCTCTGCATTTTGCATTACCCTTACTTTCTGGTTACACTTTTCGTACAGGAATCTTAGTAGCTCAGCAATGAGATTACTGATAGGATTTGCATCTGGGTTTTCGTTGCCGGGATGCTTAATGCTTCGGTTAGTGATAATTGCTCCTTGGAGCATGATTGACCATTTTAGCTCCTTCGATATGAAGAATTTTTCTTTTTCATTCCTTTTCCTCCATACTAGGCCATTGTTTGGTAACATTTGAGCTGCAGTTTTGCTAGTCCTTGAGATTACACATCACTTGTTTATGTCCGAGGTTGAAGTCCTAGTATGATAGAGTTGTCATTAGAAATTATGAGGTCAAAAGTGTAATTTAAATCTTAACGTTTACATCAAAATATAAGTTGAATTCTAACGTGTCGGAGCGTTCAGTTTGAACCCTAACGTTTACAAAATGTTAAAAACAGATCCTATGAAGACGGAAAATCTAATGGGAGCTACCCTTCGTCAGTTAAATGCTACGTCATATACGATGTGACTTTTTTTGAAAATTTTGCACATCTATAGGACTCAATTATTGTTGATGTGGCATTCTTATTTTTAAATGAAAGTGGGTCTCATGATTATAAAACTCACTGTTTTACTTTCAACAAATTCTTTAACTCACCGTTTTACATCAGACACAAATTCTCTTTAATACTTTTATCACAAAATTAAATCCCTATTTTTTTTTTCTTTTCTTTAGATGATTGCAGAAGCATTCTTAAATCTCTAACTCTCCTTTGTTCAAACGTTTGAAGAAACTCGCAAGCTTTTCTGCTATTTCATTTGCATTAGTAGCACCTCTGTCGAATTTGTAGGAAACAAGAAGGGATAATACATCGTGGTAGGTCCATTGTTTTATCTGACTTCTAGTTTATATTTATTATATGTTGTGGTCTCCTATTTCTTATTGATTTAATGATTCTTTCATTTGGTTGTTTGTTTATGTTTATTGCATGCTGTGGTTCCTTATTTTTGACCTAAGCCTGAAATGGTTGTTGAGTTGTTCCATGCATGTTATGGTTTCCTATTCTTTTGATTCAGTTGTGAAGATTTCTTATTGGCAGTAAATGTGTTGGTAAAGATAAAAGTAATAGAGTTATTGGAAATTGAATTTCCTTTGATCATTAAATTAAGAACAAACAAACTAATTATTAATTACTACTGTAAAAGTTATAAGTTAGTGCAGATAAAATCTATAAAAAAAACAATACATAAGAGCTTGTTAATTTGTCTAGAAAAGAAAGGTCATTGGAGTGCAATGAGCTTATCAAACCAAAGTAGGTAAATATAAAACTCGACTTATTGTTAAGGGTTACAAGTAGAAATTTAAGTAAATTATACTTAACTATTTGTATTAGTGGCTGGGCTTGATACAATGAGAATCATTGAATAGTGTTGGCTTTTAACAACTCAGAATACATGGCTTATGCATAAGCTTGATTTAAAATCAAATTCCATCATGGTGAATTACAAAAATATTTATTTATTAAGCCCTTTTGGATTTATTAAGTCAGATCACAATTATAATTTCTATAGACCTAAGAAAATGTCATATGGACTAATGATTATGTGGCAGTTGTTCTGCAATCAAGATGTCCAAAACTTTTGTTGTCCATGGTAGAAACAAGCATATCCATGACAAGTATCATTTGTTATGAGAATTAGTAGAATAAAGTTATATTCAAATGATTTATTGTAAGATAGAAGATAAAGTTGCTAATATCTTCAATAAACCTCTTAAAATGTTTGTGTTTGGTGTAATTTTATATGTGTGAATTATAAAAAGTTGATAACAACTAAAGTCGTTGATATCTTTAACAAAACTCTTAAAATGACTGTGTTTGGGTGTAGTTTTAGATACGTAAATTATAAAAAGTTAATAACAACTAAGTAATTAACTTTCTTTTAACTTTAATTTATGGTGTTAATGATTTGGTTATATTCAAGTGAATATTCCTTTTGATTTGACCATACTTATTTCTTCTTTATTGTGAATAGGATGACTCAATTTTGTAGTATAAGGTTGTTTTATGATGGAAAGCTTGTAGTAAAACTAGAGTTGAAATATGTTGACAGACAAATAAGTGTTTTTGATAAAGTAGACCTTGATTATTTTAGCTACAGACAAATATGTGAGATGGAAAAAGAGTTAGGATACCTTCAAGTACATAAGGCTTATTACAGTGTACTTGGTTATAAATTTAGCGAGTCATTGAGATTGAATGAATGAAATCAAAGTTGTCTATGACTTATTAACCTTATGAAAATCGACCAAATAATTCATGTTTATGTAACTCATTTGTTAGATACCCAAATCTTTGCACCTAAGATATTGCCTATAAGTGGAAGAGAGGATGAAGATAGCGACGGTGAAGAGAGAAATTGTGGAGCTAATGAAGGAGTTATTGACTGAGCTATGGAGTTATGGAGTGAGTTGACGAAGGAGTTGGTGTAGGAGTTGGCGAAGGAGTTGGTGAATGAGTTGGTGCAGGAGTTGGTGAATGAGTTGGTGCAGGAGTTGACGAAGGATTTGGTATATGAGTTGGTGAAGGAGTTGATGAAGAGTTGGATGATCATGATAGAGACAAGGAGACTTTTATACAAGTTGATATTCCTAATGACAACCAACCAGTTGAAATTGGCTGGAATGATTGTGATAGTTTTATTGATAGTGATGAATATCCAAGCGTAGAAGAGCCTGGTGAACTATTGCAAAGACCTAGTACTTGTATTAGACATACTTCATCTAATGTGGTAGCACATTGGGATGGAGTGTAGATTAGCTAAAGAATTTAGAGATTTTTTATGGATTACGCAGTACGAATATGATACCATGTCAAGTTTTAAAGAAGGAAAAGTCATTGGACCAGAGTTAGATGTGCCAAGGGATGCTGATGAGAGTTGTATGTTGTTTGTGACAAGAATGAATGCTGCTTCAAAGTGTATACATACAATTCTGAGTTTAGTTGTTTTACTACCAATAAACCTAAATTAGTTTAAGCTTAGTTTCTTATGAGACATTTTAGGGTTTAAGCTAAGTTTCTTATGAGACATTTTAGGGACAAAAATATTTGAGAAGCTTACTATCTTGACGGCAAAAATGGTTGAAGAATTTAGAAAAACTTAATATATTTGTTAACTCAAGTATATGTAGAGCAGCAAAGAGGAGATTGAGACAAGAGAGGGCAATTGATTATGAGAATTATATGCTAAGCTATAAGGATATGTTTATGAGTTGAGAATTAGTAATCCAGACTCAACAGTAGAGTTACAACTGACAAGGCATGAATAAACTTGTTTATTATAGATATGCACAATTAAATTTATACTAATCATCGACAACTATATTTATGAAATTAATTTATTTATTCATACTTCTTTATCTTTTTTGTGTAGTTCAAAAGATTGTACATTTGCTTTGATGTCATAAAAAATGAATAGAGGCATTTAAGACTAATTTTGGTATTGATGATTACTTTCTAAAGATAGAATTCCAAAGCTAACTATTGAGTACAGTTGAGAGGGATGGTTAAGGAGACATGTATTCATTGGCTTGGTCTATTGTGGAGGTAGAGAATACTAAGTTTTGGACACGATTTATAAATCTATTTAGCTTTTGACTTGGAATTTGATAGTAGTGAAGGAATTACAATTATATCATATATGCAAAAGGTGTTTTATTCTAAATTAATTTATCATTTATTGTTGTAAAATTTTTGTATCAACTTAATCTTTAATAAGAAAGACGCAATGCAGTATAGAATAGTTTAGAATGGTGATAGAGCATATGAAGTGTCTAAGGGTGATGACAAACACGAATCATGTAGTTGTCAGATATGAGAGCTTTATAGATATCCTTGTAAACATGCCATAATTACTGTTCACCATTCCAAATAATAGTTGGAGGTATTTTTAGATGATTAATATAAGAAGTCCAAATTTCTCACATTGCATGACTATGTGTAGCAACTATTAGAAGTGCAATGTTTTGGCTGATTGTTGATTCAAAAGTAATAAACCCCCACCTAAAAGAGTTATGTGAGGAAGATCTAAAATAGTTAGAAGTTGGCTTTTTCAACTTATTAGGGTTATTTACTCCTCTCCATCTAGCTGTTATTAGGTCTTTCTATATTAACTTTTTCGAGTGGAAGGTTTATTACTTATACATCAATAGCAGGTCAGAAAATTGCACCTATAATAAGTTGCATCACACGATTATACAACGCGAGAAATTTGGACTTCTTGTTGCAATCATCTACAAATGCCTCCGACTGTTAATTGGAATGGTGAACATTTATAGCATGCATGCAAGGATTTTCATAAAGCTCTCACGCTCGACAACTATATGATTGGTGTCTACCATCTTTGCAATATGCTTATCATCATCCTTAGACACTTCATATGCTCCAGTACCATTTCGAATTATTCTCTACTGCATTGCTTCTTTCTTATTCTTCTCCAATTTTTCGTAATCCTTAGTGCAACATCAGATTATCAATCACGCACAAATTTTCTCCTATCTGCATGCCTCTTCATCACTATAATTCTAATGGTTTTAAGCATGTTGATAATTGGCCTATCTTTTGTCGGTAAGATACATCCATTAAAAGTTTCACTCATATTGTTGTCTCCAATCGAGCATTTCAATTCAAAAGATTGATAACATCTTGCTCACCTTTCCTTAAGATATTCATGCAATGATGATGCACATCCAAGTTTTATTTTATCTAGTCTTTCTAGTTGCTCGTTGAAATATTCAATGTAAGTTGATCATACATAATTCCAAAACTACTTTCACAAATTCTTTCCCTAGCACACATCTAATGATTGATATATGGTAATGTCTCTTCCACAACCCTAATCAATCTCTATAATAATAGAAAAGATTAAGTTAATATAAAATTTGTATAATAATAAACTGTAAACCAATGAGAATGAAATTCCCTTTACATATTTAATATAATTGTAAGCCCTTCACTATTATCCAATTCTAAGTCATAAGCCAATAGATTCATAAATCATGTCCAAGAATTAATATTCTCTACCTTCACAATAACTCAAGCTAATGGATAAATCCCTAAATTATCATCCCTCCCAATTACACTCAATAGCTAGCCTCAAAGTTCCATCTTTAGAAATCAACTATCAATACCAAAAATTGGCTTCAAATGCTTCTATCTTTTCATGACATTAAAGCAAATGTATAATCTTTTGCACTACACGAAAGAGAAAATTATAAATAAATATCATAAATATAGTTGTCGACTAAGGAGCACGAATACAGACACGCGACATGACATGGACACACGACGCGGGGACACACCAACTTCTAAAATTTAGTGGACACGGACACAGACACGACATATATATATATATATATAATTATAAAATTTAGAATTAAGAAAAAAATTCAGAATTCATAATATGATATATATTGATTGATGTGTTTCAAGAATTTCAATATCTTAATAGTTCATACATATTTTGTACTTTTTAAGACCCTCTAAAAAAACATGGAGCATATATATGCACTCTTCGTGGGTGTCGGTGTCAGATACGTGTTTGACACGGACATGTGCATGTCTGACATAGACATGTATCCGACACTCGAACACGGCTTCATTTTGCCGTGACCATGCTTCTTAGGTTGTCGATATGTATAAATTTAATTTTGCATACATGTAACAAACAAGTTTCTTCATTTTCTGTCAGTTTTAACTTTATAGTTGATCTTGGATTACTAATTCTCAACTTATGTACGTATCCTTGTAGCTTGACATATTCATTCATATAATTAGTTGCGTTTTCTTTTTTAATCTCTTCTTTGCTGCTCTACACATACTTGAGTTAACAAATATATTAAGTTTTTCTTTGTCTTCTTCAAATATCTTCGTCATCGAGATATTAGGCTTCTCAAATATTCTTTTCCTAAAATGTCTTATAAAGAACTTAGCTAAAACCAAATTAGGTTTGTTGGTAGTAAAATAAATATGCTTATGATTGTATGTCTTAACTTTGAACTACCATTCATTTTTGTTACAACCAATATATAACTCCCATAGGCATCTCTCGATACATTTAACTCTAATCCTATGACTTTCACCTTTTTTGAACTTGACATTGTATCATGTTCGTACTACGTAATCCACAACAAAATCTCTAAATTTTTTAGCTAATCTAAACTCTATTTCCAATTTCAAATGTGTTGCCACATTAAATACATTACAATTAATACTGGTCGGGCCGACCGTGCAAGGCCCGGACTCATCCAAGACAACCCACGGGCCGATTGGTCCATCCTCTATACAGCAG
>JANZLX010000212.1:34796415-34811163 GCA_025531955.1 Erythroxylum orinocense
CTTCAGACATTCTTTCAAAAACATGGAATTGTTCACAAAAGTACTTGTGTCAATAGTCCTCAACAAAATGGGATTGCGAAAAGGAAAAATAGACATCTTCTTGAGGTAGCTAGGGCCTTGATGTTCACTAGTAATGTTCTAAAATATTTTTTTGGGGGATGCTCTTCTTATTGCTACCTCTCTTATTAATAGAATGCCAAGTCGTGTTCCTTTCTTCAAAACACCACTTCAGAAATTTCAAGAAACTTATACTACCACTCATCTTGAAACTAACCTTCTGTTAAGAGCTTTCGAGTGCACAACCTTCCTTCACAATTTTTCACACAATAAACTTGATGCAAGATCCAAAAAATGTTTGTTTTTAGGATATTCTGCTAAACAAAAGGTGTATAAATGCTATGATCCTATCTCAAAGAGGTTATTTGTTAGCTGTGATGTCTCTTTTTCCGAGACAGATTTCTTCTATCCTAAGCCTTCGATTCAAGGGGAGTATTGGAGTGAGTTTGAGAGTGATGAATCTCAACCTCAACCACTTGAACCTATATCTGTTCCTGAACCCATCCTAGTGCCTATGTCATCTCCTATAGGGACAAATCCTAATACAGAAACAGCTAAACCTGATCATACACTCAAGGTGTATTCTCGGAGGAACAAAAGAAGCAATACAGTTCCTATCCCTGACACTATGCCAATTTCTGAACCAATGCAGGCCCCTACTGAAGAGAATCAGAACAATGAGGATCAAGCAGACAATGCATATTTAGAATGGCCAATTGCCTTAAGGAAGAAAGCTAGATCACGTCTTATGCATCCGATTGAGAGGTTTGTATCTTATAAAACTCTATCTACTCAATATAAAGTTTTTATTACTAATTTGGACAGAATTGATATTTCAAAAAATGTTCAAGAAGCTCTTCAAGTTCCAGAATGGAGAGAAGCTGTTTTTGAAGAAATAAGGGCACTTGAAAAGAACGAAACATGGGATGAAGTTGATCTGCCAAAAGGAAAGAAACCAGTGGGTTGTAGGTGGATATTTACAGTCAAATATAGGGCTGATGGCACCATTGAGAGGTATAAGGCGAGATTGGTAGCTAAAGGCTACACTCAAACCTATGGGATGGACTACAAGGAAACATTTGTACTTGTGGCCAAATTAAATACTATAAGATTATTGTTATCAGTGGCTGTTAACCTTAACTGGCCACTTCAGCAACTTGACATTAAGAATGTTTTCTTGAATGGACAATTAAAGGAAGAGGTGTATATGACACTTCCTCCAGGCTTTGATGAGGTAGGAGGAAACAAAGTATGTAAGTTGAAAAAGTCTCTATATGGACTGAAGCAATCACCACGAGCTTGGTTCGAGAGATTTGCCAAAGTCTTTAAAGCTGAAGGGTACACACAAGCACAGTCCGATCACACAATGTTTTTTAGAAGTAGAGAAGATAAGAAGGCAATTTTGATTGTGTATGTTGATGATATTATCTTCACTGGTGATGATGCAGTGGAAATCACAAGACTTAAGACAACGTTGAAGAAATAATTTGAAGTTAAAGACTTAGTAGAAATGAAGGATTTTCTGGGCATGGAAGTAGCAGGATCACAAAGGGAGTTCACATCTCACAAACAAAATACATTCTTGATCTCTTATGAGAAACTGGAGTGTTAAGATGCAAACCAAGCACTACTCTTATTGACAGTACAAAATTTGGGGATGAAGATGATACAATTGTCAATCATGAGGAGTATCAAACACTAGTGGGAAGACTAATTTATTTGTCTCATACTAAACTAGATATTGCTTTTGTCGTGAGTGTTGTTAGTCGCTATATGCATGCACCAAGGAGATAGCATTTAGAGGTAGTCTACAAGATCCTACGGTATATAAAAGGTACTCCAAAAAAAGGGCTGCTATTTAAGAAAGGAGATCAAAGAACAGTTGAGATATATACTGATTCAGATTGGGCAAGTTCAGAAGAGGATAGACGATCAATCACTGGATATGGTACTTTTGTGTGGGGAAATTTGGTTACTTGGTAAAGTAAGAAGCAAAAGGTGGTAGCCAAGAGAAGTGCTGAAGCTTAATTAAGAGCTGTTGCAAAAAGAATGTGTGAAAGTCTTTGGTTAAAGAGAGTGTTGATAGAATTGAGAATCGGGCTTGAAATACCTATAAAACACTATTGTGATAACAAGGCAGTCCTAAGCATGGCACACAATCCAGTTCATCATGAAAGGACAAAACACGTTGAGGTTGACCAACATTTCATCAAAGAGAAGATAGAAGATGGGACAATCTGCCTAACATATGTTTCAAAAAAGAAGCAGACAGCTGATGTGTTTACCAAAGGACTCCAACGACAAGCATTTGAAGAGTGTATTAGCAAGTTGGACATGATAGATATCTACGATCCAACTTAAGGCGGAGTGTGGTCAAAGATATGTAAATCTCATAATATTATGATCTGATCATAATCAAATCTTTTAGATTAGATAGCAGTATCTTGTAGATATATAGTATCATAGAATAATATTTCCATATTTGTACAGATTTTTCTATCCTATTCTGTAAACCTATTCATGTATATATATACTGCAGTCTCTAATTAAAGAAAGATGGAGCAAATAAGCTCTGATTCACACCTTTTCACCTTGCTAGCTCCATCCTCTCTTTTAGCTATAGGCAACATCTCAAGTGTAAGGATTGGGGTATCTAAAAAGGCATTTACATAAATATCAATCATTTGGTGGATTTTTATTAGGTTAATGAGCCTTAGACAATTTTGATTTGATTCAATCAAATATCAGTGACTCATTAAATTCAAAATCGAGTACACTATAATAGGCCTTATTCACTTGAAGGTATCCTAACACTTTTCCCGTCTCATATGGTTGCTTGTAGTGGCCTACTTTATCAAAAGCATATTTCAACTCTGGTTCTACTACGAACTTTCTATCATAAAACAACCTTATACTACCAAACTGGGCTATCATATTCCTGTTCACAATAGAGGGGAAATAATTATAACTAAATCAAAAGAAATATTCACTTGAATATAGTCAAATCATTAACACCATAAATTAAAGTTAAAAGAAAGTGAATTACTTAGATGTTATTAACCTTTTATAATTCACGCATCTAAAATTACACAAACATTTTAAGGGATTTATTGAAGATATCAACAACTTTATCCTTTGTCTTATAGTAAATCATTTGAATATCACTTTATTCTTCTAATTCTAACAACAAATGATATTTGCCATGAATATGCTTATTTCTACGATAAACAACTAAATTTAAGACATCTTGATTGCAAAATAACTACCATATAATCTTTAGTTCATATAATATTTTTCTTAAGTCTAGAAATTATGTTTTTGATCTGATTTAATAAATCCAAGGGGGTTGCTTAACAAATGCCTATTTTTGTAGTTCACCATGATGGAAGTTGATTTTAAATCTAGTTGATGCATAAGTCATATATTTTTGGCTATTAAAGCCACCACCATTCAATGATTCTCATTGTATCAAACCTAGCCATTAATGTAAATAATTCAGTATAATTTACTTATGTTTTTACTTATAAGCCTTAATAATAATTCGAGCTTTGTATTTACTTGCTTTGGTTTTATAAATTCGTTATGCTCTAATGATCTTTCTCCTCTAGGCAGATTGATAAGCTCCTATGTATTGTCCCCTTTTTATAGATTGTATTTCCTCTAACTTATAACTTTTATAGTAGTAATTAATAATTAGTTAGTCAGTCTTTCTTTACCAACACATTCACTACCAACAGTGCTATTACATGCTTAGACTCAGTGCTAATGTAATTCTGTTTTTCCTATTACAGCCACATCATTGCTAGTGATAAAATTTTCAATACATGCTTAGACACCAATTTCAGCTATTATATGATTTATGTGTCATGGAAATAAACTCGTCTGGCGTGCATAAACTCTTGTATGTTGGGGTTATATCATATGCAAGTCTTGGTACTTACCAGAAGATATTAATCCCGGAAATAACAATATTCACCAACTTTAACGATAATATTACACTGGAATTTTTCGCACTTCCTCGACAAGAACTGACTACAAAATCAATCAAAGACACTGATCACAGAGAGACAGAATTTACGCAACCCTTGGCACTGGAATGCTTTCTGAGGCTGGTAGTGTTACTGAACGCAAAAGCTCTAAGGAGCAAGATAGGCCCAGGAAATGAGAAAGTATAGTGTTTGCCGATGCCTGTAAAAGTCCAAAAAAGAGTGTAAATGATGTTGCTTTATTCATTGTTTCATCTGCATATGAATATCAAAGCTTATTTTACCAAATTAGACAAATGTTGACCCGTGATTCAGACTCACTTAGAGTATGCAATGAAACAAAGAATTTCATTTTCTGGGTGTGAATGGATTCAGACAATCCCATTATCAGGACTCAAACAGTAAGAAACGGATTTAACTTAGTACCTGCACCAGGAATACATCCAAAGCAAGAACAGGGCTGTAGCCAGGAGAAATTCCTTGATAGTACGGATTAGCAGAGGAAGTTAGAGCCTTGGCAACTAGCAACCCAACTGTTGCTTGCATGCCGAGAATGGCAGCACCCATTCCCAACAGATTCAATACTATACCATTCTTTAAGCTTTTCACAACTTCAGCTCGTGGAGGAGCCTAAAACACAACAATCAGAGGAACAATGAACACAGAAGAAAGATAATCAAACAAAGGCAATGTCATATTAGTCAGTAGCAACTTCATGGCATGTGGTTGAATTTAGCAACATTCTTATCGTCATTAACATAATATTGGTATTTGTGAACTAGAAAGAACAGTTAACGGTCATATATTTTATGATACCAACTAGACAAATCCCTTCTCGTAGTATATAATTCTTCTCATGTGGATCCAACCAACTTAAGGAAACACATAAGAAGAATTCACAGAAACAAGTAGACTTGTGAGTATAAGACTACAGATCTAGGCATCTTCACATACAACTTGATGATGAGTACAATGTAAACTACATTATACCAAAGAACATTCATGAAAAATACAAAATGGCACTGAAGTCTATGATTCTCCTAAATGCTAAGTGCCCTCTTCCGCATTACTAATAAATAATGATAAGATTGCCTCAAGCATAAAACTAACACAAACAGAAGAACTTCTAATTTTTAGTACGAGCAAAAGCCTGCCCAAGAACTTTCCTGATCTTCAACGAATACCATTGTGCTATACAGAATCTTTGACAATGTCTGGTGGTAAGATAGAAGAACCAACGTCATCAAGATCAGGTTCCAGAGAAAGATAGTATCACAGATATAAAAGTGTAGCATAAGGTTAACATAGAAAAATAAGAAAGCCTGAATGGTTGCCTATCACTTTGTAACAATAAATTTAAAGACTGCCTGTTTCTTTGAGTCAATCATTTCTTCTATATCTTCATTGTAACCTAACAAATTTCAACTTAGTCTACACTATACCGAACTTGAACTATTACATGGTTTGCCACAAAAGACATTGTTATCATGCTAAATTACAAGGACTATAAATAGTTATCAAGAATTCCAATACCTTGGAAGGATCATTGGCTGTTTTCTTTAGTTTCTCCGAAATCCGAATGTAGCCAAACGACCAGAACACTGAAATGAAAGCAGCTGCGATCCCACCAGCAGTGGCATAAAATGTTGCCGGGGAGGATATCTTCCCGGTGACAATAATCGAAAACGAAAGAATCACAGCAGCAACCGCCGTGCAAATTAACTGTCCCCAAAACCCAAAAGTGCCCAACCGCTTGAAGTACTTCGATGTATTTTCTAATCTCTTAGCAACCTACAAGCATAAAAATTATTAGAGCTTCCCATTTTTCTGATCTTTTAGTTTCACATGTTCTTAAGCAACAAAATTCAGGAACTCCACCAATTAAAAGTTGAACTGAAAGATAAAAAGAATGAAACTTTCGTGTAAAAGTTGGCGAATTCCTGAAACGGGTCGCTCAAATTTCACAAAAAAGCCAAAAAAAAACTCAGGATTCGGCAAAAAAGAAAATCTGCAGCGTATTTCTTTTTTAATGCACGAGAGAAGGAAAGAAGCACCTGAGCGAGTTTGGCCCTTTCAACCTCGTCGTTTGGAGCAGTAAAAGCGCTGGAACTAGGAGAAGAAGCGTTTCTTCTGGAAAAGGACAGTATCGGGACTCTGTTGTTAAGTGGATCGTTTGGCAACGGGCATGGAGAGAACAAGGACAGGGATTGTGTGCTCCCCTGCGAATTTAGTATACATTTTGGACGAGAGAGTGAATGAGGACTTAGCCGCCGCAGCTGAAGAAGAGAAGGGCTAGTAAAAACCACCGTCGAGACCGACGTGGAGAAACCCGAGCGAATCGCCAGTGAGAGAAGCGACTGCATTTCCGAGTAGTAGTAGTAGGAGTGAATTGTTTAGGCTTTTTGGGTTAGATCAAGGCAAGCAACTTCCAACTTCCAACTTCCAAGGCCTATTACGCTTGAAGTTGGCACTGTAGGCTTAGGCCCAACACGGTTTTCCTTGATATTTTACAAGTTGAACAAAGTTAGATGGAGATGAAATTAATTTTTACACAGAGGATCCAATCATTCCTTGTGTGATCGGGAAATGGACGAAATCATCAAAGCCAAGAAGAACATCTTCATACTGTCCGGCCAGAGCAACATGGCGGGCCGCGGCGGCATGGTGAAAATATACGACCACCACCATTACCACAAGAAGTGGGACGGCGTCGTGCCACCCGAATGCCAACCCCACGCCGACATTCTCCGGTTCTCCGCCAAGCTCGAGTGGGAACAAGCCCACGCGCCGCTCCACTGCGACATCGACACGAAGAAGGCGTGTGGAGTGGGTCCCGGAATGTCGTTCTCGAACAGGGTGAGGAAGGTCGCCGGAGTAGTGGGTCTTGTGCCGTGCGCGGTGGGTGGGACAGCCATCAAGGAGTGGGCGCGTGGGGAGGAGCTGTACGAGAACATGGTGAGGAGAGCTAAGGAGAGTGCGAAAGATGGAGGAGGACAGATAAAGTGTTTGTTGTGGTTCCAAGGAGAGAGCGATACTTCCAGTCTAAACGACGCTGAAGCTTATCAAGAGAAGATGGTGAATTTGGTACACAATGTTAGAGAGGATCTTGTGTTGCCTTCTCTTCCAATCATTCAGGTGAGTAGCAAACAAATCCACAACCATAATTATGTTAATCATGCTTATATCTATTGATGTCATGTTTATAGGTAGCAATTGCATCAGGAGGCGAGTACATGGAGAAAGTGAGAGAAGCACAGCTTGGTATGAAATTGCCAAATGTGGTGTGCGTGGATGCAAAGGGACTGCAACTGCAAGAGGACAATCTCCATCTGACTACTGAATCTCAGGTGAAGCTGGGACACATGTTGGCTGATGCATACCTCACTCACTTCTCATCATCATCATGCTAGAGTTTTTAAAGGTTCATTTCCTTGGTTTGAGTGGATTTGCTTTTGTTTGCTGGTTCTGGGGTCTCAGTATGATTGAAAAGGTTAAGACTGCATAGAACAAGAGATCTGGCCATTAACTTTAAATTTGATCATGCTGAATATATAATCTCCACATATCACTTACAGATGTCTTGACAATGGGCCTGGGTAATAATGGGCTAGGTAAATGTTTTTATTGGGCTTGATGATGGGTCGGGTTCGAATATGACGACAATGGGTCAAGTTGAATCAGCTCCTCCTAGGTTCGGGCGTAGCTTGAAAATTCTTGTCCGAGCTTGAACTTGATTGGGCCTAAGTGGCCCAAAGTTTAGCCTAGTTTGATTTCTATTTTAAAATAAAAATGGCATTATTTTATTAGAAATGAAGTTGATTTTTTAAACTCGAAATTAAAAAAAAAATCAAATATAACCCTAAGCTCGATTAAACAGGGTTACTCTGTTGACTTCAAGCTGGACTGTGTTAGATCAGGCCAGATCCGGACCTATCACCCACCCTTTAGTGTTTACTTTTCTATATATGTAAAGTCCTATAAAGATCATAAAAACTAGAAAGTCACAAATGCTTTTACTTTTTTTTATATAAAAAGTTTTAAAAAGATAACGAAAACTAAAAAAAAAACATATTTTAAGTAAAAGATTACTGCGTTTTAAAAATATATACTTTTTTGTTTTTGAATTGGCGGAACTTATGATTGTAATTTTTGGGAGATGCACTGAGTAAATTTTTGGATTGACGCAATAACTTACAAATTATGTCAATCGGATTCTTTGCACTAGACAAATCTTGCATGATAGGTTGGATCGAAAGAGTGTAGATACGAGAAATCGAACATAGGACTTTTTAGCCCTATATTTCTCCACTTTATTAACTCGACCACTCCTTAGAAAGTTTTAAAATTTTACATCTGATTAGGTCGGTTGTGTTAGGCTCAAGCTCAGACTCAGAACGACGCATGGGCCGATCGGCCCATTTCTTGATGTTGACCTAATTCCTATAGGCATTAGCTATATAAATTCATTACCTTATTTAGGGATGGTAACGGGGCGGATATGCCATCTCCTGTACCCGCCTCGTGAACCTGTCCCCACTCTCATGCTTGCCCCCATCCCCGTCGGGGATTTTTTGACACCCTCATACTCGTACTTGTTGGGGGTTTGACCTCCATCGGGTACCCGTTTACCCGCCTCTTTTTTTTAAAGATAAACTTATTTAATATGAATGTATATTATATATATATATATATATAATGGCAAAATTGTAATTATTATCTAATGGGTAAACGGGTATGCGGGGTGGTATCCTCATATCTGCCTCATACCTGACGGGTATTTTTGTTAACCCCCATACTCGCCCACGGGTAAAAATTTGCTCCCCATACTCGCCCCCGTTCGGGTAATTTTATCGGGTACCCATCGGGTTCAGGTACAATTGTCATCCCTAACCTTATTATGAAAAATGTACGATTTTCGAGAACCTTAGTATTTTTTATTCACTAGCCACCAAAACTCTTACAAAAGACTAACTTGAGCGTTGGAGAGGCCTACCGGCAGTCCATTCCTGGTGTGCCTTATTGTTTTGCAGGTGTTTCCGTGCCAAAATCAACCAATCCCATAGATCCTAGTAGCAATGCTCAGTCCTATCAAAATCAGATAGAACCAACATCTTTAAAAAGATGCATAAATTAGACCTTAAAATTTTTGAACTTTACATATTTACTCAAAATAATTATACAAATCGCATATTCTATGAACGTTTTCAAACATCCACGAAACGAGGTTCTCGAATCCATTAGAATGTTTCAATTCTGTTTAATTTTATTTATATATTTATGTAAACTCTTATATTATGAGATTCAATAAAATATTATAGTAACTAGTTTACGGACCAAAAGAGTACCAACATTTGTACGGTTGGTAGGGGTTATCTTATAGTAATCAGTGTACCCACTACACAAATCCCAGTGTAGCACCATTAACAAGGAAGGACCAAACTCAAGTCCAACACTCAACACAAATCATCCTTTATCTTTTCAATACATAACTTTACCAAGTAACTTTTCCAATACATACATTAGAGGGATAACTGTTTTAAAAATTATTAAATAAATCCCATGGCAATTTTATTGGACAATGCTCTCTACTTTATACATAATTATATTTTAACATAGTCAAAAAATGACTTAATTTGTAATATAATTATCGGTTAGGCCGTCAAAAATATGTGTTCGATTATAAATTTGATCTAAAGTTCGATTAAATTTGAAGGTTTAAGTTTAATCGATTTGAGTAAATATATAATTATTTTTAAAATTTAGATTAAATTGGGCTAGATAATGTAAAAATTGAAATTTAAATAAAATTTTCAATTAATTAATTTAAACTAGTTGATTTCATATTTCAACTTAAATTAATAATTTTTTACTTTTTATTTCTCTTTGGAAAGCTTTGTATAAGGTTTTGTAATTTGAAATAATTAATTTTTAATGCTTTTGATTGCTTTTTATAGGCCCACAGAAATGTCGAATTTTCTTGTAAAAAAAGAAATAATTTGAATCTTTCACTTAACCTAACCCCACACGAATACATTATAACATTTCCACTACGGCGAGAAATCAAAACTGAAATTGCCAACATCGCTTACCAACCCAAAGATCCGGGTCCCACCACTTCACACACATTATGTCTCTGAACGTACTACGTTGCCGGTTTTGTCCACGCGCTTTTAGAGAGCGTTGTTTAAATAAATAAACTAATTTTTTATAAGTTATGAAAATCTTGGTTTTTTTTACAAGGGAAAGTAAACGAAAATATACAAACGGTCTAATTATCACAGTGTCTATAGTACAAAAGCTCGTATTGGTCACGACACATATGGGCTTAGATTGACATTGAAGGCTCCTGGAGATGGTGTAGTCCCGACCTGGCAATGGCTGCAAGAGAGGCTAGATAATCTACACTTCAGTTGCCTTCTCGAAACATGTGTTGGGGATGCACTTCTCATGATTGACGCAGTAGCGCGCGGATACCTGCCACCAAAAGGTACAGATCAGGTCCTGAAAAATGAGAGGAAGATAGAATGTTGATCATCTCAAGAGAATTGACTTCCAAGATGAGCCATCAATACCCGAAGTCCCAAGCCATATGTAGACTCGATTGGACTCTCTAGAGTTCTGCCTCAAAGAGCAAACCCTGTCTAATCTAGTGAAGAAACCCACTGCACCAGTGTCCTTGGTAGTCCCTGATTAAACCTCCCGCTAGAGCAACGTGGTAACCAGACTTAACAGCTCCATCGGTATTAAGCTTGACCCAACCTGTTGGTGGTTTGGTCCAACCAACAGGATGTCCTGCACCAACCTATGGGTCTCCAAACACCCGTCGTTCTAGGAATCTCGAAAATCTTGTTTTATTAAATAAGAATAAGACTGTATATTATCAAATCTGCTTTAATTTTACATCTTTAACATAATTTTCTCTTAATGTTTTGTTGTTACAATTTACTTGTTTGCGATTAATAAGGTTTTTTATGTTTTGTTGTTCCAATTTATTTGTTTGCGATTAATAAGGTTTTCTTAAGATTCATGTTTCTGCCCAATGAGGAAGAAATTCTTTTAATAGTATGTATCTAATAAAAACTCCAATTTTGGAAAACCACATCCTTAGATATAAATATTATACATTAATTAACTAGATGTTATTAATATATTATATTAACTCAAGTCTTAAACTTAATATGAATTAATTAAATTGTAATTTAATCCATAAATTATAATTATAAAAAATTATTAAAAAAACGTAACCATTTTAATCACATATTATTATTATAAAGAACGGGCAACTCCAATTTCCCACTCTCACGTATCGTAACGCTCGTGAGACAGCTCCTTTCCATCTAAAACCCTCACCAAACCCCAAACCCAAAATATAAAGCCGAAACCAAATCACTGGTATACGCACACTAGCAAAAGCTTACATTTTCGCTCTACAGTCCACCGTCCAACGCTGATATGGCCACAACAGGCGCCGCCACCAACCTTCGAACTCCATCTCTCAATAACAGACTTTCGTCCCTTTCTTTGTCAGCCACCAAGTTCTCAGCTTTCTCCGTGACTCCCCGCAACACTCGCCGGAGGCCTCGCTTCATTGTCCTAGCCGCTTCTCTCGACGCAAAACCCACCGTCCTCGTTGCCGAGAAGCTCGGAGCAGCTGGGCTTGAGCTGCTTAAGGAGTTTGCTAACGTGGACTGTTCATATAACCTTAGTCCGGAGGAGCTGTGCACAAAGATCTCGCTTTGTGATGCTCTGATCGTGCGGAGTGGGACCAAAGTGAGCCGCGAGGTCTTTGAATCGGCTGGTGGCAGGTTGAGGGTTGTTGGTAGAGCTGGTGTTGGGATCGATAACGTGGATCTGGCCGCGGCGACGGAGCATGGATGCTTGGTGGTGAACGCGCCGACTGCAAATACCGTTGCGGCGGCGGAGCATGGGATCGCACTTCTTGCGGCCATGGCAAGGAATATTGCTCAAGCCGATGCATCTGTTAAGGCTGGTTAGTGGGGTGTTTACTTTGGTTTTTTTTTTCCGGGGTTAAAGTGCGAGTTATTGCATGTTTTTGGTTCTCTTGAATGCGTTTTGTTGCATGGTTCTGTTTTTTGTGATCGTTGTTTTAGGAAATACTGTTGGATCTGAGGTGGGCAATTGTTGAAGAGTTGGAAAAAAGTTAAAAATTTAAAGAAGAATTCAATTCCATACCCGGACGTAAGTTGCAGTGTATTTGGAAGCTAGGATTTGAAACGTAAATTGATTGGAAATTTTCCATAAAAATTCTGTGGATCAGGTCAAAGCATGTTTCTGAGCTTAAAAGACATGTACATATGTTCTTGGTTCTCATCTTAAACTGTTTTCTTGCGGGTGCTTTTTTTTTTATTTATGTGAAGACAGAGTGACTCACGACGACTTGGAATTTCATGTGTAATATCTAAGTAAAAGGGTATGGGAAGGCATGTACGACTTAGTTCCTTTACGATGCTGATATTCAGGGGACGTCCAAATTGATATTGTACAGGAAATATTTCGACAATTTCTCGAAATCTTACGGGTTCTCAGTTGGTCCAAAGTATTAAGTTGTGGCCAGTTGGGAAACTTAGCAGCTTAGTTCTCGTGATCTCACCGGATACTCTGTTAAAATGCTTCTGAATATTGTGCCGTTATAGTTACTGCAATTTGCTCACCATTTATGGCAGCTAATGTTATTAGGTTGATCTAGATTCAAGTGCACCCTTTTCCATATTATTTATACTACTACAATTTTCTGTTATGTCAAAGTAGAGTTTATGGAAGAAATTGGCTTAATAGCATTCTATTTTTGAGTGATCCAGGAAAATGGCAAAGGAACAAATATGTAGGTGTCTCACTTGTTGGGAAAACACTTGCTGTGATGGGCTTTGGAAAGGTTGGATCTGAAGTTGCCAGACGAGCGAAGGGACTTGGCATGCATGTGATTGCACACGATCCATACGCTGCTGCTGACCGAGCTCGTGCCATTGGTGTTGAACTTGTGGGCTTTGATGAAGCCATATCAACGGCTGATTTTATCTCCTTGCACATGCCACTTACTCCAGCAACATCAAAAATTCTCAATGATGAAACTTTTGCTAAGATGAAGAAAGGAGTTCGAATTGTCAATGTTGCTCGTGGAGGGGTGATTGATGAAGATGCTTTGGTTAGGGCATTGGATGCTGGAATTGTTGCTCAGGCAGCTCTTGACGTTTTCACACAGGAGCCTCCAGAGAAGGACAGCAAATTGGTAAAGCATGAGAATGTTACGGCAACTCCTCATCTCGGTGCTAGCACAGTGGAAGCTCAGGTTTGTTAACCATTTGGTCGTGGGTCAATCTTCAAATATTGCTCAGTCGTGCAAGTCATGGTATGTTATGGCATTTGGGTTTTGTATGCAGGAAGGTGTGGCTATAGAAATAGCTGAAGCTGTTGTTGGGGCCTTAAGAGGAGAGCTTGCTGCAACTGCAGTCAATGCACCTATGGTTCCTGCTGAGGTATATCACCTTTCTGTTATTGTTTTTGACCTTGTTAAGGAGGTTTGGTTTTGTTATAGATTATTGAGGATTTTAATGCTTTTGTTGTTGGTGTTGTTATTTCTCCATCTCAGGTTCTGACAGAATTGAAACCATTTGTTGTTCTTGCTGAGAAACTTGGGAGACTTGCTGTCCAGCTGGTAGCTGGCGGTAGTGGTGTGAAATCTGTTAAAGTAACTTATGCTTCTGCCAGAGCTCCTGATGACCTTGACACCAGGGTGCTTCGTGCCATGATCACCAAGGGGCTGATTGAGCCCATATCCAGTGTTTTCGTGAACTTGGTTAATGCTGACTTCACTGCCAAACAGAGAGGCGTGCGGATAACTGAAGAACGTATCACTCTAGATGGTTCTCCAGAGAATGCACTCGAGTTTATCCAGGTCCAGATTGCCAATGTTGAATCCAAGTTTGCTAGTGCCATATCGGAGACAGGTGAGATAAAAGTTGAGGGACGTGTGAAGGATGGTATTCCCCACTTGACCAAGGTTGGATCTTTTGAGGTGGATGTGAGCTTGGAAGGTAGCATCATACTCTGCAGACAGGTTGATCAGCCAGGTATGATAGGCAAGGTGGGGAGCATTTTGGCAGAAGAGAATGTGAATGTCAGCTTCATGAGCGTGGGAAGGATAGCCCCACGAAAGCAAGCTGTCATGGCAATTGGAGTTGATGAACCGCCTAGCAAGGAGAGTTTGAAAAAGATTGGTGCCATCCCAGCCATTGAAGAGTTTATTTTCCTCAAGTTGTAATGGCGGCCTTGGTCATTGGGTTCTGTTTGCCTTTTATTCTATAATATGTCATTTTTGGGTGGGAATCACAGTTCCATATCAACTGCCATTTTTGGTTGTTTCTGGTAGCTTTGGAGGTGAAAAGAAATAATTAAGCTTCAAGATTATGTACTTTTTCAGGTTTTATTGTCTGTAGTTCAATTGTCATTTTAGCTCGTTGTTTGGGAATCTGCCTTTTAATATTGGCAATTGGTATTGGATAATGCTTTTGTTCAAGTTCCATGTGCCTAGGCCTCTCGTCATGAACAGTAAGTAATCTTACGGCCTGTTTGGTTGAACAGCTGGAATAGGTAAAGAATAGAATAGTTATTCTTAGGAATAGAAAAGATGAGGAATAGAATAAAATAGTTATTACTTTGTTTGGTTTATCGCTAAAGAATTTCTATG
>JANZLX010000212.1:34822617-34841513 GCA_025531955.1 Erythroxylum orinocense
TGGCATCCAAAGGTTCCCATGTCGCCTCTTCAACTGCATGATTCCTCCATAGGACTTTAACCAACTGAACTGTCTTAAACAGATTTACGATTAAGGATAAGTTTCCGATTCCGTTGATTGAGGGGCTCTTAGATGAGTTAAGCGGTGCAAGCTGGTTTTCAAAATTGGATCTACGTTCGGGTTATCATCAGATCCGGATGCAACCCGACGACATCTTTAAGACGGCATTCAAGACGCACGAGGGGCACTACGAATTTCTGGTGATGCCTTTTGGTCTAACGAACGCTCCCTCAACGTTCCAGCATCTGATGAATGAATTGTTCCGCCCTTACCTGCATCGGTTCGTTCTCGTCTTCTTCGACGATATCCTGATATACAGCTCGTCCTTGTCGTCTCATGTAAAGCATTTATCTGTTGCTTTAAGGACACTATTAGAGAACTGATTATTCCTGAATGGAAAGAAATGTGTGTTTGGGGCCCGACAGGTCGATTATCTGGGTTACACCATTTTAGAGGCAGGGGTGGCGACTGACATGCGGAAGGTCCAAACTATTGAAGAATGGCCGGTGCCACAATGTACGAAGGAGCTACGTGGGTTTTTGGGGATTACGGGGTATGATCGTCGATTCATTAAGAACTATGGTGCAATGGCTAAGCCTTTGACAGGATTACTGACGAAGGAGAACGCGGCAGTGTGGAGTTGGAATTCGGAGGAACAGAGTGCATTCGATTCTTTGAAATGGGCCATCACATCGGCCCCGGTCCTTGCTCTTCCGAATTTTTCGAGACCCTTCGTCATTGAGGTTGATGCGTGTGGTCATGGTATCGGAGCTGTTTTACAACAAGAAGGCCATCCTATTGCTTATTTGAGTAAGGCATTGGCACCTAGGCATCAGGGGTTTTCGACTTATGAAAAAGAGTTCCTAGCAGTGATTAAGGCCATCAAACAATGGCATCACTACCTGACCCCTCGTCCGTTCATTGTTCGGACGGATCACTGCAGTCTTAAGTATCTGTTGGAGCAGCAACTGTCCACGCCGTTCCAACAATCGTGGTTGCCGAAGCTCTTGGGTTACGACTTTGAAGTGCAGTACAAAAGCGACAAGGAGAATGCGGCGGCAGATTCACTCTCTCGCATTACTAGTATTGAGATGTTTTCCATGTCTATCTCGCAGGTCCATAGTGAGCTGTTGGAAGCCATCAAGCAAAGTTAGCAAGCGGATGCGATGGTACGACAACTGATCCAGAGGGCGGAAGAAGGGAGACTGGAATCCACAGCTTATGAGTGGAAGGGGGGTTTACTACGATGGAAAGGGAGACTAGTGGTAGGAGCTAATACTCCTCTCCGACAACAAATCATCAGCATCAGCCATGATGACGCCATGGGTGGTCACGCTGGGACGACAGCCACCACGAAACGATTACAGTCGTTATTTTTCTGGAAAGGATTGAGTCGGGACGTGCGCAACTACATTCAAAATTGTATGGTGTGCCAGCGAAACAAGTTTGACAATGCGGCATACCCGGGGCTCCTACAACCGCTAAGAATACCAGAGGGGAGCTGGAAGGAAATAAGCATGGATTTTGTGGAAGGTTTGCCGCCGTCGAAGGGAAAAACGGTGATATTGGTGGTGGTTGATAGGTTTACGAAGTATGCGCATTTTATTTCCCTTAAGCATCCATACTCGGCTCAGGACATTGCTGAGTTATTTCTTAATCACGTTTTCAAATTGCACGGAATGCCAAAGGCCATAGTTAGTGATCGGGATCCAATTTTTCTTAGCAAGTTTTGACAAGAACTTTTACAATTACAGGGGGTTAAGCTTAAATTATCCACGGCATACCACCCTCAAACAGACGGGCAGATGGAGGCGGTGAATAAGGTGCTAGAAACATATCTCCGATGTTTTTGCAGTGAAACACTGCAGAAATGGGGGGAGTGGTTGGCTCTGGCGGAATGGTGGTATAACACCACTCATAAGACGGCCATTAATTCCACACCGTTTGAGATACTGTACGGGTACCCACCTCCGATGTATACCCCGTATGTTGCAGGTGATTCAACGGCGGTGGAGGTGGACAGGGTACTGCAGGATCGGGAAGTAATGGTTAGCTTGACGCGTTTTCATTTACAGCGACCTCATAATCGAATGAAGCAGTATGCAGATGCCAAGCGGACTGATCGGGAATTTCAGGTGGGGGACGTTGTCTTACTGAAACTTTAGCCGTATAAGCAATTTTCAGTGAGACGCCGGTGTAACCAGAAGCTGTTGCCATTGTACTATGGCCCTTACCGAGTGATGGAGAAGGTGGGGAAGGTAGCCTATCGGCTGGACCTTCCGGCCCAAGTGACCATTCAACCTGTATTTCATGTCTCACAGCTCAAGAGGGCCCACGAGAATCAAGCCCGTACTACATTTGTACTTCCGGAGTTCTTATCACCTGCAGAGCACTTTCCGGTGGCTATTCTGGATAGGCGGATTACTAAGCGAAACAATCGAACCATCACCCAATGGCTGATTCAGTGGTCGGACGGGGAGAAGACGAGCGCTACCTGGGAATACGTGTATGATCTCCAGCGACACTACCCGGAGGTTAACTTGATTGACAAGGATGTTAAGGGGAAGGGGATTGTTAGCGTTAATTCTGACTAAGCGCGTTAGCATGGGAGAATGAGAGAACAGGCAAAATGTGAAGCACGTACGGTCGATGTAGGGAACAGACGGGTGTACGCGGGTTTAGGGGATTGCAGTTTCTGCCGTATCAGGATAGCATAAATTCGTACATTTACAACGATTGTAGGCATGTTGGTTGTTATGCAATATTCTCTCTCTATTGTTGATTCTTGTCTTTGTGTATCTCTGTCTCTCAATCTCCCTCTCTTTCTGTGTTGATCCTTTCTCTCTCTTCTTCTCCAATCGCTTGCATTATTTCTATAACACCACACTTCGTCCTTTCTCAATGTTTTGGATCATCTTCTCATGTTTGATGAGTTTTTGTTTTTCTTTTCCAGGGTAGTGCAAGTGGTTTCTTTTCTATTCTCTTTCGATCTATTAGTTGTTTTGCTATTGTTTAGCAATTCAATCTGATGGAAGAGCTGTAAGTGACCTGGGGTTGAGTTTAGTTGATATTTTTGTAAGAGCCTCCACAAAAGTCTTTGTTAAAATTTGATTCTTCAGTTCAGTGGAATGGGCAGTTGATGCTTTACTTTCTTGTACCGACATTGATGGGATTGGTGGACTAGAATCTTAATGGGTCAGTAGGAAAATGGAACTTGGTTTTAATTCCATTACAGGAGGGTAAGCAATAGATTTGGATGAGGGTGAGGGTGGAATAGTTAACTAGAAAAAGAGCCTCCTTAACTTTCTGGACGACTGTATACTCGACCAAAAGAATGGACTTGCCCCAAGTATCCTCTGGTGGCATTGCTGATGAAGTGACACTGAGTGTTAGGAAAGGAGGTGTCTGTCACACAGCGGCAACAAACCAAAACCAATAAACCTTTCCCTGTGTGAACAATCACAGCCAATCCAAAAGAAAAACAGCAGCCAACAAACTCACCAATACACGAAATTAAGCAGCAAGAAATAAATAACACAGGCAACTTTTTACGTGGAAAACCTTCCTCAATGTGAGAAAGGAAAAACCACGGGACCTAGTCCAGTAAAGAAAAACTCCACTATAATCAATCAAGTTACAGAGTTTTTCACCTCTAGATACAACTAGAGTCACCACTCAACTCAAAATACAACAATAATCATCAACAAGATGAAAAATCAAAGAGTTGAGAACAATATCACCCTTAAAATTTCAGCAACTTCGACTGAAGATCAGGGCACCTTAGAGACCTCCAAATCCAATCTCCACCGTTCAGAATGAAGAACAACGAGAGAGGAACCTCTGGTTAAAATTTCAGGTCTATCCGACAAGAAATCACCATCCGATCGAAGGTTAGAAGATTACTGCACAAAGTAGAAAAATTTTCTTCTTTCTCTCTCCTCCCTCTCTCTCCCTCTCTCTCTTCTCTTACGGTTGAAACTCTCTTCCCTTTTTCTTCTAAGGGTTTAAAACACCCTTATATATGTTAGGCTTTGGGCTCCACTTAGGAGTGGCCCAAAACCCAACAAATTTCACCCATAAGTCCTCCTTTCTGCTGCACAACCATTATAGATTCGTAGCTACACGTGCTTTATTGAGCTCCCTTGAAGAATATAATCCCAATCCTCCTTGCTCTTTTGGTCAACAAATTTTCCTTTAGTTAATCTTCGCTTGACATCTTCCTTGATTAGACCCATTCCATGTAAATTCCCGTGGTCTTCTGTCCACTTCTTTGAGTATGCTTTTAGGTATAGGAAGATGACTGAGATAGTAGTTTATGATGATACTCAGGATTGATTGTAATAGAAGGAGTCTGCCATTATAGCTAAGGAACCTATTCTTCCATTGGTTGGTCCTTCCATGTATAAAGTCTAGCATTGATTTGCAATTAACTGCACTAACTCTTCGTTGAGAGATTGGTACTCCAAGGTACTTGAATGGTAACTTTCTTTGCTTCATTCCATTTCTCTTGCTTTATTAGCTGCTTCATTGCAAGAGTTGCTTGATAGGAATAACAGCTCTTCTTGGGGTTGTACATCAGACCAACTTGATCCAACCCAATCTGCCATCTCTATTACAAATGCCTCTAGCATTTTCCAACATTAGATCTTCATCTTTTGATTAATAACTTACAAACTAATAAGAAATTTCTAGTGATTTTCAGTTGTACTCTTCTGTTTATTACATAAGTCATCGACCACTTTTCCACTAATATTCACTAAATAACTACTGTATATTAACTCACAAACTTTTATATATGGTATTACTCCAGTTAGGAGCTAAAAATAGAAAATTTAAAGAGAGAAAACCTTATTGGTAGTAGCTGTCAGCAAAGATTAAGCCATAATCAATGATTAAAAGTTCTAATCGGTTTGGTCAGTTTAACTGTAAAAATCTTAAACCGTTCAACTTTTTTGTTAAATTTTTAACTTTTCAGTTCAATTTATTTCAATAACTCTTGTCGTTAAAAATTGATCAAGTCATTAATTAATTGGTTAATTTCTATAAATTAATAAGTTCTTATAAATCAAAATAAATCGATTCATTTTTATTTAACAATTCATTTTTTAATTTAACTTTAAATTCTTTGATAGGTAAAACAATATTTTTCAATTATATTTTAAATGTTTTAATTTTATTAAATCTTTAATCAGTTTTATGACGATCTAATTTCGGTTAAACCTTAAACTTCTTGTCTTACCAATTTAACTTTTAGTTCGGTATTTAAATTATTGGACATAATAATAGAATATAAAAGAGAGAAAATACAACAAAAGAGATGAGAGAAAAATTAAAAAGTATCGAAAGAAAAGGAAAAATGAGTTGCTACAGAGATAAATAATAATAAAATAACCCTAATTAATATATATATATCCTGAACTTTGAATTTGACTGACTATAAAATTTGAACTGAAGTTTAGTTTATTTTTTGAATTTTTTTATAAAAAATATAATTTACCTTAATCTTAATTAATTCATACTAAATTTATTAATTTTGAGTCAAACTATGAATAACGGTCGAATTTGAACAACTTACCGTTCCTACCTTCCATCACTTGGCCATCTTATGTAGTTAAAATGGATTACTGTGATAGAATTTTATTGTACAGTATTCTTAACTAATTAGTTTTATAAAAAAAATACATAAGTATAAAATTAATTAATAATATGATAACAATCATTGAAATTTTATCAAAAAGAAAAATTACGGTTAAATTCTTAAAATTTTTATTTATTGACATGTAAACTTTTAATTGTCCAATATTAACATATTCAATTTTACTATTACTAAAAATTCATAAATCATTTTTTAGTATATTGAAAATTAAGGGTGGACTTTTTAACAATGCTTTCAAAATAAGTTAAACAAGTAAGATAAGAAGTTTAAGATTTAAAAGGTTCATCCAGTAGTAGACCATTATAAAATCAGCCAAAAATTAAATAAAATTAAAGAATTTGAAAATTGATTAAAAGGATTATACTTATTAAAAAAGCATTGAAAAATTTAAAGTTTAATTGAAAATAACTATTAAATAAAAAATAATTAGTTTATAACAATTAATTAGTTTATGAAAATTGACCAAGTAATTAATAAATTGATCAATTTTAATAACAAAAATTATTAAACTAAATCAACTGAAAAATTAAAACTGAACTCAAAATTAGTCAGTTCAAAATTTAAAATATTACTTTTTAAATATTTTTTATAAATAAGACCTTATCAAATGAAAAGTAATTGATTTCCATCGTCATTGTTAAATTTTATTTAAATAGAATTATTGTACCATTGAAAATTTTAACCGCTAATTATATCAACTAATTTGACCAGCAGATGATATCAGTTGTTTATTAAAAATGTTTGGTAAAATTAACTATTTATGTATAAATTCCATAATTATAAATTAATTAAAATTTTAGTAAATTAATCAATTAAAATAAGTTGTTAAAATCAAAACAAATTATTCCACGTATATAATATGTTATATAATTTATTTGCATTTCACAAGTATTTAATGTAAAAGAAAACTTTATCATAAATATACAAGATATTTAATATTACATTTATATTCATGCGTGCTAATATAATAATAATAATAATAATAATAATAAAATTAATTAATTTTTAAATTTAATTTATTATTTTTTATAATTTATAAATTAATCAATTTTAATAAAGTAATAATTTTTATCTTAAAATTTTTATTTAAAAATTAAAATTAAAATTAAAAAACAAACATAGAAAATTTTGTCACGCATACACAAATTTTTTTAATTTATTTTATTTAAAAATTACAAATAAAATAAAAACAAAAACAAAAATTGGAAACAAAGAAGCACAGAGATACGGTCAAAAACCAACTTTATATATTTTCCCTCAAAAGAGTACAAAGAATACTCTCTCTGATCAAGTGAGAAGAGCAAAGCTCGAACGAGCTCTATATAAGCATCCTAACTTGCCTTCCAAGTTACATTCAGAATCACACTATATCTGAACTGCCTAAAGATCATGCTAAAATCACGCCTATCCTTATCAGATTATATCACATGAACCAATTAGACGACACCCTCGTCTAAATAGGACTCTAACTGATAAGATATGATAACAACAAGATAGAGTTTACATTTATCTAGAATACTAACATCCTTATCTGCGAAGATCTCCACTATCTTCATATGTTGAGTTTTACTGTAACTCTAACTTTCAGTCATTGCCATATCATCCAAGATCTCCTCGTGATCTTTATCCGCTGATGATGCAACGTGATCTCGTCGAAGCTCACTAACACACTGGCCTGATCCAATGCTTCCCACAATAAGTCTGTTAGTCGTGGTTCATCCATCCGAGAGTGGTTAAGTCATTTGTCCGTCAAGTCCTAGCCTGAGTCGAGTCAATCTCCACAAGATCTGAGACTTTACCAAAATTCGCATCAAGTCTGATCCTACTTGCCCACATTTGCCTTAATGTTTTCACCACACTCTATCCGCACATAGGTCCATCAATGCAAGTCCATGGATAAGTCCATCTTCTATGATCCAGCTCACTCATAGTGCAATCTCCTCGCTACATGACTAAGTACAAGTCACAACTTGAGTTAGCATAAAACCTCACACAGTTCACATACCTTCAACCTGCCTCACCGAAGTCAAGTGCTTAAACGCCTCGTGGCGCTCGTATGCCTTCGCGCATCCTCGTGAGGTCTTACATGCCTTTGTGCCTTCTCGTACACCCTTGGGTCTTGCATGACTTAGTTTGTCAACTCTACGCGGCCTCGTATCCAAATCTTGTGTCTCGTTGAAGATTCCCGCCAATGCATGCCTACACATGCCCACGCATATCGAATCTCATCTACTCTCGAGATCTTCACCGATATTTCTAGCGTTCCTCGCCTACTTCGCAAGTTACTCGGGTTTTGCTCACTAATTGGTACGACTTTACCTTATTTTCTCGTCAACATGCTTTCCTCGTGCTAACTTGCTTGCTAAGCATTAGCCAAGGCTCGTCAACACTCGCACGATCCCGCAGTTTGGACTTAGAGGTCTAACAAACCACCCCTACTAGAAAAATTCGATGCCCTCATCGAAATAATTTGTGGGCACTCCTCCACGAGTGGCTCCCTCGAAGACTCCTTAGTCAGCTTTTGAAGACGGTAGCATGTCTTCATGTCAATTAGTACTTCACCTATGTATCATTTTTCCAATCCCTTGGAGTTGTCTTTGCTTCCACTTGAACTCGCCTACTCAAGGCTCACCGCGCTTGCCAAAGATATGTTGAGAAGAGCTCCATCCGCTGAGCTTTCACTAGAACCTTGATCCTTACCCGCCTTCTGATTTGGGTTTCCTTGAGCATAATTCGGCTTCTTTTCAATGATCATAGTCGACACTTGTGCTAACGATGTTGTAATCTCTTTCGTCTCACCAACAAATCTACAACAATTAATAAAGAAGGATTTTTTACCATGCATAACGATCATGCCTCCCAAACTTGGGAACAACACAGTCTTTGTTGCCTTAAGGAAGGTGGTCCCCAATATCATATCAAAATCCTCAAGTGGTACGACCATACAATTTATCTTGGCATGCCAACTCCCTATGCTTATCAGGACGTTGTAAACAGCTCCCATCACCGCTTGTGTCTTGCCTGCCGGGGCTTTTAACTTTGTCGTGGTCTTGGACACTTTAAGCTCCAACTTGTGCACCATCCTTTCCGCTACCAAGGATTATGATGCATCCGTATCCACCATCGCGGTCACCTCTATCTCATTAACCTGTATTTTCACATACATCAGTTCACCATAAGGATTAGGTTCTTTACCAACCGCATTCAACATGATAATTGGATTCAACGCCGCATCATCTGAAGTTTCTCCCTCTTCTTCGACTATTATGGTGTTTAGCTTCTCTTTTCTCGGACATTCTCTTGCATAATATGATCCACCGCATACATAACAAGCAATCTTGCCCTTTTTGGAGGACGTCTCCCTACTTTCGGAACCACCATCTTGCTTGCTTTTCCCGTTGAAGTCTACCTTCTTGGAATTCTTCTTCTTTTTCCCCTCGATATTCTCCTGTTGAGCATGACCTTTACCCTTCATAAAATGAAAGGAGTTTACTTTAGTTTCTTTCATCGTTTGAAAATCCACTAAGGCATCAGCGACCGCGATTGCACCAACCACATTCTTCACATTTTGACTCCGTAACTCCATTTGTGCCCACGGTTGTAACTCGGATAAAAAGTTGAAAAGCTTGTCCTCATCTGACATGTTTTCAATATCAAGTAATAGGGAACTAAAAGATTTCACATAATCTCTTACCGATCCGTCCTGCTTCAGGTTCTTCAAGGCCTCTCTCGCATGCCATGAAGTATTCATGGGAAGAAACTGATCCTTTAATTCCTTCTTCATGAGTTCCCACATATTTATAGGAGTTCTACCTGCGGTGATCTCCGCAGAGGTCCTCGTCCTCCACTAGAGCTTGACATCCCCATCCAAGTACATGGCTATCACATTGACCTTTTCAGCATTAGAAATCCTAAGCAGTTGCAAAGTACTGCTCCATATCCCACAAAAAGTTCTCCAACACCTTAGCATCCTGCACACCTTCGAACACCCTAGGTTCACATACTTTCACAGAAGAAAGTTGTGGTGTTGAGCCTTCTCTTCGCTCGGCATCTATCGTTGCAACGACATGCCTCAGCATAGTAATCTCGAACTATGACTCCTCTTGTGCCTTCAACACATCCACCATCTATTGTTACAACTGTTGGATCCTCGCCTCTAACATCTCGAAATGAGTATTGTGAGAAGTGACTTCTTCTTCCCCTTGAGGAATAGGTCCAATGAGTGCCTCCAACCTAGACACCCGTTTTGTCAAGTTGCCTACAACCATTTCAAACTTTGGCTTTGATACCAGTTGATACAAAGGTCACCTTGGAGACTCGAACTTACACCCGAAGTTTCTCCTTCACACCCTTTGCACGACAATCTCACTTAGATCCATTAAAGTAAGACTCAGGCTTTCCCAATCCTCGAAGTGCTTATCTCGCACACACTCGAAGAAACAATGCTAAGAAAGCAATAAGAACAAAGGCAACAAAGAAACACAGAGATATGGTCAAAAATCAACTTTATATACTTTTCCTCAAAAAAATACAAAGAATGCTCTCTCTGATCAAGTGAGAAGAGCAAAGCTCGAATGAGCTATATATAGGCATCTTAATTTGCTTTCCAAGTTACATTCAAAATTCTACTATATCTGAACTACCTAAAGATCGTACTAAAATCACGCATATCCTTATCATATTACATCACGTGAACAAATTAAACGACACCCCGCCTAAATAGGACTCTAACTGATAAAATAAGATAACAACAAGATAGAGTTTACATTTATCTATAACACTATCTAGAACACTATCTAGAATACTAACATCCTTATCTACGAAGATCTCCACTATCTTCAAATGTTAAGTTTTACTGTAACTCCCAGTTATCGCCACATCATCCAAGATCTCCTCGTGATCTCTATTTGCTGATGATGCAATGTGATCTCGTCGAAGTCCACTAGTACACTAGCCTGATCCAATACTTCCTACAACAAGTTTGTTAGTCGTGGTTCATTCATCCGAGCGTGGCTAAGTCCTTTGTCCGTCAAGTCCTAGCCTGGGTCGAGTCAATCTCCCCAAGGTTCGAGATTCTACCAAAATTTGTACCAAATCTGATCCTATTTGCTCACATTTGCCTTAGTGTTTTCACCACACCCTATCCGCATATAGGTCCATCAATGCACGTCCATGGATAAGTCCATCTTCCATGATCCAGCTCACTCATGGTGCAGTCTCATCGCTCCACGACTAAGTACAAGTCACAAACTGAGTTAGTATAAAACCTCGCACAGTTCACATACCTTCGACCTGCCTCGCTAAAGTCAAGTGCTTAAGCGTCTCGTCGCTCTCGTATACCTTCGCGTATCCTTGCGACGTCTTACATGCCTTTGCGCCTTCTCGCGCACCCTTAGGTCTCGCATGACTTAGTTTGCCAACTCCGCGCGACCTCTCATCCGAATCTTACATCTCGTCGAAGATTTCCGCCAATGCACGCCTACACGTGCCCACGTGTATCGAATCTCGCCTACTCTCAAGATCTTCGCCAATACTTCCAACATCCCTTGCCTACTTTGTAAGTTCCTCAGGTTTTGCTCGCCAACTGACAAGACTTTACCTCGTTTTCTCGTCAACACGCATTCTTCGTGCTAACTTACATGCCAAACATTTGGCCAAGACTCACCAACATTTGTACGATTCTGTAGTCTGGACTTAAGAGTCTAACAACAATTACGAATAAATGATTCATTTAAAATTTAAGCAAATACTACGACGTATTTCAATTAGTTAAAATAGGATAAGAGTAATATTATACCAGATCCAAGTCAGACTTGATCTTCTCTAAACGCCGCTTTAAGTAGGCACCTGACAACGGCGTTCTCACTAAAATATCAACACCTCAACACTTACGGCATGTCGTCCACGCTCCTTCTCCTCCTCCTCCTCTCCTCCTCTCCGTTCTACTCCGCCACCGCTTCCTCCGCGGCCTACCCGACCATACCGGGCACGACAGACACCTCCGTCTCCGCCTCCGACACAAATGACCTCATCCCCATCCGGCGCGAAGTCTACGGTGATGGCAGAATCTTCGATATCACTCACCGGATAACCGAGAACTTGCCTACTTGGGGCAAAGATGATGGGCTCGGGCAGTTCCTCTGGCTGCCCGCCAGCATGAAGAACGGCTCCTTAGCCAACAACTCCGAGATGAAGCTTCCCACTCATAGTGGCACCCACGTTGACGCTCCTGGACATGTCTTTGATCACTACTTCGACGCCGGATTCGATGTCGATACTCTGGACCTCGAAGTCCTTAATGGTTACCTTTTACTAATCTTGGGGTTTTCAGTTTGTTTGACGTGGTTTTATGTTTTTCTTACATTTGATTCTTTTGGGAACAGGTCCTGCTTTGTTGCTTGATGTTCCAAGGAATTCGAACATAACTGGTATGCCTTAATTAGTATATAACACTTATATAATGATGACTTAATTTATCTTGTACATATAGTTAGTATTCATTCAGAGAAGTTCACTTATATTTCTCTATCTTTTTCTTCTGGGTTTCTCTCTGTTTCCACATTATGAATGTACTACAGCTGAAGTTATGAAGTCCCTGAAGATTCCTAGGGGAATCAGGCGTGTGCTTTTCCGGACCCTAAACACTGACAGGTTAATTTCTCTCCATTGCGTAATCTTTCATGGCCCAGATCTCTGGAGTATCTTATCAGATAAAGTTGTCTTTTCTGGTTCTTTGCTGACCAATTCTTCTTAGCTTACTCATCTCTTTTTGCCGGAGTTGTTCTTAATAGCAATACGTTGTCAAGAATCCCCTAATAATAGAATAAGTTACTTGGATCATATCACACATTACTTCATTGGTTAATACCAAGTTTCTTCAGTTTATTAGGTATTAGTGATTAGTGGTAAGCTTTCTTTTCAAGAAATTTCTTGACTTACTAGTATGCCACAAGTTTCTTTTACTCCTGAATGTCTTTCATGACTCTTATCTCTTATTTTCTTGCTGTTAATTAAATTCCATGGAGATTTCTGATACTACCTGTGTTAACATTGTCTTATTATCAACAAACCTGTCATATATGATGTTTCTATTGCCAATGATACTGTCGAAGTCCTTAATCTTCTTCATAGCTCCATGAACTTTTCATTTTTGATGAATTTGATATTTGGATTCTTAAGGCAAGCAGATATATTGGAGCTTAATAGTAACTTTCCAGAATCTTTGGCTGGCTCTTTCAGTACCTTAATCTTTTAATATTAAAAGATTGATGTCGTAGGGGATATCATACTGTTCTAAGGGCAAATTGAAATAAATTTGTTGCCCTAAGCGTTGAGTTTATTCTTGCCTCTGTATTCTTGTATCTTAAGGAATAGTAATTTGATATAACAGCTTACGGTTCTCAAAGAACACATGGACCTTTGTTTCTGTTATATATCACTTTTCCTTGACTGTCAAAATGAAATTTACTGCTCATTTGGGATGTGATTATCTAAAAATGTTAATAAAACTTCAGGAAGCTTATGTTCAAAAATCAGTTTGATACAAGTTACGTGGGATTCACGAGGGATGGGGCAAAATGGTTGGCAGAGAATACTGACATCAAACTTGTTGGTAAGTTGTTGACCTTCTTCATTAATTTTTAGTTGGATGGTGAAGGCATTGCTGCATTTTCTCTTATATATTTCCTATTCCTCATATGATGCAACATCTTCTATGTGTGTATAATATATATGTACATATCATAAATACATATATACACAGAATTTACCTATCAATTGTACTTAACTTTGCTTTCATGTTATTTTTATTTTTTTTTCTTGATTTCATCAAAGTGACACCTTTTTTATTTTTTTTTCTTGATTTCATCAAAGTGACACCTTTTCTTACGAGATGTGGTAAGAATTGTGGAATAATTATGATTGATTAGTCAGTTATGGATAGACAAGTAATCATGTCAAGATTTATTTGAGAGTTTTGGGACTTGCATTCTGTGCATTCCATTACCGTGAGTTGCGCCCCCTCAACCTCCTCTGACATATTGTTTCTGTACAAAATGATCTTACACCAAGCTTTCTTCCTGCAATTTGAATATGTAGATAATTGGATATCTTCTTATTCCCCTTCAACTCTAAACTATATAGCACTCTGCAAGCTTATTCAATATCTTCACAAATGTGACAACTATCCTTCCTTCATAGTTTGCAATCTTGATAACGTTATCTAGACCTATGTTGTATTATTGCTGCTAATCATTTACCAGAATTAATTTACTTGACAGACTGATCCAGGTTGAATGTCAGAACATGGCACATTCTTGTCTAATTATGTAGATCCTGTTTTTTTTTAAGTTGTTTATCTCATCATTCCTGTATTGCTTTTTAAGCCGCCTCCCCCTCTCTCTCTTCTTCCTTACTTCATGCTTTCTTTGAATCTTTCCCCCTGGGACTACTGAAGTACTATTGGATGTACTATGTGACTTTCTTTTTGTTTCGCATGTGCAGGAGTGGATTACTTATCTGTAGCTGCCTGGACAGATTTGATTCCAGCTCATCTCGAATTTCTAGAGAGCAGGGTAAGATTTTTACATGATTACAATTTGATACTACTACTTTTGCTAATTATGTATCTATTAATCAGTCCATCTTTCAATTTGGATTCTCGTGCTAAATGCCTTCAAAGTATTTATATTGTCTGCCGGACTCAAATCTTCTCGACAGTTTGTGACTTTCCGGGAGGATATAAATACTTGGCTTGGGATCTTCATTAAGCTAAACAACTAATTTTTATTTAAAGATTTTTGTTGAACCATTAGTTTTTAGTTTTCTTTTCAATAATATGCAACAACTTTCTTAATGTATTGGCTGGCTACATTTGGGTATGAACGTACCGATTATGTTTCAGGAAATCATTCTGGTGGAAGCCGTAAAACTTGATGATATCCAGCCAGGGCTCTATTCCGTTCATTGCTTGCATCCAAGGATTGTTGGTGCTGAGGGATCTCCAATTAGATGTATTCTTATGAAGTGAGAGTTCTGCTAGGTACGTGACAAGTTTTCCTTGTCTGTAGTAATCCGAAATCAGTTGTACCATCAAATAATGTCATGTTAACCATTGTTTTTGTTGGTTAAGTTTTCATAAAGCCTACAACACAATACATACCCTTAGCAACAGTTTCATTAGCCTGAGTGATGATTTACACAGTTTAGTTGATCTACTCCTGCAGGGAAAGGCTGATAATTCCGGAGATGCGTAGTGGAATAATGCTTGTGAAGATGCTCTGAGATTATTATTACACTACGACAAACCTAGGACTAGAAGATGTTGTGGGACGGTTCTGTAAATAAAATAAGTAACCTAGTGGCCTTTATGAAAACAATTTCCATGTCTGTTGTTAGCGCTCTTATTTAATTAGACATTACTTGTTCTTGTGTTTGTCTTCTGGTCAACTCTTGATAAAATAAGATAAGAAGTACTATAGATCAATAAACAAAAAAGACGAGATCTTTCAATAAACAAAAACGACAAGATCTTGGGTTTGAATAAGTAATCTGTTAAACCCCCTATTACCAAGGTCTATTCTAGAAGAGGGAAGGAAAGGGTAACCGAGTAAGGTACCACTTTATGTTATAGTCAGGTATTACGTGCATGTGGGAGGGGAGATAATAGGTGAGTCGGTTGCATGGCTGACGTAAGAAGTCAGTTAGTATAATAATGTAATGATTGGGAGAAATAGGTAGGCAAATACTAGCATATACTGTGAGCCTTAGGCTGGAGAGAGCAGCACTCTTGAAGTTGGCTGCATACTACTTGTAACTTGACAGAATTTGTCATTACACACTAATAAAATTCCGAAAGGAAACTCTCAGCTAATTGAGAGTTCTATCATAATCAGCCTGTACAAGGTCATGGATTATTATTTGGGAGTGTACCCTTCACTGCCTCCATGAATGCAATCAGAAATTGTTCTCTTGATCCTATTTTTTTCTTTAATAAAGGAAAACATGTGGCAGAAGGCTGCGGATCATGTCATCCATAAGAAGAGCGGGATTGTTTAATAAAATCATGACATGATTAAAAAGTGAAGCATTACAGTAGATGGGTAGGGGAAGATGACACGTGGGACCGGGAACTTTAGATTATCTTACAGATTAACCACATTAAAATACATAAGATGCTAAGAATCACTTGATAAGAATACACCTTGCTGGTGATCCATCAGCCCTCAGCGTCCTGAGCGGCAAGTAGTGGAGATCATAAACTCCAGGATTGATGTAATCACTTGATAAGAATACACCTTGCTGGTGATCCATCAGCCCTCAGCATCCTGAGCGGCAAGCAGTGGAGATCATAAACTCCAGGATTGATGTTATCAAGTTTTAGGCCCTCTACAAGAATGATTTCCTGCAACAGTTGTGCAGTTCCAGGATTTTTTGATTCAGAAGAAGGAAGAAAAATGTTTCTGTCAATTAAATTACAGCAGCAGAGCATTATCAGCTACTTTTTCCCTACCCTGCTTTTAAGAAAAACAAGATGAGTTGGGAGTAAATCAACAAGAGCAGCAACGGATAAGTAATCAAGTCCTGCATAGCCAACAAACGCATGATTACTTGGTAACTTCAATAGAATTTAAAAGCAACCTCTGATTACCTTCAAGTATCAAATGAATAGGCATACATTAATTCTCTAATTAATGATTACCGACCAAACCTTGGTACCGAATTCATGTGTGTCCTCGAAGGTGTTTTAAAAAAAAAAAACCTGTAAGGGAATTGTATATTTGAACTTTGAAGAGAACAGAAGCTATAGATTGTTAAAGCATAAAAGTCAGTGTAGAAATGTCGATGGTCTCTTGGAAGTTGTAACTCTGTGGTTCACTTATGATAATGGTTTCAACTTTTCAGGGAAACAATTAAACAAACGAAAATATATATTTTAGACAACAGCTTAGCAGATAATATAACTGTACCAACGAGTTTGATGTCTGTGTTCTCAACCAGCCACTTAGCTCCATCCACCATGAACCCAATATAGCTGGAGTCGAACTCTTTCTTGAACATAAGGCGTCTGAAATCGAGATTTAACAAGTAGGTTTAATGGAATTTACATATCTGAGTTGAACTAATCGTTGACAATAGAAGGGAAAGTCATTTTTACTGTTTTCTTTTTGTTCAAGTACAATAAGAATTGAACATAACTTGAACATTTTCTTCATCTGATCATGTTAATTTGAGAAACTAGTCAATTTCACACTTTTATCGTGGTTGAATCTGTACCTCTCTGTATTTAAGGTTCTGAAGAGCACTCTACGTACTCCCTTGGGAATGTTCAATGATTTCATCACTTCAGCTGTGACAGATATATAGCAGTAAACTGTTAGAATATATCATGCAAAAACTGAGATTTGTTCGAAGTACTTGTAACTCAAACCAACATCACTACCCATCTTACACAGGAGGAGAGATGATTTTCTATGGAAATTTCATGTTTTTACTGAAATCCATACCAGTTATGTTGCTGTTTCTCGAAACATCAACAAGCAGCGCAGGGCCTATATATACATCGAAACAAAAACACTTAAGCAAATCTATGGGATGATCATAATCCAATACTCAACCAACTTTGATGTTTTGAGGACTGATTATTAGAAACAAGCCACTGTACCATTAAGCACCTCCAAGTCAAGAGAATTGATATTGAACCCTGCATCATAGTACTTGTCGTACACATGTCCAGGCGAATCAATGTGTGTGCCCGTGTGTGTGTTCAGCTTCATCTCAGACTGATTGACTATGGACCCGTTCTTAATGCTCTCAACAAGCCTTATGTAGTCATGTCCAAGACCGTTCTTCGAGCCATACACGGGCAAGTTAGGACTGATCATGTGTGTTATGTCGAAGATTCTGCCATTGTCATAAACCTCTCTTGAGTATCGTCTCACCGGATAAGGACGACCGGCAGCCAAAGCAAACAGACCAGTGTATAGAACCAGAAAGAAGTGAACATTCCCCATGATTAATGCGGGTTGGTTCTGTAGTTGAATGAATATACATATGTGCTTATCCATAAAATAGAGGTGTAAGAAAGTCTTAAGTCAATAAAGCAATTTAGCATGGAATATTTTAAGCAAATGAAAATTGTTATCTTAATGAGGCCGGCTTAGAAAGTAAAACAAGAGATTGATCCATTAGTGGTGAACTTATTTTATTTATTGACAGGGACAATGCATTAGCAAGATGGGGAAAATACAAAACTCGGGGCCATGGTAGTCTGCTTTCTTTTACTGAGTTATTACGCACCGTTTGATTACTGTCCTCGGGATGGATGATGAGGACACAAAATTTATATTCTTTGAGCTGTTTGCTTACCGTCTTTAGAGGATGAGGATAGAAAATTTTGACCCTTTCAAAATCGAGGTATAAAAATTCTTGTCTAAAGGACAAGAACAAAACATATCACGAAATTACACACCCTCATAAATCTACTGAAAACCTACCAAATTCGTGCCTCTTCTCTCCCGCGCTTCTTCCCTCTGGTTCGTTTCCGCAGTTTCGGAGTGAGCATTATTCGACCCGGCCTGGCCCGAATTAATTTGGGTAAAAAAATTTCAAATTTCGAGTAATTCAAGTAATTCGGGTATTACCTGAATTATTTTCAGGTCGAGGTCGGGTAATTCTAAAAAACTTTGGGCCGGCCCAATTACTCGAATTAGGTTATAAAAATACAAAATTTTGAGTTTTTTTTTAAATTATCAAAAAAACAACTTCGGGTAATTCGGGTAAAGCCAAACAAAATTTTTGGTAATTCAAGTCAGGTAAGCTTGGGTAAGAAAAAGTTCGAGTTCAGGCCAAATAAGATGAAAAAAATTCAGAAAATTTGGGCCGGACTCGAACAGTAAAATTTCGGCCTGAATTACTCGAATGCTCACCCCTACGGCGCAGTCATAGGGGAGTCAAACGTCCTGCCAGCCGTAGACTTCTTCTTGGTCTCTGTCTCTCTCTCTTGTATATTCTCTTTGTTTGTTTGTTTGTTATTGTTGACAATTAAAACAATAGCCGTTTGGTTCATCTTCTCATTGGCCTACAGAGTGAGACGTTATATAGACACAGAGCGGTGAGATATTTCGCTTCTTTCTTCCTTTCTGTTTTGATCTTTAGGTGAACCCTGCGTGTGTTCTTTTTT
>JANZLX010000212.1:34851171-34862309 GCA_025531955.1 Erythroxylum orinocense
TGAATTATATATGTAATTTTCATACTTATTTAATGAATTATTATTTTATATTTTCAGTGGACCTCAAGGAATTTTTTAAAGCTATTATCTTATGTATTTAGCGAGGTTATTATTTTATCTCATTGGCCCAAGTCGGGACCGAAGAAAATTATTATTTAATCGAGATTATTAATGTATCAAATATTCATTTATCGAGGTTTTACTGTAGTTGGTAGTAGTAGTAATATAGTAGTAGTAGTAGTAATAGTAAGAATAAGAATAAAAATAACTAATTCAAGCTAAATCCCTAAGAGATAAGTACTACCTATTTTTAAGTTTACGCTAACTAAAAGAAGAATTACAAAAATCTCTTTACGAGGGATTTTTATCTGAATTTTAAAACGTCAAAGTTTTCTATTGCTGGTCATGTCCTCAATAAATTCCAACATTATCATATCATTCTTGATTACCTCTTCTTAGTTTTTCTTAGGCCTTTCTTTTTTTCTCTTACAGTTTTTGAATACGATCTTCTTCTTTTTATTGGAGCATTTGAGTATCTCCTTTTAATATGTTCAAATTATCTAAGTCTTGTCTTTTTTAATTTGTCAATAATATTAGCTACCTTGAATTTAGCTCTTACCATTATATTCGTGATCTTATTTCTTCTTATAAGGTTACATATCCGTCGGAGCATTCCATTGAAATAACAAGACAGTTATGCTGAAGAGAAGACAAGACAGTTTAACCCTCTGGTTTTTATTTTACTTGGCTTCAAAAAGTAATATTAATCAATTTTGGAGTATATTTCTGCAAATATATGTCTTCAACTGAGATTGAGATTGAGAAAACAATTCCAATGTCTTAAAACTTTGTAATAAAGCCTTATCAGCATCCTGTATCTGTTCCAGCTGCATTGTTTCTTTTCTGCATTATTATAGGAAATGTTGAAAAGAAAAAGATGGCATCTTTGTTCTTTGTTATGTTCATAAATTGATTTTCTAGTGAACATGTTCCGAGTTAATGAACTTGTCTATAATGTTACTAAACGCGAAACATTTTTCATTTATCAATAGTTAATATCCAGGCCTACAGTGATAAGGTTTGGGTCACCCTACCCTGTCAAAAGATACCCAAAATCTTTGTCTGAGATAGCAGACATGCTTGCAGGACAGAAACCAAGTTTCACAGATTGGGACATGGCTCACCCCTGAAGACATCAAATAGTCCTATTGTCCTTGTCTTCTGACCACGTTAGTAATGACCACTCTTGACTCAAGGGGCCTAATGACCAACCTGCATGACACATTAGTAATGACCACTCTTGAGTCAAGAGGCCTAATGACCAACCTTCATGACTTGGAGAATTAAAATTTTTTAACCTCCTAAAGAACGTGGTAACACAATAAGCTATAGGTTTCACTTACCCTTTCCTTAGGACCACCAAACCCAACACTGGACTGATCTTTATTTCTCCATTGAATGCCCACTTGTCTACTTCCCATTAGCATTTTGGTTTATCTACAGCAAGTTATAGGCAGGGCGGGAATTGGTAATCTTGTCCCCCATTGAAGGTATATTCAATAAGGTCCCATTCAGATTTTGGAATGTAAGGTTTAAATGGTTTTCCATTGTGCAGGGACCGCCCAAAGTTGTCATGATTCCCATGAATAACTTGATCTTTAGCCAGTTCATTTACTCTCTGTAGATGTTTTTATCCATACAATACAAGAGTTAAATTGAAACCCATCAATAAGATGTTAAAACTACAAATGTGTAAGGGTTATTTATGAGTTAGCTTTTGCGGTGGAGTTGAATCTTCTACGAACAAACTTTTGAGGTGTACTTTACCTTGAATTCGTATCCAGCTTTGGCCCGCACAAACATTATCTTTCTTAATGGCTAATACAGTAAATGATGAAACTTCTCTGGGTAAGTTGGGCGATAAATTTCCGTTATAGCTTCATTGATTACATTATGTTACAGAGAGTAAAAGCAGGAGAAGAAGTTCGATACCAAACGGGATTCAGTTTTTGGCATTGCATGAGATGGTGACCTCTTGAAATAACTCTAAAACACATTGGATGCCGAATGTATACGTTTCTTTTCAGAAAAATATGAACAATTATTTGATTCACGCATTGGATGTGCAACTTGAGGCAGCTGACAGGAGCTTTTGGGGCCTATGTTCTGATCTCTTGGAGGGGTCATAATTCTCAGAATCCAGGAAGGAAGGTACCATGGACCATGTGTATGGATGTGATGGACAGCCCCTCGAGAGCTTGAAACACAATAAATATGCTCTCTTTTTTCCAGTTACTTAATAGGATGAAACATTTACTGAGACATCAGAACCTTCCAAAACATAAATGCTCTGGAACTTCTTGTGTTATTAAATGTGTAACTAAACAAAGAATTTTCAAATACGTAATAGTTTCTTGGTTCTTCCTGATGCACGTAGCCCATAACCACATTTTAAAGTCACAATTCTAAAGATTGAGAATTAGAAAGATACCGCAGTTTCAAAAGAACAGGTGAAAAATGTCACACTCGGAAGAAGGAACATATGTGGAACACAAAATGTCAACTTTTACCCAGTAAACTATGCTTTGATCAACATATAATGCCTAGCTCTGATAAATTCAAAACCACCTACTGCGGCTGCAGAAAAGCCTGGAGAGTAGCTACACAAACCAGACAAGTTAACTGAGCTAAGCAGGAAAAATGAAGTGTGTTTGTTGACTTCAAGGGGGACGCATATGCCTCAAATACTCAAAAGCTTCTTCATTTCAGTAGAAAGTTGATTTGGACCATGGTAATAATCCAGTCCCTGACATTTTCTCACTTTCATAACTAAGAAGAGGGTTATCTTTTATGTGTCTTTGAAGGGTCAAGAAAGTGAATTCAAAATATTTAGCAGAAACCTCACTTGGGGCTTGCAAGGGTAAGAAAATGCAGAGTTCACTAGTGCTTCTGAGTAACTACTTGTTTATGTTTCCAAATCCCAATAAATAACAAAACCTGGCTACTGCGCAAAGCTGAGAGCTTGAACATAGATAGATAGAGGCCCACCCATGACCCATCTATATTGTCTCTTTTTTCTATTCTCTTTGAAGCTTTACAGCTGTACATGAGAAAAGTGTTGGAAAAAAAGAAAGTTTACAGGGAACCATAGGGTTTATGTTTTGGTCCAGAGTCTCCAGACCCCAAATGTGGATTCATGTGATTCATTTGATGCCATGCAACAATAACAAGAGAATGGAGAGAGACCAAGTCAAAAGAAAAGTTTCTTAATATCACCAGTCTAAGAGACTTTGCCATGATCATATTATTCTACAATTATTGGTGTAGGGACAAACTGACTTCACCATCTTTGGACCTTGAGACTGGGACTGATAGAGGGAGCAAGCTGTTTCCCTTTGAAAAACCAACACCCACATTCTCTTTCTTTACTTTGGTATGATGACTCTTGAGCACTAGGCAACAGGCATGCATCTCTACTGCTGCACCATCTACAATCTACCAACCTTAAAGTAGAGAAGAAAAGCGGGAGGTCTCAATAAGACAACCTCCCCACCATATCAAAGATTTTGTCTCCCACCACTTGACTTTTTAACTTCTTGTAGCTCAACAAACAACAATAACATCTTGTTTTCTTTTCCTTTCTTCATGAATTTCATTTTCAGAGCTGACTTCTTTGTTTGCTTTGCATCTAGATTGCTATTGCTTGTCCTGGAATTCATGTTTTAGAAGAAATGTGAGAATTCCTAAATATTACATCAATTGGGAGATGATAAAAATAGACTTGAGTGTCTTGAGAATATAAACACACGCACAAGAGAGGTGGTGAGTTCTTATTCCAACAAAGGTGACTGGCATGCACTGCTTGGACTAAATGGATTTTCGAGTAATAATATTATTGTATAGCATGTGAAAAAAGCAAGAGAGACTTCTTTTACTTTTTTTTTTTTGGTAAATAAAAGTAAATAAAGTAAAAGAAAAGAGTAAAAATGGTTTATTTAGAATCCACTAAAAAATGGGGCATCAAGAATCTTTGGCAATCTTAAGAAGGAAAACTATGGGCATGAAAACTTCACTGCCTTAGTGGGTATCCTAACTTTGTTTATGCTTTAATCAGGAAAGATTATTATGTTAATCCAGGTTTAGCCTAATCCCATGAACAAACAATAAGGAAAGAAGCTGAATTAATCCCTAACTATTAATATATCCTCACAATGCATCTCACTATCTTAAAGTAGATATAGTGCCCTATATAACTAACCGATTTTGACACATTTATGTAATGTTTTCAAAATCAAACCAGAAAGTAAACCGATAAGATATGAGATTTAAAGTTTAAAAGATTCAATCGGTAGTATAACATTATAAAACTAATTAAAAATTGAATAAAATTAAAGAATTTAAAAAATTATTGAAAAAGATTATCTTTAATTATTGAAAAAATTAAAGTTTAATTGAAAAACTAATATTATAAAAACGAATTAATTTATGAAAAAATTGATTAATTAATAAATTGATTGATTTTTAAATGGTCTAATTCTACTTTCTTAGATATTTAAATCAAAATCACCAACAAAATTATGTACCCTAAATTTAAAAGCAAAAACTCGTTTTTTTCCCATATTAGCAAACTTTATTCCTCGTATTACGTTGGTTAGTAGTAATTTGTTTCTTTGGATGGCATGATATTGGCAATAATATAGCTAGAGTGCTTCTAAGGCATGCCAGCTAGTGCTAGTACTTGACTTTCTTTTTCAGCGGTACGTAAATACTCCCTGCCTAAAGTTCATCTCATCTCCTGAAGGGAATACCAATCAATCATTAAGCAAGGACGATTTAACGCACTAGAATCGAAATTATCCCTGTTCATGCCTGTAAAGGAAAAGGTCCCCTTTTTCCCTATGTTTTCAATGTCGCCAAATGCCAAAGTTGCCTACTTGGTAGTATTGTTTTAAAGCTTGTTGTAACTATACTTCAGCATGACGACTGAAAATTATCCAGATGGATCGTTATTAGGTTCTTGTTCTCAAATTGTGGAATTGCTCACCCTAAGCGTTCTCACACCCCGGCCCGACAGAATAGTAAAGAGGTAAATTATGATCTGATCTCAGCCAACTTCTCAAAAAAGTAGCTCAATGTCAATACACTCTATATTTACCCCTCCATACCATAGGATTTCACGAGGGTAGAAATCGCAATGTACAACTGTTTTAGGATTATAACTTAACAACTACAAACAATCTAATTATTGTCCTGATGTACTATGGAACATGTAAGTCAACGGACCACTTGGTTTCTTACAGATAATGATAACTCCATTGGTCTTTGAGCAAGAAAATCTTACACGACCGGTTCAATTAAGTTTCAGTTCTGTGCGTGAAATGAGAACAATCCTTTTAGCTACTACAGTGTAATGGGAGCCAAAAGTGTTGGAAAATCCAAGACCATTAGATAGTGTCTTCACTTTTTAGGTTGGCGTTAGGTTTCAGACAGCGAGATGGAGAGGATTGCGGGTCACTGTATAAACTATACAATAATGGGAGGATTGGCTCGTGTAACGAGGTCAAACCCCCGCTTGCCTTCTCTTCCACCGGACCACCTCCAGTACCATCACCGTCCGACAAGCTCCTCCTTCTCTTCACGTGCAAACAGACAAAACTCGAAATTCTCTTAAGTTGTAACCTAAATGGTTTAAGGGAACTAAGCTTGCATTTGACAATTTTAATCTGTGTTTGTGTCTGTCTGTCATTCTGTCAGTGTGATGTAACAAAATCATAGAACTGCATGGAAGGTGAAGAAGAGATCATAATGTCATATATATTAGAGATGAACAAAAATTCTTTTCATGAATATTATAAGAGGAATATGTCCATATAAAAAAAGTATGCTCTTAAAGAGACTTATACATCGTAACAGAAAGGGGCACAAGTGCCAACGACATGTTATGAAGAAAGACGCTCTCATCCTTTCTCTTCTACGATTCCACCGTTGATCTCTAGGAGAGGAATCAATAGAACATGTTGGGCAATCTTGGAATACTGAAGCGTAAGCTGAAGGGACATAAGCATAGTAAATGACAAATGATGATTCGAGAGTTGAGAGAGATGGATCATCAACTGGGACTACCAACAAAGACCAAGTGGTCTTGGGTTCTGCTCTTCTTAAAGAGAGGCTCTGGTGATGAAGCAACCGATGACCAACTCAGAGCCCACGAATCGTTTGAACTGTCATCGCTAAAGCCAGCATCAATCACACCACTAGGACTACTAGGAATTGGCTCGTACTTGCGCTTTTGAGACTTGCTGTTACAAGGCCTGTTTCTAGTCTTTGACAACTCGAGAATGAGTTCATAACAATCGCCTACTTTTTCCTGTTACAAGGTGCAGTGACATAGCATTTAAGTCCTGCAATAATGACTAGTGTTTCTGTTCATTAATCGAACCTTAATTAAACCATACAAACCTCGCTTATTCTAAGAACGTTCAGAAGCTGGTAACGATAGTCAATGGGATGCGAGGACTCAACTAGGTCTATAACGTGCATCATTATAGCAGTAGCAAGTACAGAAGGAAGGTAGCTGGATAATCTTGAATCTGCAAAACGCCATCAAAAGGAAACGTATAAGAATCAGAAAAAGCTAATAAAGAGTCATCTTTTATACCCCGACTTTGTGCTTATCGAGAAATCTAAAGTTTTGGTCAAAAAAGGATCTACTTGGACAACCGTTATACAGAAAAACTCACCGGAGACTACGGAGAGAAGGAGGCATTCACATCTCCTGAGGAACTCCCAGTGCAGACGGTTCTTTAAGCCAAGTCTCCTAATGATGTGATCAAGAAACGATAATGGAGTCACTGGGTGCATCTTCCATTTAAGTGCGGACAGCACCAGAAGCTCCATTCTTTGAATGGTCTTGGCTTCAAAAACATACTTTGTCCCTTCCACCTAATCAAAAGAAACCAAAATCCAACATGATTATTATTGTTATTATCCAAATGTATAAACAAACAATAGGTAAAGTCAAGCAAGACATACCTGAAGGTCTAACAGAAGAGGCACTTGTGTCTCTTCAACTTTTGCAGCCAAAGACAGGCAAGTCACAGCCACAAGTTGGATCATCCATGGTTTATCTCTCTGATAACATGGACTGCAAATGAACCTATCAAGATAGTTTACAGCAAAAATTGCCGTGAGAGCTGAAAACCCGTAATGGGCATTGACTTTAAGTATCCATTCCACAGCTTCTTGGCGAGTCATACACAGAGAAGAGTCTGTTTTCAAATCGTTGACATTGGCAATAACTCTTTGCTCTTCTTCTTTGAAGAAGAGTGAGAGAAGCTCCTCATCATCCCAGAACAAATCTTGCTCAAGCAATAACGAAAGTGGGAAAAAAGAAGAGTTTCCTTTCACCCCATTAAACGTGCTCTGGCTACTACATATCACACTCTCTTCATCCAAAACTTGTCCTTCTTCTTCTTCCTCCTCCTCCTCCTCCTCCCATCTCTCCTCTTCACAGTAGAGAGCATCTAGCAAAAACGAAGGGTTGTGTTCTTCACGTACAGTTTGCTCATATTGTTGTATTGCCATTTGAAGAAGAATAAGAGATTTTAAGGTCCACTCCTCATTAACACACAGCAAAACACAAGAGAACAAGTTATTGTCTCCTCTTTACCATTTCTCAAGGTCCCTCTACTCTGAGTGCAGACAGAGAGTGATTGTCAAGAGAGAAAGGATAGCAGAAGCAGAGACTAAAAGCAGAAAGTGGGAAGGAACAAAAAGAAAAAAGAAAAGAGAGACATTTAAAAAAGGAGTGGGCTTCATTTCACGCTTGTCTTCTTATTAATATTTAGATAATTGTATTTAATAATTATTAATTGGATAAATATATAATTACGGGGTTGGGTTTTGTAATTTGTACAGTGTTTTGTGCTTTCGGTGTGACGCTGGTTTTGTTTGGCAGGGCAGAAAATGGAATCGCACACACACCAAGCTTGACCCCACTCATGAAAACAACCTCTTACTCAGGCCATTAATAAAAAGTCACCGTAAGACACACCACACCACACAAAATCTACCAATCCAATTTAAGTCTTTAAGTGCCAGTAAATTCTACCTAAGATAATTTATTTTAATTAATTATATTAAATTACTATTTTTATTTAAGTTAGAAAATTGATTAATTTAAATTTATTCTGAATTAAAATTTCTATACTAAAAAATCTAACGGTTTTTTAAGTAGGGCATTATCGTATATTTCGTAGGATATTTTAATTAATTGCGATTAGATATGTTGGCTTTGTCTATTTTAACTAGCATTACTTTCAGGGTGCGGTTAATTCGCATAAAGAATGATGGTAGGAATGAGAATGAATATAATCATTATAATTATAATTATTGGTTAAGAGGAAAGAATGACTAATATTACTATCTATAGTGGTTAGTTTGTAAAAAATATTGAAAAAAATTACTATTAATAGTGATTGAAATGAAAATAAATATAATAAAAAATGATAATAGATATAATTATTATAATTATAATGATTGATTAAGAGGAAATAATCACTAATATTACTATTGAAACTTGAAAGTGGTTGGTTTATTAAAAATGTTAAGAAAAAATTTGTTATATTTTAATTAATTATATTGTAATTAATTATATTTTATATTTTAATTAATTACATTTTAAATATATTTTAATTAATTATAGTTTAATTATATTAAATAAAAATATTAATATTAATATTTGCGAGAATCAAAACCATTTCTCCCATTAATAATAATAAATAATAAATAACCAATTATAATAAATAACCAACCATTATTATTTATTCATTTTTCATTAATTTGTTCTCGTACTTTTTAACCAAGCACCTTCTAAATCTTCTTAGAAATGATATATATGTTCATTAAGGATAAGGTTACGTACTACTAGATCTTTTCAAATCTTGTGTATCAATAAAATTTTAACAAAATTTATGCTTTTCAAAGTAATATTTCACATGATATATCAATGATTTAAAAATATAATCGATTAGATCGTTTTTTTTTTAAATGTTGTCACGTGCGCTCAGCGCCTATTATTCATATCGAAAGATAAAACATCATACAGAAAATTTGGAGGGCATACCCCCTACTTGAAATCAGACATAGAACCAACCGCCCTAGCTATCTTATGAGCAACCTAATTCGCTGATCTCTTAACAAATGCTATAGAAATATACTGATGCTCTTTAAGAAGAACTTTGCAATCCTCAATAATCATCAAAAAATAAGAGGGACATTTAAAAGTAACAAGCGTTGAAACTTTTTAGTTCAATTTATTATAATAATTTTTATTATTAAAAATTGATAATTTTATTAATTAATTAATCAATTTTTATAAATTAATAAATTTTTTAAACTAAAATTTTTTAATTAATTTTTAATTAATAATTATTTTTTTAATTAAATCTAAAATTTATAAATTTATAAAAATAATCTCTTTTAATTATATTTAATATTTAGCTAGTTTTACGATGGTTTAATATTAATTAAAATTTTTAAATTTTTAAATTTTATCTTATTTTTCATTATAATTTTTTAAAATTTGTGAAATATTGTGATAAAGAAAAATAAGAAAAATAGAAATTTCTGAAAAGACAAATCAAGTTAGTACATTACAGACGTGGAGCATGCTACCTACGCGACTTATAGAACAGGTGTGCCACGCTCCAGTTTTCCGTGCACTGAGTCAACGAATAGAGATGCGTCGACTTCCAATCGCGTCGACTGAGAATTGGGAGAATGAAAGGAACTTTCTTGCAAAAGAACGAGATTTAGTGCTAAAATTTGGAAAGGTGTCTTGTCGGTAAGGAGCAGTATGCAGCCTTATAAAGCTCTCTGATTTTTCACTTGCTTTTGCTGCGGTTTTTTTTTCTATAAATCAATTGATTTAATTTATTACAATAATAAACTTTCTCATTAATATGTATGAAAATCCTGTAAATATCTTTTTATTTTATTAATATAAATCAATATTTTAAAAATTAAACTAAAAGTTAAAATAATAACATAAGAAATTTAATATTTAAAAGATTTTGTTGATATTATAGTCATAAAATTGATTAAAAATTTTATAAAATTTAAAATATAATTGAAAGAAATTATCGTTGCTAATAAAAATTTTAAAGTTTAACTGAAAAATTGTTAAATAAAAATTTATTTATTTATTTTAATTTATAAGATCTTATTAATTAAAAAATATATTAATTAACTAATCTTTAAAAATTATTAAAATAAATCAATTTTAAAAATAAAATTTTAAGCTTTGTATAGATAACTCGATGAAAAGATTTATAAAATAAATAAAAATTTTATTTATTTATTTTTGTTTATAAAAATATTAATTAATAAAATAAATCAATTAATTAATTAATTAATCAATTTTTAAAAAATTATTAAAATAAATTAAAATTTTTAATTTATTTTAATAAATTTTTAAAAAATGGATTAAAATTTTTTACGGTTAACTTTTTTATTGGTTGAAACAAGTAAAAAGCTGAAAGAATTTCCCCAAAAGTTAAGTGATGTACTTTCAATTCTATATTATGACATGACTTCTGCTACTCCTGACATTACTTTATTTAATTTCAACTACTTTCTTCTTGTTTTTTTCTTCCAAAATTGATGGCACTTCATTTTAAAAATATAATATTATGTTGTTTTAGCAATTTATTAAATTATATATTATATTCGAAATACAAATTTTCATTTAATAAGATTTTTCTCACATCATGGATAACGCAATTTTTATTTTAGAGTTACTGCTATTATAATTAATCTTATTAATCAAAAGAAAGATTTATGCTCTTCCTCTAATTCTCGCAAAATAGAGAATCTTATACACTAAATTTGTCTTCTTTTTTTTTTGGCCTATTCGTAGGTTTCACAAAAAAAGTAAAAGTTGTTCAAAATATGTTATTAAAGTCTCTGTGACAAAAAAAATCTCATACTCTTTCCGATTCATAATAAGTGTCGTTTAAGATACATTTTAATTATTTAAAACAAGTGTCATTCTTGACTTTATATGCATATTTATAATTTTACTTCCAAAATTAACCTTTAATTTCTCTCTCATCTTAATTACACAGATCACAATTTCA
>JANZLX010000212.1:34862380-34883059 GCA_025531955.1 Erythroxylum orinocense
TCTCTCTCATCTTAATTACACAGATCACAATTTCAAGATAATTTAATATGTAATTTCTCTCACATTTATAACTTCACAAGGTCACGAGGTAACTTCATGGGAGTATTAATAAGGGCATATCTATAATTTCATTAGTTTTCTTAATAAGTATGCGTTTTTTTAAAACGACACTTATTATGAATCGGAGGAAGCATTCAAATTGTGATGTTTTTATTTACAATAAATTGCACTAAAAGTCTTTATGAGCAAAAGAATGATTTTTTCTTCTATGTCCATTGAAAATATGGTCATGTCTAAATAAAAGATTGTTTAAGTTTTAGGTTTCTCTACATTGTTGTGTGCTTTGCACTTGAATCCATGAGTACATCTCAAAGTTAGGTAACAAAAGTTTCAAAAGGAGCATTAGTTAATGGACTCTCTTCTCAAGATGGACACATTATGAATTTGTGGTATTGATACTTCCAAACTTCACAGTTAGTCAATCACAACACATCTCCGTTGCCCATGTCTTGGAAACTAAATACCCAATTATTATTTGTTTTGTTTATCGTACCTAACACATGTTCAAATTTATTGCAGAAACCCTACTCGACAAAAGGGTTTCTTGACTTGTGCATGTTTACACCAACAAGCTTCCAAAACAACTTCTTCTCCTAACACAGACACAAGGTAGCTTCCAAAAAACACACCTAATCTTGTTTAGTCTTAAGTTTGCAAACTTTTGTTGGATAGCATCTTGGACTTTATGTTGTTCTGCAATTAACTTTGTTTGGTGTGCACATTTGTTCTTGGGGTCAACTGCTCTCTTTTCACTCTTTTGAGTTAAGACCAAATTGTCACAAAATATACTAGATTCTAATGAAGTACGGTTTCCAAGCACTATGTGGACTAGTACAATTAGCTATATGTATGTTAATGTATTAGCCTTATTAAAATAAGGTATTCTTGAATCGAGCAATTCTTCACTACTCTTTTGAAGTCTAAGTAAATCTTATTTTTATATCATGACTATAACATAACTAAATAAATAAGATTTATTTATGTAAAATCACTTTCGGGACTTTTTAGATTAAAGTCATCATTTTCAATTGTGGTTGTATAAGCAAATACATGTTTAATGAAAATTTGATTATGATTCTAAACTTCATTTTTACATCTATATGAATAAGATTTTTCTATGTTTTTGGAATCTCAACCTCTACATCCGTTTTTGACGAAGTATTCTCATCCATTCAGGCTCGATCTTAGGTAAGGGTAAGAAAGATACCTGCCCAAGACTCAATTTTGACCTATTTTTATTTTGTTTCATTTTATTCTTTAAGAAGATTCACTCTTGACAATCATAAAAATAAAAGGAGACAAATTAGGGGCATTTTTTTTACTTTATCTAGGGCTTATAAAATGTTAGGAATTGCCATCATCCATTGATACTACGTGTCTATTTGAATCTGCTTTTGGGAGGCTAATAAGCACTTTTCTCTACAATAAAAGTCTTTTTTAAGAAAAATGAGTTTTGACTGTAAAATAAAAAAAACTTCTTTAATAGATATAATTTTTTGGCGGTCAAAACACAGTTTTTTAATAAGCTCAAATTTGAAACTTCTAAAAAAAATAGATTTTTCATATCAATTAATGAGCATATTTTTAGTCCCTTTTATCCTTATATTTTATACATAATTCTCACAATACCCACAAACTCATCTTCTCGTTTATTATGTATTTAATTATTTACTCAACTTGAATATTTATTTTGAAACTTATAAAATATTTTTGGCTATTTTATATGTTTAATATTTATTTTCGATATTAGTTTACTTATGTTATAATCTATATAAAAGATTTAGTTAGATATATTTTCATTTATGTTTCATATGCTTTAAAATTATATAATAATTAATACATTGTGCTTTGCATATTGTTTAATATACTTTAAATAATATTTATATACATAAACAATTTTCATTACAAAATAAAATATAATTAAAATTAAAAGTACTTTTTATTTTTATGTTGTCAAACAGTCTACTATATAAAACTCTTTCAAAAATTTCTTTTCTAAATGACAATCAACTGTTTTAGAGAAGTTCTTCTAAAAAAAATTTACAGAAAAAAACTCTACTGGTATAAGTCCAACCAAACAGAGTTTACATCGTCCTCTTATAGAACTACTTCTTGTAAAGCATTAATTTTATGGTGTTTTTATACTCCTTTTCAAAAATAAGTTTCTCCTTTACTTTTAATGAATTTTTTTGCCTTTAAGCTTTTATTATTTATTTATTTATCCTTATCGTATTATTTAGTATAATACTTTTTTTATATTATATTTATTTATTTATTTTCATGTGAATTATTTAAAAACAACTTCTCTATTAGTTAAGGATAAAATTGCATATTACTGAACCTCATCAGATTCCACGTTTTAGCAAGATTTTTTGCACTGAATTATTGTTGTTATTATTATTGTTATATGACTAAATGCATAACTAAGATATGAAATTTAATAACCTTTTTAGCGGTTGTAAAAAAATCCAAAAATTGATTAATAATAATTTGCAATTGAATTATTTTTGAAATTCTAGTTCATTTTAATTGTTTTCTATAATCAAGAATCAATGACTCTAATTAGGGGTGAGAAAGGAAACAAGAATAAAAAAGTGATGATTACAATCTACATAATTACTTATCGTACATATTAAATAATTTTATTAATTAAGAAATTCATTTTTACATAATTTCTTTTATATTAATCATTCTATCAATCTACATAATAATTTTACATATTAAAAAATTCAATCAATTAAGACACTCATTCCATACGACAAGACGTCGTGCATATTCTAATTATGAAGAGATGGAGCAATCCAAGCTTTGCCCCTATCTCAAATATCCCAAGTTAGTTGGAATGTCACATTAATGAGTAGTTGATACAAGCTTTATCATCTACTTTTTGTAAATGAGATTTGATTGGACAACACAAAATTTCTTCTTTTTGGAAAAAATGTCTACCACTTGCCATTTTCTCATCAAATTTCCAGTTAGGACTTTGGTTTGATCATTTGTTTATGTCGTTATGTCTGTAACAAATAAAGTTTAATGTCAAATCATACTTTTACTAGTTCTTCGTCGACTTTTTGGCAAATGGAAGTGCACGACATATAAAATATAATCAAATGTCTCTCCAGATGTACATAATCAACTTTGACGTGACAGGTTTGGGAGTGATCGTCTTCTTCAAGCACCTTTCGAGCACACCAAATCCTATGTTCAGATTACCGTGCTGTACCCCTGATTTATTAAATTTTATTTGAATCTCTTGTAAATTATATCCCAAATTGTGTTTGTTTATGAAGACAGAGAGGATAAATAGTTTGTCATCCACTATAACCAAACCTTTTCATGTGATACAAATGATACCTCAGCCTCAGGTATACATTGGCTTTGACCTGAAGGAGAAACATGAATTCCCATCAGAAGTTACCAGTCGATAGCTGGAGACCTTTGACTTGCTCACTAAAGCTGGAATAGATATATGTATATGGAATGTATGTGGCATTATTTCCAGTGCAACCCATGATTTCCACAGGTACATTATTACCTTCGGAACTAATGATTTTGGCATTTCTCAATTGATTGGCTTCATGTGTTGTTGCCCGTGAAGTGAGAGTCAGTGGGCCTTCAAAGCAGCAATTGTCCTACTGGAAGTAATTAATAAGTTGGAGATTGATAGACTGCCAACTAGCATTGTATCCATCTCCAAATTAACTTCTGCCAGCAAGCACTTCTAACCTTTTCCACTAGTTAAGGTTAAAATTGTGTATTACTGAATCTCTTCAGATATTAAGTTTCAATGAAACTTTCACTGAGTGTTATCGTTGATGTTGCTGTACTTAACACTTCCGGCCTGTGTGCAAAGTGAATAGAAATGAAACTGATTCTGTCATGTAGCACAGCAGCAGAACATAGACTTCTTGTATTGAAAATAAATAGCATAAGACATGTGAACAGAGATAAACTGTAGATAAAACGTAATGTACCTTATCATGGCATATTAAACAACATCGCAAACAATTAAGAAACCATATGCAGGAGCCACTGCAGTTTCTGATCAATGGTGTCCACTGATTCTACGTACTCCACTATGCAAAACAGTGACTTGCATAGCTATACTTGCTAGCTTGCTGAACTAGGTGGAGGAAGCATGAAAGTTGGTTTAGACTAGATAAAAATTGCTGTAGGAACATGTTTGGGGGCCATATTAGTTGGAAACCGAAACTTTGCAACACCAGTTGAGTTGTTATCAATGAGCAGTGTCTCTGCTTGCAACATTGTTAGTATGTTCACTTATTCATGATTCAACGCGTATCTTCCTTACCATTGAGTTATTTTATTTCATAGATATATTTTCTTTCGAGCCCTTTAAAGTTTACGATCCTCCCCCAGGCTCAAGAGTTGGCCCTTTTAATCTAGGAAAACCTTGTAGCTATGAGCTTTGGCCATTGTTTGTAGCGTCCGATGACAAGTTCCTGAAAACATAGCAAGCTTGACTTCCAAGTATTATAAGATTGTTGTTTACACTAAGAAGATCAAATATTCTAAACAGACAGTTGATGACAGAGGGAGAGTATATGTAACCAAGGGGAAACTGAAAACAAAAGCAGATTGAAGAATTGCTACCAGAACATGCCTAACTTGAACTAAGTCTCGGATAGTCTAACCTTTGATTGCACTGTATTACCTGTTATGATCATTGTTATCAATTCTTTAGCTTAATTGAGCCAATACCCGGTCACAATCAACATTATCGATGCAAGCACAAAAATAAAATGAAAGGGGCAAACAATGTATTGCAAACAAAAAAATTTACTTGTCAAAATGAGGCACAAAGTTTATTAACAATTGAACTTAAAATTCATGAAAAACTTGAAATTATTCATAGTTGGCATTTGATAGCAAACTGAGAAACTAAGCACTTGAACTCTAATCATCTATACATAACAGTTAAATCTACATGCTTTTTCACTTGGATGAGCAAGAGTTTCTTCTTAATAAGGTGGGGGATAGTTTCCAGGATAATGCCCTAAAACAAAAGAAAGCTAGAGTTAGCCACGATTCAGATTGAATATCAGCATTTAACAGCAGATGTACACAAAGCAACATGAACTCAACAGGAGGATAGTAGGGTGTACCTTGAGGAGGAGGTGGATATGGTGATGGAGGATAAGCTGAAGGTGGTGGATATGGTGAAGGGGGGTAAGCAGCTGGATGAGGGGGATATGCAGGCGGTGGATATGCTTGATTAACTGGGTATGACGGATAAGGAGATGGGCCACCGTAGGCTGTAGCTGGTGGTGGATAAGCGGCTGGATATGCTGGTGGTGGATAAGTGGTTGGGCAAGCTGGTGGCGGTGCTGAGTATGTTGAGACTTGAGGAGGATGTGGTGCTGAGTAAAGTGGTGCTGAAGGTGTTGCAGCTTTCTGCACAAGTACATTTGTAAGCCCGCAACAAACAAGAAATCTTTCTGGATACATAAGATATTAGGATATCTAAAATTTCAGGTCATCAAAATAACTTGCCTTGGCATTAGCATAATGCATTATAAGTCTCACTTCTCCAGCAGCTCTGCATCGGGGCAAAACACTCTTGAAAAGATACTTTTAGGTCATCCAACTCATGGTAACATAATACATGTCTGTCTTTCTATCACTCATAAACATAAACCCTTCCCTCCTTGCAAAAAATTCTGACGCAGGGACATGGACAAAAGCATGCTATGAGAATGAAAAAGGAGGAACCAAGAAATCTCAAACATTCAATCAATGCATTTAACCAATAATGGACATTAGGCAACATTACCACAAATACAAAAATAATTAATGCTATGCCCTTGAAAACTCAAAACCTGTAAACATAAAACCACAGAAATGATGTTCTAGCAATGCCTAAAAGCCGCTCTCTTATATCCAAAAACCACGGATAAGTTCACGATTTCTTTTGTTCTTGTTAATAGAATTCAATACCATCTTTGTGAATAACACATAAGCTATTACAGCAGGATAAATACGACTTTCATTTCAATACCTCATAGCCAGAAGATGTGCACAAGGCTATTAAGAACAAACATGCAAGGATTGAACTTGTTTGAGTATATTTAAACACAGGAACTTCAAGAAATACTGGCATTCAAAGAATTCAATCCCAAGTCAAAGTCAAAAGTAATTGCGTTAACATTACCTGCCAGTTTTAGTTTGAAGTGGCCAAGTGCAATCGTCAAAGCCCTCAGACAGAACTTTATGCAACGGAACCCTAAGTTCAGTAATTTCCATGAGATTAGATTAACATCAGACCCAGAGCATCAGCATAACGAATCATCACTGCATAAAAGAGATAAGAACAATACTCACTTTCCGCTACCAATGAAATCGTCATTAGTTAAGGTGTTGCTGTTCCAAACTACAATGTTTAGCTCTCTCAGCCCTTCAATCAAGGTGAATATAAACTTCTCTTGGAATGTAGGATTCCTACCACCATCTAAACCAACCAAGCACAACAAATTAAAAAAGGGAAAATAAGTTCCGTATGATTCATCAGCTACAAATCTTAACCAACAAGAATACTAACTGAAAAAGTCAAACTCTTGAAAAGCAGAGATAAAAGGGATTTCAGTGACATTCCTAAAAAAGTACCAGGAAATCAACATAAGAAAATAGAGAACACAGATGCAAGCAAAGAAAGGAACTTTCAGGCAGGTACCTGTGCAGGTTCGCGTACGGACCTTATTGCTACCATATTCAAGGCAAACATAAGGATCTTGCCTTGAAATCCATTCCGTGTCTTTCAATTTGGTGCAGGCAACCACTGAACTCAAACACAAAACAAAAAGCAACCCACATAAGGACCAAGCGCAAAACAAAGAAATAGATCAACAACAACCAAAAACACTAAAATAGAACCTTCAGTCATTACCGGTGACTTCAAGAAGCTGTCCCTGAATACCAGAAATCGACATTGGATGGGAGGTGACCGACAGCTGACCTGTAAAACTGGTAAAAAATTACTTGTTGCATAAACGACCCACCATCTCTTTTTATATTCGGGTTCGCTAAACCGAGCGGAAAGAACATTAATTACATTAAGCACGTTAATGGTTTACTCAACTCTTTTTCACTGTAGCAATTCTGCTCGTTTCCCTTCTAAGGTGGTGCTTGCTGCCGTCACCTGGTTAAAAACATATTACCTATAAAAGTGGTAGATCATGGAGCGAAGACTTTGACCAGTGCACGTGATAAATCTTGCAAATTTACGCTCGGACACGCTCTTCATTATTGTCTTCTTTTTGCAGTAATTGTCGGGGGTTCATAATTCGGATCTTTCCCGTTATTCTGCTGTCAATAACGCGTTGCCTTTTTTTTTTTTCCAAAGAAACGGAAATAATGAATAATCTCCACACGTTTTTTTTAATTACATTAAGTATTTTGGCTTGGTCAGACTAATCCTAAGTTCCTACGATCCTATCCCAAAAATTTAGAGGATGTAAATCTAGAACCTCAAGATTCCTCAGGTTCTTACGAACCTGTATACTTCTGCGCACAAGAAATCTTCACATACTTGATTGGTCAACTGATGATTGATCATTGGCTCCCCCCTGCTCAGCATCAGGTTTCTATCAGCTCTCGGGTTCTTTAATAGCTCCAACTTTCACACTGCCGCTGGAAGTGAGGCATTCGTAATTGATCCGATCAAGGAGCTGTACCCAGGGGGCTAGAGGATCATCAATAGGAAAATGCCTATTTCTCCTTCTTTGGGGTGACTCGAACTCAAGACCTTCTAGAGGGGAGAGTATTAAGTGAGAAATCTGGACCAATTAATCCACCCCCCACGTTATTGTTTAGATATTTAGTGGCTAAATTTTCAAATTGACGTAATAACTTACAAATCATGTGAATATAAGGTTTTTTTAAATAAAATTTAAGGAAATTGTCATAGGGAAATAAAAATGGAAAAATAATGAAAAAAAGAGAAGGAAGACTTTGTGTTGCATTGACATTTGTTTAAATAACGAGGAAGATGAGGTGTGTGTGTTAGAATTAGAAATAGAATTGGTCCATTCTTCGTTTACTAAACAGAATACAATTGACTTTTAAGAACAATTTCCATGAAATTGAGGTAGAGCCTGATTCTACACTTAACATTACCAACACATGCAGAAGCCTCTGACCTTGTACTGTTTCACAAGATAGGATAGCTTGATTGTTAAGGTCTAATAATATGCAATATTATCCCTAACTAATATAGAGGCATTCTACATAATTAAACCATCTTAAGCAATTTGATCCAAATAGATTCGACAGATCAAATTCAAGTTAATCAAGTTTCGGATACGAGCAGGTAGTTTCCAAATTCCTACTTCAAAATAACATTACTTTGAGACAACTCATGCCCAGCTGCATCTATGTCAGAAGTCTAACTCCAATCTTCTGTCTAAAAACCTGTTTCAAGCTCCTTCCTTCTGCTTCCACCAATCAGCTTTTAAACTCTTCACTCTTCTTTGGTTCAGGATTCATTAAAAACAATATCGTTCCCATTTGACAAGAACTAAACTTGTGGTCCAAGATTCAGGAAGCTCCCTTTGTGGACTACTAGCTCAAAAGAATGATAACATTATAAAATGTGTTAAATCAACTATTTAAAGGAATTAATAAAACGAATTCAACTAACTGGTGCAACAACTAGATTCAGTAATTTCAGGCCACCAGCTTGCTTTCAGCTCGAACAACAGATAAAGCCAGAAGCTGACTTTAACATTACTACTCGATATGGACTGATCAAACCATAATCACCACATCCACATGCGCGTATAACTTGCAAGCCCAATTCATATATACAACTTTCTATAATGACATAAACATGCCCTTGACCTTTACTCGCTTTCATAGTCTTCATCGTCTCCAAATGTGAAGACGGAGGCATCAGCAGCCATTGCTTTGAATTCACTACCTGAATTGTTAATCTCGAAGCCTGATCCAGCTCCATCACTTTTTGGTTGAGTAGAAGCCTGGGAGCCTGCGCCTCCCAAAGTAAGTTGCGCTGTTGCATGAGTTATACCCTGTACCTGGTCTGGTTTAACAGTGGTGTCATTTGTAGTGGAGGTTTTCACTGCAGTCCCGTCTTGAGAAGTTGCTTGAGCTGGCCTGTTTCTTGAAGATACAGATTCCTCTGCCTCGCTGTCTGAGAAAACGTCATCTTTATCACTACTCGATTGGTTCTTATTCTGACTTGGAGCAGCTGCAGCTGTGGCTGTATCAGATGGGGCCTGTGCAACATTTGAACTGTCTTCTGGTTTCTTAACAGTAGTTTCTGTAGGTGAAGCTGTTGGAACGGGCACAGTATAATCCACAAGAACAACCTCAACCTGAAATCCTGGGGAAGGCAGCTTTCTCTGCAGAAAATCATGTAAGATTGTTAGGCCTACTTGAAGCATGGAGAATATAAGACATCTGACAAGAGTCAGGTTGGTAGATGAAACAGCACTTTCACCATGAATAATAAGCAAGAAAGAAAACAGGGGTTTTCGTGTTAAGTGAGAATTAGATTACCTTGTCAAACCCGTCAATGTCACCAGTATTCAAGATTTTTCTATTTTCCATCATTGTTGTGTTCAACCAACTGAAATTACAAAGGAAGTACTAAGTAATTCACATTCTGTTCATGATCATAGCAGTATATTCTTTTAAAAGGTCAAATACAGACAAGTAAAAATCTCCTTGGCGATCATGAAAATGGACTTTAAAGTCTCCAGCCACTTCTGTTAGACCGGGCTCCCCTGGCAAAGCAAAGACCATAACTCCTTTTTTAGGTGCCGTAAACCAGTAATCTTCAGGCTGCAAAAGAAACAAGAATTGTCATACTGGAAAAGCTAGAATTAGCCAGTGGTCCATAAAAGAGAAGACATTAGATTATCCAGTGGTCCATAAAAGAGAAGACATTCGTAATAGAGCTTTCCAGAGACTCCTGGCATGATAGCAATTGTTTCATGAAACTGAAAAGTAACCTACCGACAAATCCTTGGTTCTGGGATGCTTTTTGGTGGAGAAGAGCACACCTGTATATAAAGAAAGCATTGAAGAGATAAACAAGAATTTGAATAACTCGTACTTATAAATTGATATTTATCTAACATATAAAGTAATGTGAAGTTTAACTGCCACTCATCATTTGTATCTCTATAAGTGTACACTCATCTTGTTTCACATTTTGAAATCGAAAGAAAAAGAGAGAAGGAAGAGGAGAAAGAAATGGGGCAGAGCAGTGAAGACCCATCCTGAACATGTGTAGCTTAGTTCTTCTATCAAGCAAAGACACCAATGGGATTTACACATTTTCCAGAACAATAAAGATGTGGAAAGAAACACATTATGCCACAAATATGTTTGATTTGCTATCAAAGAGAACAGATCAAGCCAAAAACTGAAGCTCAAAGGCATACGAAGGAAGACAAAGAAAGGTATAAAGCATTTCTATCTGCTCATGAGATGCAAAAAAGAACAAATTTACCAACTTAGTTGCAATGATTGAATTGGCAATGCAGAATTAGCGAAGAAAAGGAAAATGGAATCTTTATTTATAATGGCACACCCACCGTTGTGATCTGAGATAGTTATGGAAGGCCTGATCCAATAAGGGCATCTATGGAGTCGAAATCCTCTAAGCATGCACCTGCAGAAAGCGTCAACTTCGTAACTGAAGAAACAAATAATACTTCTGAAAAATGCAAGGCAACAAGCATACCTACGCCCAGGTTGGTTTTCACCATTGAAGTATGTCATAATGCGCTCAAAATATTTTACATATCTCTACAAAGAAATAACAACAGAATGGTAACTATCAGATACGATGAGAAGAAGGCTCAGCAAAGAGATTAAATGTGTATTTTCCTTAGAAAAGAAAAAAGGTAATGGCTCACTTACAATTTGGCTTGGCAAAACAAGCCCTTTCCCATCAATGCATCTTTTTTGGTTGTAGTAATCCATTGACTCTTCAGCTGTAGGAAAGAACTGCAAACAAAAGGTTAATTAACAACATAAACTATTTGGTAATATTAACATAACACTGACTAGTGTACGAATTACATCATAGGTAATAGAATATATATATCACTGCATATAATCTCAAAACAGTGCTGCATTTAAAACAAATTGCATGTATTTTTCCACAACAATTTGATAAATGTCAAATCAAAGTACAATTCAACTGGAAAAGAGATCCATGTCTTACCTTTAAGTATAGAAGAAGGCTAGAAATCATCAATCCTGTCCTTGCCATTCCAGCCTTACAGTGCACAACCACGACATTCTCAATGTCTTCCTTCAACCAGGAGTAAGCACTTTGACAGAATGAAATTATCAGTTGAATCGGGGGGCAGTTATGATCATCAAATGGAAAACTAGCCACCTAACAAACAATTTCATGCGACATACATAAGAAGCTATCAATAAAATTATTGCCAATAGAAATCTTTAAAGCATTCAAGTATCAAAAGAGGGAAAATAAAAGAAAGAAAATACATTATACATCACAACAAATAGGACAGACCAAATTTGAGCTGAAATACAACAATCCTCAAATCTGCTTTACTGATGCAAACAATGATATATATGCTTTACTACTGCATCAGATATTAAAAAACAGTACCACACCTTTCCTTCGAACAAGGATGCATCATACAGCCTTTCAGAACAAAGGTTGTAAACTTTGTACTTGCCCTGCACATAGAAAGTCGACCGAAGGTCAAAGATTAGGATAAAACAACATTAGAATTCCAAAAATGCCATTGCTAGGTGTAGTAGGAGAATGAAAGAAACTCGATGTACTTATCAACAACAAGATGAGCACACCAGCAATTCAAATCCCAAATTGCATAAGTATGCAGTCAAATCATTGATTAGGAAAACTACAAGGTCTTAATTACAAGTGTAAGAATCTAGGCGGTTTCTATAACCTAACACCAGTACCCACTATTAAGCTGAAGATGGTACAGATCATACCCACAAAGGAATAGAACTATGACCCTCTTGCACGCCAAACAAAAGAACTTAGAGGTTACAGAAGACATAAGAAATGAACAAAGAGTAAATAATGAAAAAAAAATCATTGTTTTATATCCATTTACCTTGTGATGGGTTTCAAAAAAATTAATCACTTCTTCCATTTGGTTTCTGTAGAAACCCTGCATCACAAAGCTAGTAGGTTCATTATTGATCACTAGAAGAATCAAGTCTGATTATTAACTACAAATTAGCATGCCTACCTCAACATATCCAAAGAACCCAGAACTCATATCACCAGCAGGGAATCCCATGGCTATTATGTTCTCTGTGATATATGTCATATCCAAATCAAATGCTCCTTCCTGGATACAAAGGGCAGAATGAAGATTAAATACATGAAAAAAAAATAGTTGAAACAAAATCTCTGTGTAGACATTTATTATCAAGTTATTAGCAAGAATCAGCATCACGATTCAAATCCTCAAACAATGCCTTGCACAGGAAGGAAAGTTCTACTAGCTGGAGAAACCCAGCCTATTTCCAATGCAAGAGTTGACCCATTTTCTTAGGAAACACCTCTGTGTAATACTAATGACACGGTGTCTAGAAAGAGGATTATAGAACAAACAATCAAACAGCAAAAAAGACCTCTCACCTTCTCCTCTCATCACTATAAAACATGAAAACATTAGGAAAGGAAATATAAAACTAAATCAACGTGAGAAGTGAGAGAACCAATAAGAATGGCAATAAATGATCATTCACTTGAGATCAAAACGCTTTACAGGCAATGTAATCCACCTGATATCTTCGCTTATTTTGAGAGACAGCATGCCGTGCCTTGACCTGTACTGCTTTGACTGCATTCTTTGACGTGTCAACTAGCCCCTTCGTAATGGTCCCAAATAAACCAGATCGTGAAGTCCCTTCAAGACTTTCGTCTGAAGGAGGCGATTTAGGGTGCAGATTCAGTCCAAGTCCGCTAGTGAAACGTGAAAAGGTTGATTTTCCAGGACTCCCTGTTGGTGACGCATCTTGAGTCGAAGATAAAGGCTGAGGGATCTTCAAATTTTTGGCCCATGATGCTATACCAGCAGCAGACAGCTTCGAGGGAGCTTCTTGGGCAGAATTATCCGGTACAGGATTGACAGCAGCAGGAATTCTAGCATTAGGTCTAACAGATGGAGCTGACGAATCAACGGATACTGAATCCATTTTGTCTCAAGGATCTGGCATATACAGAAACTTACAGAGCCAACAAAGACCACTGCAACGACCAACTGCAATAAGAACACAAACACAAACATAAACATAAACATAGGAGCATCAAAACACAAAAGGGACAACAACTTCCCCAATGTCCCACCTAGAAAACAACAGAAAAGTAAATTTGTGTGATCGATTTTAGCTGCATCAACTCCATTTCAACAAATAGCCTCTTTTCAAATCCTGAGCTTTCAAGCTAATTAATCGCAAACATGATCATTATCCCACTTTCTAGCAACAAAACTACTCCGAAGACCAAAACCATACAGAGAAGACCCCACCACTTGCACACAAATTCGACATGCAATACCACAGATTCAGATTGCTCTTGTTTTTAAAAGCAAAAGCATCAAAACCCAATTGAAATTGGCCGAAACAGAGACAGCAAAGACATTAGTGAAAGAAAAATAATTAGGGATCTAGGGTTAGGGCTACACCTGATTGTGCCGTGATTCGACAAAGAAGAGAAACTAGGTGCTTACTGAAACTGAAATTGGGGGAAATTTAGGAAGAGATCAGACGGAAGGAGAATGAGATAATAGTTTGGTACTACCAGTTACAAGGATGGCATATTTGTCACTTCACTTGCTTTTCTGGTCAACCAAACTGGTACAAGCAAAGTGGTATAAGCAAACGGGATAGATCAAACGGTGTAAAAAGGGTGGGACTACCGTTTAAGATATACTAATGATCATACTATATCGCTGCCGGATAAATTTAGACACAAAGATATATCTAATATATATTATGTTATTGTCTCAAAATGACAAATTTATAATATCCGTGGAAAAAAGATCTTATCTTTATTGACCATTTCATTTTCTTCTTACACATTTAGATAAAAGATACTCAATTTTCTTGTATTTAATTATTTTTTAAAAATATAATTTGATATATATATTGGTCGGGTCGGCCTAATAAGGCTCAGCCTAGGAGGCTAAACTTCAAGCCCATGTACTGACGGCCCGGTAATAAGAGATCGACTCCCATGCAAACGTAATGATTCACGTAGAAACGTAAACCTAATAAGTAACCTATCGCATATATAAGGTATTGTTTAATCATGATAGAGGTATGACTCCAAAAATCATAATTTCTCTATTGTTTCTAGCAGCCAAAACCTTCTCCAAATACTAACTTGAGCGTTGGAGGGACCTTCTGAGAAATAACCTCCGGAGTGTCTTTGTCTGTTTTGCAGGTATCATTTAGTCGAAGCTCCACAAGATCATGGATCAGAACGATGATATTCCAGTCCAACCAAACCCGGCTGAACCATATATATATATATGTATATAGTTTTGTAACTTATGGAATATTTTACCGATATGTCTTAACGGAGTTATATTAAGAGTTTTCATTTTTAACCAAGTGATTTATAAAACAGAATCGGTAAGAAATTAAAAATTTTCAAAATTTGACTACAAGAAGACATAAGTTGTTTTTCTTTATATAGATGTAAATTGTCAAAGCTTGTCTTTTTAACATCTAAAAGGATCAATCTTTTCTTGTATAATTTAGACCTATGGTCTATGGTCTCAAGATTTTTTAATACATAGAATCCTAAGTCAAGTATAGATTATATTTGTCTCGTGCTTTTGAAATATAACATTTTTTAACTCAGGTCGCATTATTAGGATAAGCATGTACAGTATCTTGATGACCACAGACGAGTCTCTGATTAGAATACTGATAGAGAAATGGCAGTGCGTCAGAGCAGAAAAAGGCCGTCAGCGACCATGCTGCATCGTAAATTGCCTTCAATTGGGTATAAGGTAATAACAATGACAGAACCACAAAAGTAAACAATCACCCTCCATTATTTTCAGTTTTAGTTTTTTATTTTTATTTATACTGTATTTAGTTATCGTCCTCATCGTCCTCACCTTGGAGGCGAGGATGGATAATAATAATAATAATAATAATAATAATAATAATAATAATAATAATAATAATAATAATAAAATTTAAAATTATAAAATAAATATTGCAACAATGATTAAATAATCAATGAATTATATCTATTATTCTTATTATACTATAGAGACATTTTTGTCATTAACACTATTTTTTGTTCTGCTTTCGACAACCAAACACATTTTTGTACTCAGGACGAAGAAAATTATCTCTATTCTGTCCACCACAACCAAACATCTCAATATCTTCAATTCTTGTTCTGTTCCGTCCTGTCCTATTCCATCTCGTCCCGTCCCTATCAGTTGAAGACGTTAACCAAACACAGCATTACTTTATTTTACAGTCGCTTAGTTTTATTTCTATAATTCTATTTTTTATAAAGCTTTTCAGTTAATGTTTTAATTGAAAAGTATAATTAAAAATAGAATTATAGAAATAAAAAAAATTAAAAATAAAATCATTAACTGAAAATTATAATTAAAAATAGAATTATAGAAATAGAAATAAAAACATTAACTGAAAAGTATAATTAAAAATAGAATTATAGAAATAAAAAATAGAAACATTAACTGAAAAGTATGATTAATATATAAATAAAGCTAAAAGACTCAAAATTAAAAATTAGTAATTGTTAAAAAGATAAATTATTTTATAAATTGATTAATTAATTAAATTAATTTAATCGCTGATATAATATTCAATAAAATATTATATTTTATTAAAATAAATAATTTAATAACTAAATTTTAGTTTATAAAATAATATTTATTTTTATTTATTAAAGAAAAATTATTTAAATATATATTGAAGATATTTTAAATTTAATTTAAATTATTAATTATTATTAAATTAAATTTATTTTCTTTTTAAATTAGTTATAATATTAAATTAAATTATTCATAATTTTATTAATAATATAATATTGAATAATTAAATAATATATATTTGATTAATAATAAATCAAATTATAAAAATAAAAATAGAGAACAAAATTTATTTTAGAAGTTATAAAAATAAAAAAGAAACTAAAACTAAAAATAAAAATGTGCCTTTAATTGTAGGTTTCAAAAGATATAACCGAACCAAAATAATCATATAAACAATATGAGATAATTTAAAAAGATTTTTATTTTAATCTTATAAATACTTTTGGGCTTTTACATTATAACGCTTTCCAAAGCTAAATAGCTTAAGAAAAAGTCAATAGCTACAAAGAGGCCGATTGGTCCGAGATTTGGGCCGCGGGAAAAGGGAATGCATGAGCAAATACATATGTTGCGGTCACCAGAATCAGTAGATTGGTGAAGTTCTAGGAAAGGTTGTTTTGACCTGTCTTTGCTTAGTAAACATTAGAATGTATTTACAAACATCATAGAAGCAAATTAAAGATGAAGCATTACTCCAAAGCTTCCCTGCTTAAGAATAACAATCGCAACCTGAGAACTTATTAGGCCATTTCATGCTTAGTGGGAACGAGTTGTTTGAGCAGGACTACGCCTTAATGCTGCTACACTCAATGGACTGTCCTTGCTCTGTTTGACAAAGAGAGAATCAGTTAGCAAACTGTCAAGAGAAGTGAATTGTATTTATTGTAGAGGTAAAGACATGCTTCTTTTTACCATTTTACAGGTTCCAGCATCAACATCACAGACAGGATACTCATGTGGGCAGCAACTGTTATGATCATCACAGCAGGTTGCAGATTCAAGAGGGCAGCATCCCCACCCGAAGCAGAACTCTCCATACTCATATATGCAGCAGCATGTGCTTCCAGCCGGACAGGAGTAATAGTCGTCACATTCGGTGGATGGTTTTGGTGGTGGTGGTGGGTTCACCGGAGATGGAGGGGTTGGTCCAGGATTAGGGGGGTTTGCACCGTTCTTAATTGGATATGAAGCTTCAATTGCAATACCACATTTGCCAGTTTTAGTATTGGCCACATTACGTTCCATTTTGATGTATCCATTCTCTCCCCAATCAGGACCCCATGAGTTCCTCACAATCCAATGATCTTTTCCATTTTCAGTGCCATATCCCACAGCAACCACACCATGGTCTAACTCTGTTCCACAGATACCAGTGAAAACACCCTGGATTGACAAAAGGAAGATCAAAATGTATTCTAACAGTTCTGTTGACAGGGTATTAAAATATCACATGTACCTCAAATTTCATTTAAGAGTTCAATTACTTTCTCTAGTTTTGGATTTGATAAAGTAAAACAATACGTGCATTTTCATCAATTTTAGTTTTTAAGACTTCCACCAAAAGTTAAGTTATTATGATTGATGATGTATCTAAGTTGGTCATTTTAATGTGACATTTTTTGTTAGAGATAGAACGGACTGTTCCAAAGTACTTAGGAGTATAATATACAATTAGCATTTCATATATATTATTCCCGTATATTATGTCAGTAATAGATTAAATATTATAGTTCAAATACCTCTAAATGTGATTGTTATTAAACATATATAGAGTTACAGAACTAGATAAGTCTGAATTATTTAACAAATTTGAATAAATTACCGATTGGTAAAGTTGAAAAGCTCTGCCACCAGCTTCAATGGCTACACTAACTGGTTGATGTGCCACAGCCTTTTGCAACGATTTCTCATCATTTTCAGGAACATCTTCATATCCATCAATGGTAACAACTCGAGCATTTTTCTGTAGAAAAAGTAATGATCAATTTAAGCATGAAAATAGAAAATATCATGATTCTCAGCTTTAATCTTCTGATATGGTGTTAAAGGTTTGAAAGATACCCTGTTCGGATCACACAAGTTATCAGTAGCCTTGTATGGATAGTCTTTTTCTGTATCAATACCACCATTGTTGATTATAAACTGAAAGCCATAGTCCATGAGTCCTCCATTGCATCCCTGATTGTAGGATTTATCGCAATCCACGAGCTCTTGCTCAGACAGGGAGATTAAGTCGCCAGTCACTATTTGGTTTATCCCTTCCACTGCACCAACAGTTGAGAACGCCCAGCAACTCCCTTGATAACGAACAAACAAATAAGAACAGCACAAATACAGAAACAAACAAGAGGAAAAAAGAAACAACATGATTTATGAAATACAATCACAACTAGTGCAGATATGGAATATGAGGGCTTAAACCGTAAACCATCAATTGAAATTGACTGAGCATCAAACGCAACCAATTAAAACTTCATTTAAACAATTAAGTACAGTAGGTATTAAACAATTTCGTTAAAGAAGATTGAAACTTTCCTTAAAGAATTAATCATTACACAAAGCTAATAAGTAGAATCAGTGTTAAGCATCACAACCAAAAATTAGTATAAGCCAATAACTAGTATAAGCCAGCAAGTAAAATCAGTTGAACATCAAAGTTCATAACTCAAATTCAGCAATGTCTTTACTCTCCTGTAAGATCCACAATTGCTTGTAACAGAACAAATCTATCATACAGGTTATTAAGAATCAAGAATTTTTACACAAAATTTCCAAATAAAAAGAGTAGTTATCGATCTATAATTGCCCAAATAAAAAAGGATGACACTCCCTTGTTAAAAACATGTTCTTTGGTCCCACCCATACCTAAACACTCGGAGAATCCAGACAACAAAAGACTTACCACACTGCCCTTGGTCTTTGACAGGGACAACAGCCCCTTTGGCTCTCCAATCGACTTCTGCCGGCAGCCCATCGCCGACCGCGTGCAAGTACCTCATACTCGGTCCTCTGGACCCCAACGTTCTGTTTCTCATCTCCATCCTCGTACCCAAGTACCTAGCGCGATACTCCTCGTTGGTCAGATCGGCAAAACGGTTAAGACCGACCCTGTAACTCCGCTCGACAGAGTTATGCTCGTCGATGAATCTAAGATTATCCTTAAAAATCTCAAACCTCTTCTCCTTCTCTCCCAAATCGTTGCTGTTCTTCCGATGTTTGACCAGCCACATCTCGTACATTCTCCGGACCTGAGCCTCGCTCCTGTCCGGAAACTGGCCGTGCGAGATGTCATAGTCAATAATGGACATGTCCAACGCCGAGGAGACGGAGAACAAGGCCATCAAGGCCAGCACGACGGCGACGGATCTTGACAGACCCATGTCAAGTAATGCGTTTTGACAAGGGTTTCTCCGGCTCGTGATCTTTCTTGAGGGCTAGAGCACCAAAAGATTGAAAAATTTAGGCGCTAACGAAACTCTGTAGACCAATGCTGCGTTGAAGTAGGGAGTTGATATCTTGTCTTTATAAGCCTAAAATTGGAGAGTTGTGTGGGTCTCTCTCTCTCCAGCTCTTTTTGACCATAATTAGGATTCTTTTAGTTTGATAGTTACAGGGGAGTTTCAGCAAATGGGTTGTCGCCACGTGTTCCCATGTGCTAGCAGAATTGTCATTTTTTGGTTTAAACTTTAAAGATAAAGACGAAAGTAGTAGCTTGATAAGAGAGAAAACTAACCAATTACATTATAAACAGACAGAACAACATTTAATAAAAATTTCACTAAAATGATGTTCTAGTTAAAAATAAATATTAAAATATATAAATAATACTATATAATACTATATAATTCTCAAAATAAATATAAATTTGTAAATACTGTAAAAAGTATTTATAAAATATAAGCGCAAAATATAATAAAATATAGGTTTATTAATTAATTAAAAATCTTATTGAAAAAGTTCTTTTTTTTAAGAAGTTTTAAATTTAAACTTTTTAAAAAGTTGGATTTTACTATTAAAAAAATTATATTTATTAAAAAATATTTTTTTTATTTCACAACTAATCACTTTTTATAAAAAGAAATTTACGTTAAAAATAAGTACGACCCAACCAAACAGAAATAAATGCGTGAAATCCTAGAATTCAATCTATAGGTTAGTATTGGTGACGTAAGTGTATGGTTGTTTCATAAAGTCAATTGTAGTTTTGCTCTTGATAGGTTGGGTACACCAATTTTATTATTCCAAGCGATGTCGCAACTTCACCGGTCCAAGCAATATAATATATGTCATTGGGTCTATGATTGGGAAAGAATCATTTTTAATAAGAAAAAGATTTAGGAGGTTGAGTGTCATGGAAAGCATGACTAAAATACTCACTGATGTTGTTTCCCCACGTTAATGACTATTAAGTTGCCTAATTTGAATCAACGAGGAGTTAAAAGGAAGAATATTACATTAAGTTTATCAAATTTAAAATTAATAAACTTGGATAGATATGTTTACCTCTAAGCTGGCATCTATTCATAGAACTTTGTAAAATTTTATAGGATCAATTCATTTTGTGTACCTGTATCTATGATTTTGTATTCGTTGTAGAAAACCTTTTATTTCCTCTCGTCTTCTTTCGTTAGAGCATTCCTCAATGGTTCAGAATGTTTCAGAAGCGTTATGATACAATAAGTTATTTCAACTTATATAGCATCTCCAATGGACATGTCCTTTGGTAAGTGGAAGAGAGAGGAAAAGG
>JANZLX010000212.1:34921257-34946292 GCA_025531955.1 Erythroxylum orinocense
AATCAAGCATATTATAGGTAATATGCATGTTATCTTTGGATATACAATCATATTAACTAAATATGTTGATAAAGTCCTTTTAATATCATTAATTATAAACAATGGTCCACCTTTGGGTGACCTCCTAGTGTTATAATTAATAAACTCAATTGTTCAGTTCAACCTTTATGTCGTTTTAGCATCCTATCATATTGAACAATTGAAACAAATCCCAATTAAATGATAAAAAAATTTTCAAGCTAGGCCACTTCAGTGACTAACAAGCTTTTCATGCAATAAACATTTAATTGGACAATTATCATACATGACAAAATTTAATTTAACTAGTTTGGTCACTTTGGTGATAAACAAACTATTCAAAATGTCCATAATGTCATGTATTATATTCAACATATACTAGGAAATTTTAATTCCTATTATTACATAATATAAAGTATTGAAAGTACCAAATAAAAATATAATATGGCACTAATTTCTAAAATTATATTATGTATAAATCAATTATGAATTAAATAATCCACTATAATTGGGTAATAAATATCTATTAATTCAATATAGCCCTTAATGGCCCAAAACTCATCATAAAATCAGTCCAGAAACTCAGTTTTGGGCCTGAAGCCCGTCTAGAGCACGCGCCAGCGTTCTGAAGGAAGGGCTGTGTCTGGCGCGTGCACTGCACGCGCCAGCGTCTCCCTCAGCCAACAGCGTCTGGCGCATGTATTACACGTGCCAGACGTTGTTCATCGTCTTCCTTCACCGTTTCTGTTTTTTTTTTAACTCTATTCTAACGTTTCTTCCTTCCATGGATTCTTCTTCTATTCTTTTTTAGAATCCTTTCTTACGCCGGTTTGCTTTTCTTTTCAACAAGCGTAAACACGTCATTGAAGAAACATAACACAACAATCACCCATAGCAACAGACACCGCAAACTCATCAAAACATCATGTTTGATTTTCAATTCTCTCTACTGTCCATTACCATTCATGGGTTTGTTTCAAACCACAAGGCATCTCAACGTCAATCTTTCATGGGTTCCAAAAAAAATAAAAATAGAAAAATAACATCACCGTAATAATCAACAACCATAATCAATTCTTTCGGTTCTCTCATGTGTATCTTTCTTACTCTAACAAATACACATCTCATTTCAACACTGAACATCATGTCCGTGTGCTTTTATGCATTGTTTTATCAACACCGAAGGTTCACATTTTATTTCTGAATTCCTTTCATGGCAGTGCATCGAAGAAAGTAATGCCATAAAAACAGAATCATACCACATCCGATTCATACAAAATGATACACAGTAAACTAATTAATCATGCAATACCGTGGCTCTGATACCAATTGTAAATCATTTATCGGATCGAATAATTTTGCGTACCTGTATCCATGATTTTGTATTCGTTGTAGAAAACCTTTTATTTCCTCTCGTCTTCTTTCGTTAGAGAATTCCTCAATGGTTCAGAATTCGTTTTAGAATCGTTATCCTTTTCATAAGTTGCTAAACCTTATATAGCAACACCAACCGACATGTCCCTTGGATAACTAGAAGCCAAATGACATATCGTTGGGTAACAGGAAGAGAGAGAAAAAGGGTCCGTGACTCATTTGAGACCCAGTTTATAATACCCAATAACCATTATCTTGGGTGCTTTAATTAGACTCAAATTTATAAGTGACATGGGACATAAAATAGTCTTACAGGTTTTTTAATGTTGAACCTTCCCTAAGAGAAAATAATTTGTTTATATTGAAACTATTATAATTTGTAGTTGGTATATGCCAATGTTAAAGTCTCATGAAGTAGTTGTTACATGCAAAACTATTGGTGAAAGATTTCTGACATATATTACAGACAGTCTTTAAAAAACTATTAAAGAAAGACTTCTTAAACATAAAATAATTGTTGCTTTTTATCTTTGTTTCTTGATGTTGATATGAACATGGACTAGTAATAGAATAAGTTTGGTTTCCATCTGTTAAAGCTTTGTATATTGTTAAGATATATCTATATATCTCATTATTTAGTTTTGATGTTTTTGATAATTGGATCTTCAAGATAATATAGCTTCAAATTCAAATCAAAATAAGGTAACTGGACTATGGGTTAAGAATTATTGTTTTGGTGTAATTAAACAATCATTCTTATTTGACTTGGATAAAAACTTAATCTTGTAAAAGATGTAGATGTGTATTACGTGACCAAATAGGGGTGCTGAATGAAGAATTCTATAATGTAAAGACTTTTTGCATGATGAGATAATCTTGTTCTTAGATGTGCTCGCGATAGTGTGTTGTTATATTGTTCCTTCTGGTCAACTGCCATAAACTTATATGGTGGGCTAACTTCCAATTGAGTTCTTGATGCTACTTGGGTCTTTATTCTTGAAAGGGGTCGCCTCATGTTGGCCATTGTGATGAGTGGTAAGGGACGAAGTTGATTTGCAGTGGTTGCCATGTTTCTACTTTGTGGTTTTCTTGTTGATGATCGGTAAATTGATTGATGCTGATTTCAGTTGGAGCTTCAAGCGATTTGGGCAGTAGATTAAGGCTTTTCAATTGGTGAACATTTTTCAGATCCGTCTTGGAAGGAGTTAAATTATAGAAAAGTTATTTCATTATATCTCAAGTGTTTTCATTTTTGTTTCAATTTATTTTAATCACTTGAGTTGTTTATTTTATTTCGTAATCATTAAACATTATTTTAGAAAATCCTCTGCTGAGGTTAGTACGAGATAGTCCTACTATTGAGTATGAAATACTTTCACAAGTTGTGATGATGAGGGATAGTGTCAAAGGTTGAGTGGTGTCGGTTTAGTAAAATCTTTTATAAAACTATTGTCGATAGTGAAAGTATTAAGCTGATGAGAGCCCCACAAATGAAAGCAAAGTGTATAGAACTATATTGTTAAATTTCAGTTTTAATTTATATTTGTGTGTTCAATTTATTTGTTTTCGCTTGTGCTAGAAAAGACTATGATCAAACCAAAATTTTTTGTTAAACTACTACACTCCTTCGAAAATTTTCATATATTTCTATTTTAATGAAAAAATATTTAGAGTCTCAACAGTAGTATTAGAATTTGCTTTGAAAGAGGCTACAATTCATTCATAAACATTTCCAATGGTAAACCTTTCTTTCTTCCCCCTTCTCATTAATTGCAATCAATTTGAGCTAGAGAAAAAGTGTTTTAATCAAGTTAGACTTTATTGTAAAGTTTGAAAAATTTTATAATTAAATATAAGATATTTAATAAATAAAAATTAATATGAGATATTTGGATCTTATTTGAGTCCAATTTAATTGTAATTAATTGTAATTATAATTAAAGTTTAATTAAACTTAAAATTTTATTTCAATTAAATTATTAAAAGAACCAAGACCTTATATCATAAATAGGCTTAGGCTCTAAGGAAGTTAAAATTCATTGTCTAACCATCTCAATAACAATTGTATAATCATCTCAATACGTTTTGTAGATACCACCATTATTAAGTTTTATGTATTAATTATTTTAAAAAATTTTAAGTGACTTTAGCTTTCAGAAAATCAAAATGTAAAGATTTCGTATTTATTTCGTTGCGTGCGAAATTGAATCATACACAGATTTTCCTTCAACTTCCCCATATCAAAGGACATTATTACCTTTAATACTATATGTTTGATAAATAGAGCACACATAATTACTATTAATTAACGTAGGTTTTACTTGATATCCTGTTCATGCTCAGTTTCTTATATATCTACCTCCTTAGAAAACAAAATGTCTATATAAAAGTACAAACAACTTAGTTCGGAAAGAAGATGCTTCCTTGCAGATAATTCAATGATGGGGCCTTTCAATGATGGATCTTCCCCAAGAGACAATAATTTGCTTACATTGAAACTATTACATGTTGTGGTTGCTATATGTCAACGTCGAAGACTCTTAAGAAGATGCTTCCTTGCAGATAATTCAATGATGGGACCTTTCAATGTTGGATCTTCCCTAAAAGACAATAATTTGCTTACATTGAAACTATTACGTATTGTGGTTGATATGTCAACCTCAAAAACTCTTGAAAAAACTATTAAAGCACGAAGTTTGAAAAATGTTAGACAATCCTTAAAAATTATTAAAGAAAGACTTAAATAGGGTCTCAAATCTCAGTTCAGCCATAAACCTTCCCAATCGTAAACCCTTCTCTTTTGCCAATCAGTTTGAACTTCTGATAATGGAGATTCAATTTGAACATGAGCACGACTTGACTTTTTGTGACGAAAACAAGGAGAATTTCTCCCATATTTTGCTCAAGCATTTCAAACGAGATGAGAGATAGAAAAAAGTTAGATGGTTATTTAGAAGCTGCAGAGTTAGATGATGAAGAAGACTATCCCGGATGCCTTGTCTGCTTCCGAATCATCCATGATGGTCCTGCCTATTTCTGTGAAATTTGTAATGGCATTTGGGTTCACAAATTCTGTGTTTCTTTACCTCTTGAGATACGAGCTCATCCCCTACACTCGCAACATCGTCATTCTCTAACCCTTCAAACTAATGATCATCCTCTCACCCTTCTTGCTCAGCAAACTGATGAACTCTCTTATCCTGAATCACCATCATCTTTTAATGGTAAGGTGCACATTTGTGATGGTTGCAGGGATATCATAAGAAATTCTAATTATTATAAATGCTCAGAGTGCGGGTTGAAGCTAGATTCCAAATGCGCTCTTTCACCAGACAACGATGACCTCCAACAAATCACAACCTCACTTTCTCCTGATACAAAAGCTCAGATTTCCCATGACAATCATCATCATACGCTCTTCCTCTTCAATTCCAGATCCAGAAAGAAATCGGCCTTTTCTTCTAATAGTTGCATGCTATGCGAGAGGGAACAACAAGAATATGGTTACAAGAATTTCATCTGTGATCAATGCAACGATTTTTGCAGTAGCATTTTTATGGCAATTTGCAAAGAATGCGGCTTCAAAATTGATTTCAAATGTGCTTTTCTAAGAGACATCACTATTCAAAGATCAATTGGGGATGGGATGAAGACCAAAATTAGGTATTTTAACCATGATCTACATCTACTAAGTTTCTTCAATTATACTAGAGACATTAATCACCCTTTTCACTATCTAGATTGTGAAGGGTGCCTATTGCCATTGTCAGGCTCAAGTTATGGTTGCCTTGAATGTTCAGTTTATTTGCATAAATCTTGTGCAGAACTGCCACAAATAATACAACACCCTTATCACCCATTTCACAATCTTTACCTCCGAGCTTCAACTAAAGGACAATGTAGAGCTTGTCAGCAATTTACATATGGGCTGAGTTACCGATGTTATTGGTGCCCTTCCTTTTTGCTTGATACCCAATGTGCCATCAATAATTTGGAGGTAATATCTGCACTAAAAAATAAAGATTACCACCAACGCGATCTCTATTACTTCGTGGCTGCATATCGTTATGCAAAATGCGACATTTGTAGTCAGTATTGCGAGGGATCATTCTATATTTGTTTGGAGTGCAAGTCATATTTTCATATGGATTGTATTGGAATTCCAAAAGAAGTGAAGCATGATTATCACATTCATCCTCTAACTTTAATGGATTCATTAATAGTGGATGACATTGATGAATCTAAAGAATATTATTGTTATACTTGTGAGAACAAGAGAAATCCAAGATATCATGCTTATTCATGTCAATAGTGTGCCAATACCGGTCATATTTTCACAGCTCACATTGAATGTGTATTATCAAGCGAGGTAAATTTTAACTTCTTCATTTTTTTTATTCTTTTAAGATCCTTGTCTTACCAAACTATTTCATCATCTTTTTTGCTTGTTTTACTACATGTAGTTAAATGAAATTGAGCATAATCACATGATAAAGCAAGATGACGAAGAAGATAATAACCTTGAAAAGTTCCCTGGCTTGTGTAAGCTTTCAATTAGTCCACAGTGCATGAGGCAACTCCTGGTAAATATATATAAACTACTACCACACTTTAATATGGTATGGTAGACACAAAAAACTTAGTTATCATTTATACAATAAATTGAATAAAGAAAAAAAAGTAAATTCAATGCAAATTCTAAATATTAAACGTCAATTATTAATTATATATATATATATTTGATTTTTTAATTTTCATAAAACTAATCTCTTTCATATTAGTGTATTATTGTGCTTTAAAATAGTTTCCACAATATCAATTTTTATAGAAGTTATATAATTTGATAGATACATTTGTAATACTTTATCTATTGTTAAATTATATCTTAAATAAATATATCAATTCTAAATCCATTATGGGTTACAATTTGTATTTAATTATAATCTTAAATTTATAAATCTATAAAGTAAAAATAAAAATTACCTATATAACTAAACATCATTATACAAAAGTACTTTTGATAAAATTAAAAATGATAGGAAGACATACTGAAAACAACCATCAGGATATATAAGAAGTTATATTTTCTGAATCAATTTCTCCTTCTAAGAGATGCGGTCCATCGAGATATCCTTTGTAAGGTGGGTAATGGGAAAAAGATATCCTTCTAGCTTGATGAACTGGTCTAGCCATGGCCCCTTATTTCCTTTGTAGGCCACTGCTATAAGCACACTTCCTTTTCCCCCGTCCATCAAGCTCCGCTCGGTCATAACTGGAAACTCTATATATATATATATAGGTGTTATACATAAGAAGTTATATTTTTTGAATCAACTTCTCCTTCTAAGAGATGCGGTCCATCGAGATATCCTTTGTAAGGTGGGTAATGGAAAAAAGATATCCTTCTAGCTTGATGAACTGGTCTGGCCATGGCCCCTTATTTCCTTTGTAGGCCACTGCTACAAGCACACTTCCTTTTCCCCCGTCCATTAAGCTCCGCTCGGTCATCAGTGGGAACTCTTGGAATTTTCCTGCTAACTTTTCCCATATATAATCTTCTTATCCTCCCAACCCCTCACTTTTGATACTTATTTCTGGAAGGATCGAGCACTCGATCAACTGTCGAACAAGCTTACTATCCCGCCCCCTGAATTGTCTCTCCTTCTCTGGCTTTCCATTACGAACAAACTCAACACAACTGATAGATTGACCTACCTTACCATCAACAAATCACGCCTGTTCTATTTAGTACATGATGAAACCTGAGACCACTTCTTTTTTTATGCCCAACAACTAACACAATATGGAACCGTGTAAAATCTCTTTGCAGCTGGAATATATCAGTGAGCTTACTTCCTCACATTATTCATTGGCTAACAACACATTCATCCATTCTTACTTCTGAACGCATGATTTTCATATTGGCACTTGGACAGACTGTACAATCGATCCAGAAGGAAAGAAACTTGCATCGATTTAAGGCTAAGAACAAAGCTGTGGACAGACTAATCTTTGAAGTCACTAGGGGGTCAAGGAACTAATCATTCTCAATGACTTAGTTCCAACTCGCAACCCACTTTCTATTCTCTGATCATCGTATACATGCCTTCTTTATTATTTGATTGTTAGTTAGCCTACATATGTTGCTTTATGCATGTAATCGAGTATACCCGTGATCATCTTTTTGCTCCGTAACATGCTGAATTCCTTATTAATTCCATTTTTTCCTTTAAAAATATTAAAATTAACTTCAATTTAAAAGATATAGTACAAGTAAATACCAATTTCTTAAGATAATATGTATATCTCATCATCATCATTATCATCATCATCACCCAGTTCGAAATCTCGTAATGAAACAGGATCTGGGAAGGTCCGATGGTACATAGCCTTACCCCTACATAATAGAGAGGTTGTTTCTGGTGGACCTACATGCAAATGAGACAATATAAAAATAATGCAGGGTACAAAAACAATTCATTAACAAAAACATAAGATAATGAAAATACCAATAATGGGGAATACCTGATGGAGGCCAGATTTGCGAGAGCCTAAAAGCCTACAAAGTCCATCCCTCCTTGACACTCAGTAAGTAATGGGACCTGCCTTAGAGACCCTGTCGGAATGACCCCCTACTGTCCCCCCGCACCTGTCATGCAATCTGCGCAAAGTGACATGGCATCTCCTAGTAATTGCAACTGTTAATCCTTTACCCTTATCCGATCCCGTCAAACTTTTCTATTTCTAGCGACGACCTCACTAAGGGCCAACTCTAACATATCCTCCTAGATCACTTCCCGTCAGTTCTTGTAAGGTTGCCCTCTCCTCCTCTTATATTCACTAAGTGTTATTCCCTCACATCTCCACCTAAGCCTAGTTTCTCTCAACTTGTGGGCAAATCTGGCTACCCATAATCTATCTCTCACCACCCGGTTCTGGACCTTATCTCTCCTAGTAATGCCACATATCCACCTAAGCATACGCATTTTTGCTACCAACAACTGTCTTATATGCCTACGTTTGGTAGGCCAACGCTCTGCCCCATATAACATGGTTGGACGAATCACCATTTTATAGAACTTTCCCTTGAGTTTTAAAGGAATCATCCTGTCACATAAAACTCCTAATGCACTTCTCCATTTGGCCTAACCTGATCTAATACGATGTACAATATCGGCGTCGATATTACCATCACTTTGAATGACAGACCCGAGATACTTAAAACTTGTCCTTTGTGGTATGATGTCGGTACCAATTGCTACCGCCACCTTATGCACCACTTGGTTTCCTGAAAAGTTGCATTATGAATATTCTGTCTTAGACCTGCTCATTTTAAAACCTTTCGACTCTAACGCATCTCTCCAGTAGTCTAACTTAGCATTGACCCCCTCCTTGGTCTCATCCACTAGGACAATATCATCTACAAATAACATATATCAAGGTACCTCTCCTTGAATATGTTTGGTAATCTCATCTAACACTAATGTGAATAACAAAGGACTTAACGCAGATCCTTAGTGGAGACCAACACTAATAGAAAACGCTTCCCCTCATATCATCCTTACATTAATTAATGCTCCGTCATACATATCCCTAATTACTCTAATATAGGTGATAGGAATGCCCTTGGCCTCCAAACACCTCCATTATACGCCTTCTCCAAATCAGTAAAAACTATATACAAACCTCTTTTTCGTTCCCTGTAGCATTTCATCAGTCTACGGAGTAGATGTATCGCTTCTGTCGTGGACCTACCAGACATAAATCCAAATTGGTTGACCGAAACCAAAGCAGCCCTTCGGATTCTCTTCTCAATTACCTTCTCCCACAGCTTCATGGTATGACTTATTAGTTTGATGCCTCTATAGTTGTGACATTGTTGGATATCCCCTTTGGCCTTGTATAAAGGGATCAACCTACTTAATCTTCATTCATCTGACATTTTGGCTGACTCTAAAATCATATCGAAGAGTTGAACTATCCATATAATATCGACAACTCCTATCCGTTTCCATATTTCTATAGGGATCTCATCTGGCCCTACGACCTTACCACTCCCCATCTCTCTTAACACCTTTGTAATTTCACCCCTTGTAATCCTTTCCCATGCGCACCTATCATGAACATGCCCCGTTACAGAGGGTTCTCCTATCTCTACGTTTCCCATTATCTCTTCGTTATACAGGGCATGAAAGTACCTCTGCCATCTCCTCTTGATGTCTTAGGTCTCTGTGTGTACCTGCCCTGCTTCATCACGTATACAACAAACTTGGTTGAAATCATTCGTCCCACGTGCCTTATCTCGTGCTAGCTTGAAAATCTTTTGTGCTCCCCCAAACGTATCTAAGTCCTTGTACGTAGTCTCATATGCTTCCCCTCTAGCCACTACGATAGTTTTCTTAGCCTTCCGTTTTGTCAACCTATACCTTACTCTATTAATGCCCCTCTCTACCTCCGTTGAACTAGCTAAAAGATCTTTAAAAGCTCTTTTTTTCCTTAACCATCCCCTGGACCTCGTCTGACCACCACCAACCTTCCATCCGCCCTCCTCCTTGCCCTTTAGGGACCCCTTTGGATACCCCTAGGTGATTGGTGGCAGTTGCACGCACTATAGAGGCTACATCCTCCCACTTTAGGTTTGTATCCCCACACACATATCATGTTGCAATGGACCGCACTTGTACCCTAAATCGTTCTATCTTGTGTTCCCTCTCAATCTCCACCACTAAATTCTACGACAATGCAGGTTAAAAAACTGTGACCTCCATCCTTTAATCCTGAAATCCAGAACTAGCAATTTATGTTGAGTCGATATGCATACAGTCGGCAGTACTTTGCAATCTTTGCAACATGATTTGGCACCTCTCCTGACCAGGAGATAATCTATTTGTGTATTGGAGGTGCTACTCTAAAAAGTTACCAAGTGCGCTACGTTTTTCGAAAATAGGGAATTAGATATGACTAACTCATATGCTACAGCCAAGTCCAATAAAGCAATCCCATTATGATTTCTAATGTCGTATCCGAAGCTCCCATGGGCTCTTATATAACCGTCCGTATCGGCCCCTATATGCTCATTAAAATCACCTCCAATGATGATCTATTCCGTAGCATCGAATTGTTGCAGCACCCCCTCTAGTTGCTCTCAAAACAAACGTTTTTATTGTTCATCTGAAGCCGTTTGAGGTGCATACGCTAAAAAATCAAAATCATTTGACAAACATTGATAGTTAATTTTTGATGAACTTCAATGTTTTATAATTTGTGCATATTAATTATACTTCAATGTTTTATAATATGTGCATATTAATTATCTTTCTATAATATTAATTACTTAAAATTTATAAATAAAATAATAAGTAAAATTAAAACATATATTTAAGTGTATATGATGTGGAAATAAATTCACATTTAGAAAAATATTCTTAATTTTTATTTTATGTTAGCCATTTTCAAAATTTGCATATGTGAAATATTATTTTATTACATAACGTACTAGCATAGTTTAATAGGCTATGATAGAAACAGGTAGTTACAAATCGTTTATATTTTAACTAAATAATGAAAAATTTTAAATTCAAGTTCAATGCAAATACCCAATATTAAACTACAACTTTAATCACTACTATTATAACTCTTTTGTACATAAATAAATATCAAATTAAAGAATTTAATTTAATTAAATATATAGATAATAATATATTTTATACTTTTGTATTTTTTTTCAAAGATGGATCCTTTTTATATTAATATCTCAAAAAAATATTAAAATTTTTAGATTCATGATTCTAAATTCTCTTTTGGTATTATTATGTTTTAATTTTTTTACAATATCAATTTATATTAAAGTGATATAATTAAATAGATACAAGTTCTGATACTTTATCATTTATTAAATTACAATATATAATAAATATTTTAATTTTTAAATTCTATATTAATTACAATGCATGGAATTATAATAATATAGATTATAAAATAAAGTAAAAATGATACACACACACACACACTAAATGATATCAAGTACAATAACTATTTTGCTAAAACTAAAAGGATGAAAAATATGATTAAAAGAATAATATTATGAAAATGTTTATTGTAATTAACTTAAGCTTATGTTTCTCTTTTTTTTTCTTGATGCAGATTAAAGATAAAATCAATGATCATGTTTTGAACTATTTCGAAGATATAATTGACTTCTCATGCTATCTATGTAAAGCGCTAATGGAAAGTCCACGCTATGAATGCTCATTTTGTCAAATTCATTTGCATAAGGAGTGTGCAGAATTGCCTTCTAAAATAAAACATAATCTTCATGAGCACCCTCTTTTTATCAGAGGAGGAGAGTTTCTCAAAAGATTTATATGTGATAGATGTCATGTCTACCATGAAAATGCCATGTGTTACCACTGTGAAGAATGTAGTTTTTTCCTCGATAAGATGTGTGCTCAAGCAATCCCTTCCATTGCCAACCATTACCAAAACTTGAATGATAATGGGAGTAAAGTTGGAATTTCACATTTCTCCCATAACCATAAACTTAGATTTGCCTTTGTTCTTGAGAAACTTGAGGTTCAGTGCTTAGCATGTTTGCTTCTAATTTCAGGTCCAACTTACTGTTGTTATTCATGTGACTTTTTTCTTCATGAATCTTGCTTTGATGATTTTGAGATGCAATATATTCAGCATCCTTTGCACATCCAACATTCCCTCCGCTTTGAGGCTGAGAAATATTTGAGCTTTTGTAGAGCTTGTGGAAAGTATTCAAAGATTGGTTATCAGTGTGAAAGATGCAAGTTTGGCCTTGATATAAAATGTGTCAAGTACCTAACATCTGGTCTCCAATATAAGTATCATGAGCACAAACTTTTCTACTTTGTGGCTGAAGATATAAATCATATACATTCATGGCTTAGGTGTGAAATATGTAACAAATATTGCGATGCATCTTTCTACCAATGTTTGGAGTGTCATCTTAACCTACACATTGAGTGTATTCCAATACCAAAGAATGTTAAGAGTGTATGCCATGTCCATCCCCTTACTTTAATGGATTCAGTTACTGAAGAAGGACAAGATGAATATTACTGTCATGCTTGTGAGGGCATAAAGAACTCAAAACATGCTGCTTATTGTTGCAAGAAATGCTACTACACTGCTCATATTGGGTGTGTGCTGGACGAGGTAAGATTTATGTTACAGTCATCTTTAATACATGTATAATATATTTTATGAGTAATCATAATTTTCCACATAGTAGTGTTAGTTTTTTAGGACTTTTATTTAATAAACTGGCTAAACTCCTACCTCTTAAATGATAATTCATGTTTAAATATTTTTATGGTTAATGTCTTGAGATTTTTTATTTTGTATTATTTGTTAGAACTTATACTTTACAATTGAATATTTAATTGCAGGAGGATGATGAATTAGAGATTCTTTAAAGGTTTAGATTAGAAGCAATGAAGAAAATTTGATTATTAATGCCTACTGCAGAGATGAAGAATTAAAATGAGAGCATGCAATTATGCCAGGAACAAGGCTTGTTAATCAAACTGGATGGTTAACAAAATTTGTTGGTTATCGTGTAACTTCATTTTGATGTTTTATCTTCTTTTTCCATAACAAATGGTGAATTTTCCAACCAAGTTTGTGAGTGTTTTGTGCATTACAAAATTGATATAATATAGATATACCATTAAAATATAATATAATCTATAGTATAAAATTGTTGTATGTATTCAAGATTTTGTTTGGTACAGAACACCCTTTTACAATCAACTAGAATCACATCAAATGGAGGAGGAATAAGGGTCCACGTGTGGTTGTAATGTAGAGCAGTGAATTCATCAAATGTGGCCTAGAGCCAATGAAAAAAATTGTCGGCCTGAGTGAATGATGTGGGATCAATAACAGGAAGCATCTTGGTAATGGTGTGGGATGATGTTGTCAAAGGTATTGTAGATAATTTTAGTATGGTAAAATGCAGTAGTTGTGTATTGGGGATCCTAAGCTTTACAATCACTACAACAGATAAGCTTATTAGAGACAAATTCAATTGCCGCTAAATATTAAAAAATCATTTCAAGTAATAATTTGTGACAAAAAAAATCATAGCCCTAATGGTCGCCGAATCCAGGAAGCAAAACAATATTCGTGACATTTTTGTAAAATCGTCGCAGAAAAGTTTTGAATGCACAACACAACGAGAACTAAAAACGTTGTACATAGGAATTTGCGATGTATATGTTTTGTAGAGAAAATTTTTTACCTACAAAATCGTAGTCGTACTTAATTATTTTTACCTACGATTTTGGTTTTGTAGCATAATAGTTTTAGTTACTCATTATTTATTGTAGGTAAATGTTTTTAGAGACATTCTTCAAAATGTAGGGAATAACTTTTTGTGACGAATTTGTTTTAGTAGCTAATACTTTTTAGTGACAAACATTTATTTTTAAATTTTAATTTTATTATAATTGTAAAAAAGAAATTTAATTTAATTTATTACAAATTTTAAGACAAGTTGAAATGTAAAATTGTTACAATTTATAATTAATGTTGGTGACATATTTTTTAAATAATAATAAAGTGAAATAAAATAAACATGAAAAATGTATTGCGTTTTATAAAAAAATAATTACAGGTTAATTACATAATTTGTACAAAATTTATAAACAAACTAAGACTCCTCATTGTCACTGCTACTGATATAGTTTGAGTCAAGTAATTGTTTGACCATGTTTTAAGCTTGTTGACTTCTTTTACATTACAATCTAACTTTTCTTTTGTACATTGTAACTTAATCTTTAGTGACTAGTTCTCCTCTTGAAGCATCATGACATATGCTGGTTGTAACGAAGATGCACCAACAGGCTTAGGGCCATAGCCAAGACCTTTGATATATCCGAATCTTATATCAAGGACATTGTTGCAAATGTCATAGACATTGGGTTGATTCTCCTGAGACAATGATGTCTGCAACAACTCCTGCATCTTGTCCTATAATTTAAAGTACAAAATCGAGTTAAATAAAAAAGTATTACTTAGTATTGTATAAAAATAAACTATAGTATTTATATTGTTGTACATACATAATTACTTTATGCCTCTTCGAACATTCAGTCTTCCCCTTTCTTATAGTGTGCTAGCTTGTATAATGTTATCCTATCACACTCTTGTCCTTAGAAGATAATAGAGTTTATTATATTAAATAATATAATTTATTGTATTAAGAAAGTGAATAATAAGTTGAAAATGTTACACTTACAAATTCTTGTTAGACAACAACAAATGATTTAGAGTCGGTGTTATGAGGAGTGTTCATTTTGCTCTATTAACGTTGACTTTCTCACACTTTTCCTAAATGAAGAGAAGTAGTCATGAAATGTATAAACAAAAATAATGGAAGGAAATATGAAGAGAAATAAAACAAACCTGAACCTTCACAGAGGCCCAATAATCACATATTTCAGTCCAATTTTTTGGACTCACCCATTCCGGAACATGTCTCCTTGCCTCTTTATCGAAAGGAAAAGATTGGTAATATTAATGAACTCTATATCGATGATCCTTTGCTCTTTGTTTCAACAGTGAACTAACACAACTTGAAACCTCAGGCTTGTCGATATCAACGATATTGAGCTTCATCCACAAAAGACCATGTATAAGTTCAAGTACTGTTTTGGTAAGTAAAATTGCGATACATTTAATCAAATGAATTGAAATATCACCGAAACTTTGTCCAAAGCATTTTGGGGCAAGTTGTCTTCCTTCAACTGCCTGCCATACTGAAGGCAAGGCAATTCATTCCTTACAACGACACCCAACTCATTGGACAATTTTATAGATTGGATCTCATCCAAATGGCAAAGTTGTATGGAGTCAATGGTCACAGACAACTTGTTGTTCATTGCAACATTCATCCATTGCAAGTCAACTCATTTTGTGATACCTCTACCTCGTTTTCTAATGACATTATTAGAACCTGAAAACAAAAAACTCATAGTAAGAAAAACACACTAATCATGTAATGAGTAATTTCAATATTAATGTAAATATGTTTAGTTAACAATAACATACTTGAAGATCCCTTAGCACTAACTAACGATGTTAGTAAACGTTGTTGCTGACTGTCTTCATTCGAGGATGCAAATGTTGGTTATTGAACAATGGGATCGAATTAAATAGATTGTTATGGGGGAGGTTCTTCGGTTATTGCCACCCTCTTTCCCTTGTTTCTACTAGGTGTTATTATATTGAGAAACTAAAATGAAATATGAAGATAATACTTAAGTTTAACTCAAACATCAATATTCCACATGAATATAAGGAGATCAGTAGTTAAATACTAAACATTCGGCATAACATTCCGCATAAACATAAGTAAAACATTAAAAATATGCATCTAGTCATCGTAAATTAATATAGGTTAAACATCAACAACATAAGGCAATTATGAACATAACATTTCAAACAATAGAAACAATTTATTTACATTTAAGCATCATGAACAAGATTTTGAAAATCAACATCATTAAGTACATTATCATCGGATTCTTCATCACTAATATGTTTGAGCAAAGTATCGTCGTTGTCATTTAAGTCATTCTGAGTATAGTCTTCATCTGTTTGTAAGATAAGATGGGTTTGGACTTCATCTAGTTGAACTATGTTGGGATAGACATCTCTCCTATGGAATGATGATATATCTGCATCTTCTACTGGAATGCCTTTGTTATTAAACTCCAATCCAATTTCTTGATAGACTTCATCTACATCCCTATCCAATTGACCAATATCCCTTTTACAAAAATCAAAGGCATTCCTTTATTAAAACTTTTGAACGACCTTCCAATTGCTACCCAATACAGTACTGTTGCTGTAGAAAAATTGTTTAACTTAACTTGCAAAGACAAAAGGATCATTATCATACCATGACTTACTAACATTTATGCTAGTAATATGCCCATTCACTTTCATGTCAGTTAGATTAAACCATTTGCATTTAAGTAGAACAACCTTCTTATCCTTAATGTAGTGCAACTCTATTATTTCATATATGACACCGTAAAAGTCAATGATTTCATTGTCATGACATCCTTCAACGACAATCCCACAATTTTGACTTCTATCTCGACCATCTCGATCTTGTATATGAAATCTCACCCTATTAACAATGCAACCTATGTATTTCTTCCCACAAATATAAGGCCTATATGCTAAACTATATAATGTTGTTGTTGCTTCTTGCAAATGACGATTATGTAACCGTATCATCTATACAACAAATTGAAAATAAATATGAGGATGAGACATATTCTCATATCTTCATAATATGTAATCAATATGAAACTTACTCGATTTCTAAACTATGATACAAACTTCTACCTATGTCTTTCTTCATCATTAATAATCCCTTTGCTGCAAATTGTCTCTTTGTGCTCCCTATTTAAAATAGACAATGACAGTAAGATCTCAGAATGAATGAAGAAAATTGTAATATGATTGTTTGAATGAAAAGAAATATGCGTACTCCATGTATATATCGACTTTCTTGCAATTGTTCAAAATATACCAATGGGCAATTTTAAATTCGTCTTTAGTTAACTCCACATATTTACCCACACCAACTGGCCTAAGATTTTGGGAGAAAATAAACAACCTACCATTGTCATGAAAATCAAAGTTAAGTTATGGTCTATTAAATCTTCTTTCCAGATCAGTTAAGTACATTGAACAAAAAATCAAACATTCAATTGCTACATAAGCCTCTACAATAGATCCTTCTGGTCGAGCTTTATTACATACATAACGCTTAAGAGAGCACAAAAACCTAATCATAATTAGTTATAAACTTAGGAATTGTTACAAACAAATAACATAGAAAAAACTTTATGAATTTAATATGAATTACCTTTCAATTGGAAATATCCATCAAAATTGAACTGGTTTATAAAGTTTTCCTTCATATGGTAAGTGAATTGCCGAATGAACCATAATAATAAAAATGATGGGGATAATAGTTCAAGCTTACATAGAATCAATGTTATGTCTTTTTTCATTTTATCAAGCTCTTCAACTTTAAGTGTCTTAAAACATAATTGCTTTAAAAACTCTCCTAGTTAACCCAAAACCGACCTATATTTGACGTATACCCATCAAGAAATTTGATTGATTGGAGAAACTGACAGAATGATTATTTCTCACTTTTTGACATGTTGTAACAAGCAGGGGGAATAACATATGACCCATCATCTCTTCTTTTCAAAAGTAAGTTCTTTCTAATATTCATGTATTCCAAGTCAAATCTAGCCTTAATTATGTCTTTGGATTTTCTGTCAATTCCCATGGTAGTCCCTAAAATGGACCCATAAATGTTTTTCTAAATATGCATGACATCAAGATTGTGCCTCAGTACTAATTCCTTCCAAAATGGGTGTTTGCTAAGTGTAATGTTACCCAAATGTGATAGCTGATAAACAATATCATCACCGAATAATTGCATCGGAGCTTCACCCAATTCTACTTTGCCATTAAACAGTTTACTTCTTCGCCATCTATGCCCATGTTCCAAATAACGACGATGACCCATATAACAATTTTTACTTCGTATCCTCATTGAGTATGTTTGATGGTTACATACAGGATAAGGCATATACCCTTTAGTGCTCCACCCAGACAAATTCCCATAAGATGGAAAATCATTTATAGTCCACAAAACAGGAGCATGCATTATAAATGTTTCACCTTTAACAACATCAAAAGTTTGTAATCCAAATTCCCATAGATCGTTTAAGTCATCAATTAATGGTTGCATGTATGCATCGATGCCCTTACCATGAGCAGTAGGTCTTGGAATAAGCAAAGACAACAATATAAAAGGCTCCTTCATACACTTCTATAGAGGTAAATTGTATGGGACTAGAATCACCGGCCACATGTCATATGAAGTACTCATATTACCGAAAGGATTAAATTCATCTGAGGCCAATCTAAGTCAAACATTACGACTATCTTGTGCAAACCATGGAAACTTTCTATTAATTTCTTTCCATACTATTGAGTCTGTTGGATGACGCATAATGTTATCATCAATGTGTTTCTCTTTATGCCTCCTCATATCTATGGTTGTTTTTGTTGACATAAAAAGTATTTATAATTGTGGTTTAATAGGAAAGTACATCATTTCATTACGGTATAACTGGCATTGTGTATTTAACATATATATCATGCTTTATAAGAAATTTAGAAATTAGACCAAGATGTTATTTATTTTCATTATATCTCCTATAATATTCATCACCCTTACTAAATCTAAAATTTTCACCATTCTATCTAGTTATCTTTCTACGTCATCAAGAAGCACCTCTAAGATGTCTATTGATTGAGATTTTTTATGTAACAAATAGATATAATGTAAAAGCCATCAATAAAGGTGATGGAAAATTTTGTCCAATAAATAATGGAACATTAAAAGCCCATATATATTGATATGTATAATTTCAAAGAGGTGTGCTTCTTGTGGCTTCTTTCTTAACTATATGTTATGTATGTTTTCCTTTAATATAATCCACACAAAAATTCCATTATCATTAAAATCTAGATCCGGAAGGATTCCATTCTTTACTAATCTAACCATTCTTTCTTTGGATATGTGACTCAAATGCTTATGTCACAAGTAAATCAAAGTTTCTATTATAAAACCTTTTTTAGTACCAACATTATGATACAAGGTCAACAAAATTTATGTAAAAATATTATCTAGCCTTAATTTTTACAAACCATCACAAAGAACACCAAAATCAATAAGGTAGTTGTGTTTGGACAAATTGAAACATCTGTTACTAAATTTGAAAGAGTCTCTTATAGTTTCAAGGTTTGAAAAAGAATCTAAGTTTTAAGAAATTGTAGGAACATAAAGAAACTGAAAAAGATCTAAATGATGCCCTTCTTCTAAAATCAAATGGTAGGCTCTAATAGATTCAACTAGTGCTTTGAATTCAACTTTTCATTTCAAAGTATGATTTAGGTTATAAGGGATCTTTACATTGCGTTAGTGATATAAGTGGTACATCTAGTATCAATCTACTGGGTTTTATATGAAAGTTTAGCTAAATTTAATTAGAAACAAAATAAAGCACTAGGCTTACCTTTCATTTTAAACCATGTCTTACTCTTCAAGCAATCTTTATGATAATGTCCAATTTTATTTAAAAAAATAACATCTATCAATTCTTAGTTACTTTTTACATATTGAAGTAGATGACACGTCAACTTTATTCAGTAATGATTATTGAAGAACAGAAAAAAAATAGTTTTGTTGCATTTACAAATTCATTTTTCAAACTAGTGCCTATTCTACTCCTTAACAGCAAACATGTCATGAAATGTTACATTTCAAGTAACTGGATCCTCACTAAGAATAGTTCACATCTCATCAATGCCCAAACGAATCAAAACCCACAAAATTTCCAAACTTAATAATTTTACGAACAAGAGAGATGCAATCACACTTGATGAACTCGATAATCCAAATTCAGTAGCAAAAAATTCAAAAAATGGACACAATTTCATAATTTATAAATCAACAAAAATGGATATAGAAAGAGATTGTGAACAAGATAGAACAAAGCAAACCAAAACATCAAAAGGTTAAAAGTTCATAAACGAAAAAGAAGTTACCTTTCGATGAGATAAAGGCGTGAAGTGATTTAGTGCCTGTTTGGATCAGCTTTTGAAGGGTCCAAAAGCACTTTTGACTACCGCAAAAGCTGTTTTGAAGAAAAAATAAGTGTTTGGCAATACATTTCAAAAGCGCTTTTTCAGTAGAAACAGTTTTTTTAAAAGCTCAAATGCAGCTTTTTCGGGAAGCTGATTTTAAAGTGACTTTTAAAAAAGCTGTTTTTTAAATTGATAGCCAAACAGTCAACTAGCTTTTAAAAAAAGCTCTTCTCAGAAAAGCTTTACTGACAAAAGCTCTACTGACAAAAGCTCAACCAAACAAACCCTTAGTCAAGTCGAGACTGAACGACGGTGGTGGGAGATGGTAGGTGGTAGGCAATTTTGGGTTATAAAATGCAGACCTCAAATGTTTCTCGACTTTAAGGTCTGTATTGTTTTTTATGTAAAGTATACCTTATAGAAATATCATTTCGTAGGTGAATTTCTTACGGAATCACAATTTTGTAGGGAAATTCCCTACGGAATGGTGTTTTTGTAGGAAATTTTTTACGAAAACATCACTTCGTAGTAATTTACCTACAGAAACATATTTTCATCAAAAAAATCCCTACGTAGGGAAATTACCTACGGATTCACCTTTTCATAGGGAATTTCCCAATCAAAATTTTTTCCATCGATAAATTTCGTATGCAATTTCAACCAGGAATCATTGGCGCCTATTTTTACAACAACTTTCACTATTCTGTTGCTAAATTTCATTGGCAAAGTTTGCTGGTAAAATTTCCTCATCTTTTAACGACGGATTTTATTTTATGTTGCAAATTACTTTTTTTCCAACAAATTTACCTACGGAAAGTAATTTTCGTCAGCAATTTACTATGGAATTATTTTCCATAAGAAATTTTTTGTTGGTAATTTGCAATTTTCTTGTACTAAAATAAATCAATAGGTAATGGTAGAAAATTATTATGATTGGACTCAAAAAGAGTGACATTAATTTCATGCTCTGTATAATCGAAACATTGTATGATGAAAGGATTGAATTACACGGGTAAATCATGCACAAAAAGATTAGTCAATTTATTTTGACATTCTTAAATATTTGGATAGTCATGATACGTTGCTATCATGATACGTTACTAGACGTCAATCGTAATTTACGATTATAAATTGTTTAATTGTAGAATTAAAGATAAATTAAAAGAGATTTTAATTTACTTAATTCTAATTATAGATTAGAATTATAATTTATAATCATTGTCAATATATTGAAAAGCTAATGGGTCACACATATAGAACGGTTTGAAGAGAGCAAAGTTATTTTAATCAAGTTGGACTTCATTGTTAAGTTTGAGAAACTTTATGATAAAATATGAGATATTTAATAAATAAGGCTCAATATGAAATATTGGATTTTATTTTGCATAATTGGTATTTAATTAGAATTATTTGTAATTCTAATTAAAGATTAATTGAAATTAAAATTTAATTTAATTTCAATTAAATTATTAAAACATTTAAAACTTATTATAAATAGGCTTAAGCTATAATAGAGTAATATTTCTTACTTAACCCTCTCTGTAAGGATTACATAATTTTCTTAACTTGTTCTATAGATATAGACCGTTAGAAGCCAAATACTTATGTAACTACAGTGGTTGAGATGATTAGTTTCGAAAACTTTATGAGGGATGCGATAAGAAAAGGACCAAGCTTTGAAATAAGATATGAACTAAGATTATGTGTTTATCATTTTATAAAACTAAAGTGATTTTTGATTTGTAGGAAGTTCAAATACATAAAAAGTTTGTAATTATTCTACTGCGATTGAAATTGGATCCTATATGGATTTCCCAGCAACCTTATGATTTAATTCCAAATTTGAAGAAATTAAATTAGAAGAATATGTAAAATAATATGTTTAGCTTATGAATTTGAGAACTATGACAACGCCACTATCTTCAAACTGACGTTAAATCCTTACTCTGACGGTGATCACATGTTATGTCATTTGCATATTTATGGCGGACAGGATAATCTAAATTTACATCGGAAGATCTTTAAATGTCTTGAGCTGCTCTTGAACTAAAATATTTCCGTAGTTTTAATATGTTTCTTTCCTCAGCTATGAAAGATTAACCATTTCGGCCATAGGTACGCATCAACTCTTTTTACTAGAAATCGAGAGCAAACACCTTCCAATTGTAAACCATTCTTTCTTTCCTCTTCTCATCAATCACTGATAATGGAGATTCAATTTGAGCATGAGCACGTCTTGACTTTTTGCGATGAAAACAAGGAGAGTTTCATCACAAATTGCTCAACTTTTCCCCGTTGACCTCACTAGACATGACTTGTGAACTTATGGTTTAATTCCAAATTTGAAGGAATAAAATTGTGTCCTCAGCCTCCAATCTTATAGAAGCATATATAAAATAATATGTTTAGCTTGAACCGCTACCTTCAAATTGACGTTAAATACTTTGACAAAGTGATCACATGTCATTTGCACATGTATGGCAGATAGGATAATCTAAATCTGCATAGGAAGATGTTTAAATTTAGAGTCCCGAGTTGCTTTTACACTCAAAAAATTTTCATTGTTAGCTGCGAATATTGAAGATTAACCATTTCAGCCATACAAATCGTCAAAAAAACCTTGCCCTACGGTAAACCTTCTTTCTTGCCCCTTCATCAGTCAGCTTAAATTCTGATAACGGAGATCCCATTTGAACATGAGCACGTCGTGACATTTTGTGAAGAAAACACGGACAATTTCATCCACAATTTGCTTAAAATTTTCAAACGAGAAGAGAGAAACAGAGGAAAGTTAGATGGTGATGCAAAAGTTGTAGAGTTAGGTGATGATAATGATGATGATGATGATGAAGATTATCCCAAGTGCCGTGTCTGCTTCAAAATCATGGATGATGGTCCTGTCTATTTCTGTGAGGTGTGTGATGATATCTGGGTTCACAAATTATGTGCTTTTCTGCCTCTTGAGATGCGAGATTTATTGGACATTTTTGTCCTTCTCCATAAATTGGACAACTAATAATTGTAATTTCAGTTTTTGTAATAATTTATTAGTTAAGTTACGTAATTTGATCCTAACAAGGGTAATAAAGTGTCCAATAAATGATCTAGATTAATGGGTCGAAATCCAGGAAGAAAATAGATCTCAATTAGTGTAGACCGGACTCATATTGAGCTTGTGGTGGGGAAGCTCGATATAGAAACTATATATAAAGGTTAAGGTCTTCTTTAGTTACTTATATAATTTGTAAGCATACGGATCCTCTGACTCATTAGGAGTGCTTACGTCTTATGGAAACTGAAGAAAGGCATTAACTGAGTGTTAGTGATTAACTTCCACAAAGGTCCAGGGGAGATTGGAACTCATTTTGGTATCGGGAACACCTTTTGACCTCTGAATGGAACCAAAATCAAGTATTCTGCATTTCCTTCTTTTTTAACCCTTTCATGAACAATCCGGGACATGTAATAAGTTCTATCCTACGTGTTACACGTAATATCAAAGCAGTCACGTGATTAGGTTGCCGGAAACGAAGGTTTTTCAGTTTTCATTCATTATGCCCATATAGAATGCAAGGATGACATAAAGTTGTATCCTTTGTGTTTGTGGACTTTTTAGGATACTGATGAGAATGGAAAAACTTAACAACGCCCAATTAAGCCGTTACTTTTTCATATCCAACAAGAGTTGTTCTTGAAAATTATGTATTCGACAATTGAAAGTTAGAACTTTTGTTCTTTGTGAGCAACATGTCTCTACATAGTCCCACTGAAGAGGACAACTATACTCCTACTTTTCTTCTTATATGCGTGATAAATTCATAATCATCTCCAAACAAATTCTTTGAATTCATCGTGAAACAGAATCTTTCAATGTCTCGTAACCCTTGAACTATACATCAAATGTATCATTAAAGGGGTTAGTTATAATTGTATAAAATGTTATGAGATTTGGACCTTTCAAATTCCTTCTTATTCACACTCCTATAAGTATACATTGAATAAAACAATTTGTTCAATGAATCTGTAAGATTATATCCAATCTTTTGGATATCTTATAACTCTTTATTATCCAATTTAGTTTTAAACTTAATGGATAATGGATTCTTCAACCAAGCATCATATTCTTGAATCTTTAACTTTGCGTCTTTCAAAGACTTAACGTTTGATATCTAATATGAAACCTTGCTAATTGATTCAATTGGAATTATAAAAGGTAAGTCATTATACTAGGGCATTGTTACAAAAGAAATATTGTTGCATCATACAGTATCTCATATTGTATTTAGCTCCTTACTTAAATTTATATTCTTATAAATTTAGTTAAGAATGTATTAACAAGAAAATTTCATTCCATTTAGATAACCAAAAATTTAAACTCACTAAATCGATCTAATCGAAATGCTTCAGCATTCTCAATGCTTGATTTCTACTTAGATTAAAACAATTTGAATTTTAAAAAAATAAATCATTATTTTATTTAATACATATGACTATATCATATAAAATCATTATTAATCTAATGAAATATAAGCATTATCCTTCTATGAATTGTTATTCCATCTAAATGCATAAGATTTAACCATTCAATACCACCATCATTCTTTCATCAAAGGTTGATTTGGATATTCTTCAACTATACAAGTTTCACAAGTTCTATACGATTCATAATCAAAAGGATACATATATCCTAGTATATAACTTTATGATTGTCGTTATATTGATTTAACCAATTTGTCATAAAAGCATAATCTCGGTTATCTAACTTTTTATTCTTGCCATTTATGTTAAACATAAGTCTCCTTTGATCCAATACATATACAAACTATTTGCATAAACTTGGATTAACTACTTTTACTTAACAATCTATTTCTTATCATGCTTTGAACATTACAATAATGTTGAATCGAAATTCAGTATCAA
>JANZLX010000212.1:35037102-35052663 GCA_025531955.1 Erythroxylum orinocense
TAAGAAATGAAAGGAAGGATATCTTTTGGTTTCAAAATTTAGTGAATGTGATCATTACTGCTTTATTTTTATTGATGTCATGAGGTTTATTAGAAATGATCGTATCGTAATGCACCCTCATCGTAGGGTATGTAGCGATATAACCTACGGGCGTATCGGTGTATACTCTACGGTAAGGAGGCGCTACAAAAACACAATTGTGTAGTAGGAGTTAATTTGTGCAGTGGGCATTAATTTGTGAAGTGGACGTTAATTTGTGATGCGGGTAAATTGATATTTAAAATATATAGCTAATTTGGTGCAGCTCAATCGATGATTCTGATCTTTTTTGTTCATATTAGGAATTGGATTCTGACTTTTTCTTCTGTTTTGAGAGATTATTAAGAGCTTTTTTAGTGTCTAGTGCGAGGATGTTGGCGACTGATTTTTCTATGTTGTTTGCATGATTTTCTTAGACTGTTTATCGTCAATGGAGTGTTGATTTTTTGGTTGTCGTTTTTGGTGTTAGTGTGTAAAAATTTCATAAGTTCATGTTCCATTTTGTTGTTGTCTTTGTTGTTGGTTTTGTGTGAAACACTTTAGTAGTTGTTGCAGATTTTTAGTGAAGATATTGAAGCCTCACAGCAGATCTTTCGATGAACAACTTTCCGTTCTTTCGTTGATAAAGCAGCATATTTATGGGAGTTGTTTTTCTATCTCAATTATATTTAGTTTTTGTTCTTTATTATTCTAATCACTTGAGTTATTCATTTATTGTTCTTTCGTTAAAAGATAGATTAAGAAAATCCTCTATCGAGGTTAGTCTGAGGCAGTCATACTATTGGGTGTGAAATTCTTTAACGGAAAATGAGGTTGAGAGATAATGTCAAAGGTTGAGTGGTGTCGGCTCAGTAAAGCCTTGGATAAATCTATTGTACTTTAGTGAAAGTTATTAAGCTGGGTGAGGGCCCTATAGATGCAAGCAAGGTGTGTCGAACTGAGTTACCAAATTTATGGTGTTGATTTATTTTTTGGTTCTCTTAAATTTTCTGATCTTTTTGTTTGCCAGAAATGAATCGGAAAGTTTGCGAAACTACTACCCCTTCGGTTCTTCAATTGGTATCAGAGAAAAGTCACCGATTTAGAACTTGGTAGCAAGTTAGTGCAGATTCTAGTTTCGCGAACATGGCTACAAGAGAGGCATTACAGGTGGAAACTGGAAAAAGTTTGAATGATGCGGAAGATGAATCAGATGAAAACAAAGACTTGGTACTACTCACACAAAATTTTGGTAAATGGCTGAAAAGAATGAAGAAGGATATTGCCGACTTTAGACAATATGGCGAAGATCATCGAGTAACAACTCAAGACCCAAAAGGGTGAACAGAAGGCAAGGAGAATCCAATATCACGAATGTCAAGGTTTCGGACACATTTAATCCGAATGTGCCAATACTGTGAAGAAAAAAAAAAGAAAAGTCCTTCACAAGCACTGGAGTGAAAATGATTCCGAGAGTGACTATGATAGCGAAGAAGAAATAGCAAATGGTGCTGCGTTGGTTGCCTTACATAGCAAAAGTCTAGTTACTTACTTAACAGTAACTGAGAAGGAAGTAACTGAAGGTCGAAAAGAGGGAAAATTGGAAAATTTCGAAAACAATCCAGCTTAAGATCCAATATCAGATTATGATAGTGACAGTAGTGACCTAGATGATAAAAAAGGGAATATTTACGAGGGTTACAAAGCTATGCATGAAAAATGGGTTAAAACACGTAGAAAGAATGAAAGATTGAAGGAAAAGAATCTTTCCATGAAGAATACCATACAAGAGTTAGAAAAGAAGCTAAAGTTGACGTCGGATGAGCTTGGTGAAGCTAGAATAAAATTAATAAGTACTGAAAAGGGATTGAGGATGTTGAATGGATGCACGGAAAAACTAGATAAGTTGATAGAAACTGGTAAGGTTAAAGGAAATTTCGAAGGTATAGGCTATAAAGATGAGTGCTCGAAAATGAATGAAGAAAATTTTGATATGTTCAGATCAGTCCAGGATGTAGAAGCATCGAAAAAGAATAAAAGATTTATACCTATATGTCATTTTTGTGGAGTCATTGGGCATATAAGGCCAAGATGTTATCAGTTACTACAGATGTTGTTTCAAAGAAGACAAAGCCAAAAAAGTATACATCCTCCACAAAAATTTAAACATCAACCTTCAGTACTGAAATCTACTTGGATAAAAAGAAGTGAATTGCAAGCTCTCATAGTTTGTACATCAATGAAGGAAACTTTACAACATGGTTGGTATTTTGATAGTAGATGCTCACGCCATATGACGGGGAAAAGGTTTACTTAACTGATTATCAGAATTATATGGATGGTCATGTGACTTTTAGAGATGGACAGAAAGCTTCCGTGATTGGTAGAGGAACATTATGCTTGGATGGTTTGCCTCCTCTCAAGAATGTGCTCCACATCAATGGATTAAAAGCAAATTTGGTAAGTATAAGTCAACTTTGTGATGATGGTTTGCTAGTTAAATTTACAAGTGATAAATGTAGGGTACTTACCGAACAAGGAGAATGTATCGTGAGCAGCAAGCGATCAGCCGACAATTGCTACATATTGCAAGTCATAACTACGTGTAAGTCAGCTACTCATGAAAATGATGTTGATTTATGGCATTAAAGGCTTAGGCACGTAAATTTTGATCTTATTAGCAAATTGACAAAATTGGAGGCTGTGAAGGGTCTAGCCAAAATGAACAAAGAAGGAAAATCAATTTACAATGCGTGAAAAATGGGAAAACAGCTTGGAAAATTCGAGAGCTAAAGTGATGAAGGAATTTTTATTGGCTATTCAACTCACAGTAAAGCTTACCGAGTGTATAATCAAAGAACAAAGAAAGTGCAAGAGTCCATAAATGTTGTGATAGATGATGTATCTTTGTTGAATGGTCAAATGGCAAAAGAAAATCAATGTAACCAACCATCCAAATCAGCCCAAACAAGCAAAGAGACGAGATTGAAGAATTGCCCAGATCTGTAGTTAGTTGCTGCTAGGGAAGTAACTGTAGGAACTGATCTGTGGTTAGTTGCTGCGGAGGAAGTAACTGCGCGAACTAAAGAACTTTCAGTAACTTCGGATGATGAATCACCCAAAATACTAGAAGCTGATTTGAACCGAGATTCTTCATCTCGAATTTGAAGAAATCATCCAGTAGAAAACGTCATTGGAGATGTCAGCGAAAGAAGAAAAAAAAGAGAAAGAAAAATGGTTGATTATCGAGAACTTGTAGGCTACTTATGTTACACATCTTCATTTGAGCCAAAGAAAAAGATCAAGTTTGAATTTCTTCGAGAGGCGTGCTTTACATTTTTGAAGTATTTTTTTGTGCTGTTAAAAAATGAAATGTTAAAAAAGAGAAAAAAAGAAAAGATTTTTTTTAGTTCTTTAGTTTTTATGTTGCCATTATCGTCTCATCTTTTTAGTAGTTTTCATTCTGACTTCTATTTGGCTCCACCGAAGACTCCTCAGCTCTCTAATCAGTATGGATCTCTCTCATATATCTCTCTCTCTTTCGGGTATATCTCTCAGTGTTTTGAATGGTGGTAATTTGTCTTCTTGACGTGCTTATGATTCTTCCGCTACATCTATAGTTGATTATTATGATTATGTGTTTTAATACTATTTTGTCCCAAGGGGAAGACATTAGATTGTTTATGGTAAATGTTTCATTTAGGGGAGATTTTAAGGTATATACGTGACTATTCGTCATATTTTTTAGCATCTTTTTATCCCAAGGGGGAGAAATTTGGATAAATGGATAACTTGATGTTTGATTAAGGGAAAGTATTTGTCATATGGATTGAGCATTTGATTTATATGACCAATTATGTTATTTAGGGGAGTTTCATATTTGTAACAAATAATGCCAAAAGGGAGATATTGTTAAGATATCTGTTGTATATCTAATTATTAAATTTTGGCATTTTTGGATAATTAGACCTAGCAAATAATTCAGTTTCACATCCAAATTGATTGAATTTAAATTGGATATGGCTGGCTTGTTGGATTTTTGGATAATGGTCCAGTTGTGATAAAATTCTATTTTAAGTGGGACTCTTGGTTAAAGTAGTACTCTCAATACTTGAAGGATTGTGCACATCTCCTATCTACTGTTGATATCTATCTCTAACGTGAGTGTGTGAGAGAAGTTAATTATTCATTGAACAAACATTGTAGATATCTATTCCTAATGTGAGAGTGCAGTAAGGGGGTTTTGATGTGCGTATGTGTGGGATAGAGTTAATGTGAATTGGTGGTTCAATGAAACAATAGTGATGTGCGTTAATTTTCAATGAACAAGATACTGTGTTTGGAAGATAGTTGATGTGCGTTGAACAACCACGGTGTAGTGTGCATTTTATTGTTTATTGAAATACATTACGATTGTGTGATTGTTTAATTAGAAGCTATAATGAGTGGAGTGATGGTTTATAGGAGAATTGCAAGGCCGTAGGTGTGTCTTAATATATAGCAGAAGTGGATCTTGTGAGAGGAGCAATGGTGTTCTGTGAACAAATTTAGGTAGTGGTTTTTGGAGTTTTGACGATCAACACAACAGGATAATAGCTGAAGAAAATCTGTTTTTAAAGTGAGTAGAGCTTACGTTGGTGTTAAGTTGTTGATGTGTGGCCAAGTGCAGTGGCCTTGCATGGGAGTTTTAGAAAAACACAGCTATGTGCAGTGGGCGTTAATTTGTGCAATAGGCGTTAATTGGAGATGAAAAACACAACTAAACGAGTTCATGTTTTCTAGCTTGCGACATACCATGGGTTAACTTGTGATTTTCCAGACTTGCTCATCTAGGGTTGTGCATGTGTTCCTTTTGTAGCTTCATGTTGGTGTTTATGTGAATCAATCCATTGTTGTTGCGACGACTTCCAGATCTATTTCATTGGAGCGGAACTCATCGAGAAGTTGTTCTTTTCTATCTCAAGTGTATTTAGTTTTTGTTCCTTATTATTTTAATCACTTGAGTTATTTATTCATTGTTCTTTCGTTAAAAGATTGATTGAGAAAATCCTCTTTTGAGGTTAGTACAAGGTGGTCATACTATTAGGTATAAAATTCTTTCATAGGACGTGAGGTTGAAAGATAGTGTCAATAGTTGAGTGGTGTCGGCTCAGTAAAGCTTTGGGTAAATCTATTATACTTCAGTGAAAGTGATTAAGCTGGGTGAGAGAGCCCTGCAGATGTAGGCAAGGTATACTAAACTGCGTTACCAAATTTTTTGTGTTTTTATTATTTCGGTTTTGCTTTCTTTTATTTTGTTTGTGCCAAAGAAGTTTACAAAAAGTTTGCGAAACTATTAACCCTTTTGGTTTTTTAGAAACATTTGCTACTATAGCTTATTTAACCTCAATCCGTAGTCTTATAGTAGTTGTTGCTAGTAAACATTAACCATTATCTTAGATGAATGTTACCCAATAAGATTTATTGACTTCATAATGACTTGTATGGATTGAAACGAAGCTCCTCAAGTCTAGTTTGTAAAATTTATCTCCACTATTGGTCTTCTTGGGTTTGAATCTAGCTCCTGTGATCATGTATCGTTCATTCATAAAATGTCTTAAGGGTATACTCTCCTACTCCGTTATATTAATGACATGATAATTGTTAGCAACAATACCCATGGTACTTCAAATTTTAAATATGTAACATGTTGAGATGAAAGATTTGACTAATTTGAGTTATTTTTTTAATCTTAAAGTCCCATATGATCAATTTGCCAATTATTTGTCACAAGTAAATATGTCACAAGTCTTATCTCTCGATCAAGCATCAATGACATTAAGACTACTACTACTCCCCTCGAACCCAATGTTCACCTCTTTCCTATTAATGAGACTCTCTTTAATGATGGTACTCTTTATCACTAATTAGTTGGCAACCTTATATGTTGTCTCCTGTCCTTATAATACTCACGATGTTCATACCACGAATCAATTCATGTCAACACTTCATACCACTCACTTCATTACTGTTCTTTGTATCCTTTATTATATCATAGATATTCTCTTTTATAGTCTTCGCTTCTATCATTCATCTTCGTTAGAGTTATAAGCATACTATAATGTTAAGCGGGTTGGAGATTCAACTGATCAATGTTCTACTACTTGTCATTGTTTCTTCTTGGCACATCCCTTATTTCACGGTGCATTATGAAATTAATAGTTATCCCTTGATCTAGCAAAGAAATGGAGTACCAAGCTTTTGTAGATACTATGATCATTTTCTCTTCTTTTGCAACTCCTCTCTTTTAATTATGATAATTATTTCGCTATAAAAATTGCTCATAATAATATCTTCCATGAGCATACTAAACATATTGAAATTGATTATCACTTTTTGTTGATACCTTGTTATTAAAGGTACTATTCAACTAACTCCTACTTTATCACAATCTTAAATTCTAAATAGTTTTGCCAAGTCCCATGCATCTCAAGGATTTTATGAACTTGTTTTCAAACTTAAAATGTTCAACTTCTTATCGCCTTAAGTTTAAAGGGGATATTAACATATAATGTGCATATATACGTTATATTTATGTAATAACTACAGTAACATATTGTGTGTATATTCTTATATAAGATTATAATTAGTTTATGCATAGATGCCCTTTTATTTAATAATTTTACAAATATAGAAATACAAAACTTTCTTTTCTAGAAGTGTTTCTTCTTTCTGCATCTATAATATGGTCATCGATTATAACATAACCAGAATCGATGATAGACGACTGCAATGATAGTGAACAGTAACAGCAGCACAAGCAAGCTCCAATAGTTATGGCACAAAAAGACTTGATTTAATTTAAAGAATTTTTGTATACTAATATAGAAAATATGAAAAATTAATTACAAGATAACACTAATCAAGATAAATTTAAGTAATACATAATTGTTAAGAAATTAAATTGTAGTTAATATCACAACTAATAGATAGATAGAGCTAATATAAATTGTTCAGTGCCAAAATGTTTATGGCAATTTATTATGTTCATAAGCATAGTGCTCTGTCAAGGAGACTCATAATCATGTTTGTAATTTGAAGTGATGTTAGTGATTTGTCCCTCTCTCGATTACAATAAATTGTACATTTGCTTTAGTTCGGAATTTCGTTGACATGTACTCTCTAACAACTCCATCTTTATTAAACAATTAAGTGATTAACGATTTACTTTTTTTTTTCAGAAAAGAACCTTATTCTGTCAAATGAAGCATTTTTAATAAATATATTTTACATAAAATCTTAACCATATTTTTAGAAGGTGGGAGTATTCTTAAAAAATATGTAATCATTTGTTATTATATGTTTTAAATAAATTAAATAATTACGACTTAAATAATTTATGATGAACTCTTATTATATAACAAAGAAATGATGTAAAATCTCCATTGCACCTGTTGAGACGGATTGCGGTTGTAGTTAAGTTGTCATTATTCATGTTTCTACCAACTATTCGACCTTTTTGGTGCAAATGTCTTCTTCCACAACATATTGCAATATGACAATTCTCACTATTTAAAGTTTTGACTTATGAAAGTACAATTTTCATATTATATTAAATGCAATTCATATGCTTCAGCCAAGGTAACATCAAATAATGTTACCTAACTTTGACAGGAAGAGGCATTAAGAAAACAACCCATAACCAATAATATTTAGAGTTAAAATGTGGAACTTATAAAAAGGAGCGGGTCAACAAGAGTGTTGTCTCAAAGTTTTTGTGAACTAACTTAAATAATTGGTTTGTGAAATTAAGCATGAATAACGATTTGTTCAAGACATTATTTGTTTCCTGTTTTATCGTTGGATTAAGTGATTCATTGAGACTGGGAATTTTTTTATCAGGTCCTGTAGAGGCTTGGTTATGATAAACTTGAATATTTTATTTTGGGCTAATTATAAATATTATTAATTTTTTAATTATAATCCAACTTAAAAAAAAATGATAATTAAATATTTGAATTATCAATTTTTTAATATAATTTAACGTTAATGATTCTAAGTAAACTGATGTGGCAAGGGTGGAGGTGGAGTCAGTGACCCCACTCCCTCACTTTCCTCGTTCGATTACCTTCTTTGAAGACTCGTCTTCATTCCAGTATACATTCAGTGAAGAAGCACAGTAAAAAGGTCTTCAGCTAGGTGTGACTTTTGGCAATCCAAAAGGGTTCAACTTTCAAGGGAGTCACAAAGGAAACGGGTGAGTTTAAGACTTTCTTCTGATGTTTGGGACATATTCCAACAACCGTGGAAGATGGGGAATTCTCAACATCCACACATTGTCTAAGGGACACCATTTCAAGCGATCAAAACTCTCAGTTGTTAGAGACTTTCATTAGCTGTCTAAAGTTGTATTCTTTTGCCCAAGTTTCCTCCGTTTCCCATGAGCTCGTGGACCACTTTTTCATACAAGCTTAGTCTTATTTCGATCACTGCTCATGGACTTGGTTTGTCTTATCAGGTTCACAGGTTCAATTTAGAGCAATTACTGAAAAAACCGTAGGGTATATTAGTTTTGCAAATTCTTCAATCTACTGTATTCGTTTATAACACAATTAAAAATCAGAAAAATTAAACAATCAAAACCGAAATAACAAATCAACGCCGATATTTATTAACGCAGTTCGGCACATCTTGCCTAAGTCTGCAGGGCTTTCACCTAGCTTAATACTTTCACTAACAATAATAGTTTTATACAAGGCTTTAGTGAGCCAACACTACTCAACTCTTAACACTATCTCTTGTTCTCACTACCCGTGAAAGAATTTCATATCTAAAAGTACGATCGTCTTATATTAACCTCAACAGAGAATTTTTCTCAACAATCTTAGAATGAAAGAGCACTAAATAAATAACTCAAGTGGTTAAACAAAATTCAACATAAATGAGAACACTTGAGAAATAACCAAAAAACAACTCCCCTGTAGATTCAGTTCCACCGAAATGACAGCTCATGCAAACAAGCCTTAACAAAAAATCCAGCAGATTCCACACCACGATTAAATTTGGCAGAAATCACACAAAATACGGAACAACCCAACTATGACCCAAACAAGGAAAATCAACACTCAATCGTTACCACTCCAAGATGATACACCCACAAAGAAATCAGTTAACAAACGTCACAACCCAAGATGAAATTATATCAACATGGAGATTCCCCCGTTGATGCTTTCATGCATTGGGGATGGATCACTTTCGCTGGTTGAACTCAAATAGGGTTCATCTTCCGACCAGTGGCTTCCAATGTTACGTTTATGGGGTGCAGTTTGGAGAATCAATGGTCATGGCCAAGCTTTATGTCCACTTTTCTCTCTTAGACTTACCACCAACCCTTGAGATAAGACCTTCGTAGCAGACAATATTATGCACTTTGCTGCAACATAATCCACTCAATCACAAATACAAACTAGAATTCTTTCACACCCTTACCGTTATCCAACAACAACGTGATACACTCATACTCCTATTCAAGATAAACTTCTTTCACATGTGAACCATCATCTAAAACTTAAATTCAAATAAAAATTGACACATAACTACACCTCATTTTAATGTGGATTTTAAGACTTGCAATATCTTGAAGATCCAATAATCAAAAATGCCAAAATTAAATAATGAGACATAATAAACATCTTAACAATCTCTCCCTTTTTGACATTTTTGTCAGAAATAAGAAACACCCTCCAGATATATAATCCACATGAGAAAAGAACTCCCCTTTATTCCAACATCAAGTTCCAAAGAACATCCAATTTTCAAGTTCAAGAAACATACAAAGAAACAATAATGAATACTTATCCAATCATCTAAATTTCTCCCCCTTAGGACAAAAAGATACCAAAAAGTAAGACTAATAGTAACACAGATACCTTAAAATCTCCCCCTGAATTGAACAGTCACCAAAACAATCTGATGTCTCCCCTTTGGGACAAAACAATTTCAAAACAAGAATGCCTTTAATGTGATCAATCTTAGTGAATAAAGAAGCACAAAAATCAGCAATAGGTAGAGCGGAAGAATTATAAGCATGCCAAAATAACAATTTACCACCAGTCAAAACATTTGCCAACATATCAATACTCACATCAAAGTCATCTGCATACGACTGATCAAATTAAAAAATCCCAAAAATACATTCAATGAATCATAATCAAAATTAATTAATCTCCTTCTCACATAAACCATATGAACACATATTACCCAAACTTAAATAAAGAGAAACCAAAATAAAACTTGAAAAAATCTAGATGATAACTTCTTCGAGCCCCCTTTTTTGTTTTTTTAATAAACGTCATCAAACTATATTTAAAAAATGTAAAGAACATAGTCCCTATGCCCCTCGAAGAAATTCAAACCTGGACTTATTCCTTGTCACATTATCTCAGTCATGAATTGTCTGGTTGATTTCTTTATTTGAAGCAACTGACTTATCCTTAGTCTAAACAGTTTCTTCAAAAGCAGTAACTAGTTGTGAATCTGGACAATTTCTTATTTTTTCTTCACTATGTCTTTGTGCTTGTACTTTCCCTTTCTAACCCAAGAGTGCTTCGATAATATGAGTTGTTGCTAGAAATTTAATAGAGAATATCTAGATTTTCAGTTTTGATCCCTTTAAAACATCATTTGTAACAACTTGTAACATTTCAGTCTTATGTGCCGATTACTCCACAAAAATGATATGTAGGTATGAACCTCCAATTTTTCTTTGAGATTTCTCCTTGGACAGATCTGATCATATAAATTTTCTCATCATTCGACCTGGAATATTCACCTCTATAGCCAATGCCTTGAAGATCTCCTTTAGTCTTACCAATTTCCAACAACTTTTCTAGCTTTTCAGTACCTCCATTTTACATTCTTATTCCCTTTTCTGTACTGACCAGCTTCAACTTTGCTTCATTAAGCTCATCTATTGTAGATAACAACTTCTTCTCAAGATCTTGAATGGTGTTCTTCATGGTAGAGTTTTCTTCCTTCAGCTTCTCATTTTTCTTTCATGTTTGGACTCATTTAGCAAACATTAACTCATAGGCTTCATAAATATCTTCCTTTTTATCATCTGAATTACTATCATAATCCGAGATTGAGCTTTGAGCTGATTCGTCTGCGTTTTTCCTAGAATTTTTTTATTTGCTCACGTTTTCGTCATCGATTACTTCCTTCTTGGTTGTTGTAAAGCAAGTAACTGGACTTTTGTTGTATAAAGCAATTAGCGCAGCACTATTTACAACTTCTTCTTTACTACCATACTCATTTTCAGATTCATTCTCACTCCAAGTGCTTGTATAGGACTTCCCTTTCCTCTTCTTCAAGGTGTTAGCACATTCTGCTTGCATATGTTCGAAGACTTGACACTCTTAACATTGAAATTTTCTTCGCTTTTTTTTTTCACCCTTTTGAGTTTTCCCTTATTGTTTAAAATTACTATTTGATGAGCTCCCACCGTTTTGCCTAAAATCGGATCTATCCTTCACTTTTTTAACCACTTACTGAAATTTCTTGTCGATAACTTAATATCCTCATTCTCATCGGATTCATCTCCTAAGTCATTCATGATTTTACCAATCTTGACTTACAATGCTAATCCTTTGTTCTTCTCTCGATTATCCCCCAATAACAAATTCTCCTCAAAGTTGATAAGAATCTCAATTACCTTATCTAAAGACAATTTAGTGATATCATGGGCATCTTCGATGGCCACAATTTTTGGTATGAACCTCAGAGGCAACAGTCTCAATATCTTCTTAACCAATTTCAAGTTAGAGTACTTCTTCCCGAGTTGATGTGCTTGGTTTGCTATATCACGCAGTCTCTCATGGAAGTCTCCAATGGTTTCACTCTCATCTACCTTCAGTTTTTTAAATCTCATAGCCAACATCTGAAGTTTTGAGGCTATCACAGATTTCGATCCGTCATATATAGTCTGCAAAATGCCCCACGCTTCTTTCAACGATTCACAAGCTGATATCATAGCAAAGTGACCTTCATCAACTGCACTGAAAATGGCATACAAGACTTGAGAATTTCCAAGCGCTCTCTCTTCTTCATCCCTTGTCCTCTCAAATACATCTTTAAGCATTGCTTTCCCCTTTTTATTAGTCATGATAGGATGTGTCCAGCCATTTAAAACTGAGTTTCATGCTTTTGTTCCTTGTACCTGAATGAATACTCTCATTCATGATTTCCATGTTGGATAATTTGAACCATCTAATAATGGTAGCCTGATGATTGATGTCCCTTCTCTTATAGCCATAATTGTGAAACACGAATCTGTACCAACTTGATTTACCAAGTTTTGATTTTGCAATCCTCTCTGATACTAATTGAAAAAATCGTAAGGTGTATTAGTTTCTCAAACTCTTCGATTTACCGCGGTTGTTTCTAGCACAATCAAAAATCAGAAAAATTAAACAATTAAAAGTGAAATAACAAATCAACGTCGTTATTTGTTAATGCAGTTCAGTACACCTTGTCTATGTCTACGGGGCCTTCACCTAGCTTAATACTTTTACGAACAACAATAGTTTTATACAAGGCTTTACTGAGCCGACACTACTCAACTTTTAACACTATCCCTCATTCTTACTACCCGTGAAAGAATTTCACACCAATAGTACGATCGCCTCGTATTAACCTCAACAGAGGATTTTTCTCAACAATCTTATAACTAAAGAGCACTAGATAAATAACCCAAGTGGATAAACAAAATTCAACATAAATGAGAACACTTGAGAAATAAATGAAAAACAACTCCCCTATAGATTCAGTTTCACTGAAACAGGTCTGAAAGTTGTCACCACAAACTATGGGCTGATTCACGAAAATAGGAGTATTAATTCACAACTACAATAGGAAGACATCAAGTATGACAGCCCACGCAAACAAGCCTTCATAAAAAATCCAACAGACTCCACACCATGATTAACTTTGGCAGAAATCACACAAAATACGGAATAACCCAATTGTGACCTAAACAATGAAAATCAACTCCCAATCGTTACCACTCCAAGATGATGCACCCATAAACAATTTAGTTAACAAACGTCACAGTCCAAGATGAAATTATATCAACATGGAGATTCCCTTGTTGAAAATGTCAAAATTAATAAAAATCTTAACAATGTCAAAATTAAATAATGAGAAATAATAAAAATCTTAACAATTATAATGCACATTAGGAAATCCAGATTGAAATTGCCTGATTGATAGTACAGATTAGATTGCATATTGTGACTTTTGAGGTAAATAATGCATTTTGGTTCCAAGTGGAAATTAAAGGTTGCATGGTAAAAGACAAAACACAAATCAAGGATTCTAGATATTCCACTACAATTCTACAGAAAACCCAAATAGCATATAACAATAAAGGATCACACTTTGGTTCGCAACTGGCTTAATTAATCTCAAGAAAATGAAAAAATAAATCTTCTGGTGATAAGTTTCCTTTTGAGAGAGAGTCAGTTTCTAAGAGAAAAGCAAACGAAAGAAAATTGGGTATGTCTGATCAACCTTTTAATAACATTGATTATTAACAGCATAAATAATTTACGCTTTAAAAAATATCTTATTTGGTGCTAATTTTCAAACCAATTTATAATTTCATAAAATATGTTGTAATTTAAGATGCTCAAGTCAATGAACAAGCTTCAAGCAAAATACATAGTATCACACCAGAAAACCATAACCTCTTAACTACTAAGCTTAACTTCTGTCACAAATTCTAGGCCACAAAATCATATAGCACGACGATCCTTCAATTCTTAAATCAATGCTTTCAAGTTCGAATCATAGGAACCACCTTCTTCAACAGCTTTCTGTTAATGGACATTTTGTATTAATTTTTGATAAATAATTTGCTAAATTATTGTCCATTTACTGTTTAAATGACACTAATTAAGAAGTTATTTGTTGTAATTTCAGGTACACATTTAAAGAAGAAAAAAAACAAAACGTTAGCGTTTTTGGCCAAGAGAACAATGAGAAATGTGTATTAAAAAATAGCATCGACATGGAGACAAAAGTTGAGTGTTGCAGCAAGAAAATTGAAAAATTGGAAGTTTGGCGTGAATGAAAAGGAGGCTTAAGCGTGGTTATGTGGAAAAGCATAGAAGAAAATCCAAGAGAAAAAGGAGGCTGGAGGTGGCTGCGACAAAGAGAAAAAAGAAGGATTTTGGGTTAGGCGTGAAGCAAAGTTTGACATTATATAACAAACAAAATAAGAGTTGGCTGGCGGCGTTGATAGAAGAACATGAAGACAAGAACGATGCTTAAAAGGTGGAAAACAATCTGTTAAACTCACGTAGAAAGCTAGCAGCAAAAGGAGAAAAAATCATGTTTATATGCGTGAATTTAGGCATGAAAGAAGGGCGTGGATATTGAATAGGAAGAGGAACATCACAAACGTTGGCGAAAAAAATAATAAAAAGAAGACGATGAAGGATTTCCAGAAGCTGACTAACGCACAAGCCCACTTGAAAACACTCTCCATTCACGTTACACCACAAGGGAGAGACCCATAAAATCATAAAACTCACATGAGAGAGGGCTGGACAGAGGAGAACGTGAGCTGGTAGAGGAAAGTAGTTAACGTTACAGCTAGGAAAGGCAAAAACGTTAGAGGATTTTTTTGGGTTTCATCATTTTTACACTACTCCATCACTAACATACACTTTCTATCTTGACAACAGCAGGTGGCTTTAGCTAGCTAGGAATCACGTTACAAGCTGGTGGCATTTTTTGGACCAAAAAGAAGCAGCAGCTGGTGGCGTTATTGCTGGTTGGAGAGCTTGTCCATCATTAATCCTCTACACTTACAAGTTAGCTGGTGAAGAAATCGCAAGCTGCCATGAGAAAGTTGTAGTTGCTGTTGGAGACGTTGAAGCAAGCAGCTGGTGGACTTGAAGAAGCTGGAGCATCCACGTTGCTTGAGAGCAAAAGCAACAGCTTAGTAGTTGATAGCTGTGGAGAAGAGAGGACGCTGATACAAGACATAAAGGAAAAGAACGATTTTAACAGCTGGTGGTTTAAAGTAAAAGAAGCATCTACGTTAGTGGAGGCAAGAATAAAACATTAGATAGTGGAGACACATTGATGGGGTTCAAGCACTTGGTGGAGGACGTGACAACACCATGAGCTGGTGACTAATATCAAAGGACGTTAGTGCTGGGTGTTGGAGAACAACAAAGCAGCTGGAGAAAAGCAAGTGGAAGCAGTTGGAGAGATGACACGTTGCAGCTGAAGAAAAAAAAGGGGGTGTTTTAATTTGTTTTATTTTTATTAATTTCGTATTAATTTTTATTGTGTGGATTTAATCAATGCAAACATATATTAAGACCATAATTTATGTTACATTGATAAATATGTGTGAGTAAATTTTTCTTTTCGGTTAAGGTTAAGATTGATATTGGATTGAGATAATTTTTGTGGTATTGATTTTTGCTTGGTTAAATGCATAATTAATCTTAATTTAGCTTGATCACCTAGATTAAGACCTTAGATGATTAA
>JANZLX010000212.1:35052763-35070654 GCA_025531955.1 Erythroxylum orinocense
GGTATCATGTGGCCATGCGCCATGAAGGGTAAGAAAAAAATATGCAGCTGACGATCTTCACTCCCCATGTGACCTTAGTTTCTCTGAATGTAGGAGAAGAAGCGAATTCAGAACAGATGATAGTCACAGATAGTTTGTACCTTGAAGGAAAGAAAAGAAAGCTGATAAAGAAGCTAAAGCTACAGATTACACTCAGTCTAGAGTCTAGTTCCGCCTAGTTTACTACCATGAACATGATGTGTATATAGGCCAAAAGGTCAAGTGAAAGCCAGCGGTCAACTACGCTTGTTTCTTATAAATAATTTCCAGCGTTACTCGACGACGCCTCATGCATTTAATGAGTAAGCCGCGACCGCCAAGTTTCCGTCTCCTGAAAGAACGGGAAGTATAGTATAGACTCGATCATGAGATAAAAGTCTTTGAAATCTTGTTCTGTCAGCTTTCTTAACCTGGCACCGGGACAAAACGTGTATAATTTTAGACATGACCCTAACATGAGGGGATGTGAATCATGTGATCCTCTGGCCACTAACAGGGAATGAGTGCCAGGGTCAGAATCGGCTGCTTTGTTTGTTCCAGCTAGTGACATAATCACTTACGTCAGTAACTAGCACATTGACGCAAACCGAAGTTCGAAAAAGGGGGATGGTTATCTTTTAGCTTGAGGCGTCAACACCTTCGTGTACAGGTGGCCTTCATGAACATTCAAACATTCAAATAGCAAAACTACTATTTATACAGTAGTTTAAAATTTAAGATTAGAGTTTTATAAAATGAATCAAACAAAAATTAATTTAGGTACAGATAATTTAAAAATATCTTCTTATAATTAAAATCTTTCTTAAAAAAAAGTTACAAAATACTACTATTTTAAGTATTTATTTAATTATATAAGGATCTCTTAATACAGTCGTTTAAAATTTAAGGTTAAAGTTTTATAAAATAATTCAAATAAAAATTAATTTAACTATAAATAACTTAAAAATATTTTCTTATAATTAGAAACTCCTAAAAAAGCTACAAAACACTACTATTTTAAGTATTTATTTAATTATATAAGGATCTCCTAGCACCGCCCTTTACATCTTGAATTTTGATACTTACTTGTCAAGCTTATAGTAATTTGATACTCGAGAATCAAGCTTTGCTTTTTAATTAGGTCCTCTCCGGACTGTGGTTGTAGTTAAGGGTCTAGTTTCAATTTTTAGGAATCATGAACATCGAGTAAAATGATTGCATTAACTACCACGTAGATTGATGCATGCGTACTACAAATAAATTATCCTTGTTCTTATTAATTTTGGTGGCAAATTGTTTGAGTCAGTCATAGGCTTGAACCTAATCTAAGATTCCATTTTTAAAAAAAATCCAAGGTCTAGCTTAAAGTCTAATCAATCTAGATTAGATTTACAGGCTGTTTAGAAACTTTTGAATTAAATTATTAACGAATTGAATTTAATTACTTTAATGAGATTGAATTTAATTTAATTTACATTATTTGGAACAAACTCAGTAATATTATAAATGAATTCAATTATACTGGTTGGAGTAAGAATGAATGTAGTGAGAAATAAAAATGAATATTGAATATAGTTAGAAATAAGAATTAATATTATTATTATTATTATGATGGTTGATTAAAAGAAAGGAAAGATTACTATTACCATTAACAGTAGTTGATTTGTAAAAAATATTGAGAATAAAATTGTATTATATTTTAATTAATTAATTAATTAATTAATTAATCACATTTTAATTACTTATATTGTAATTAATCAATTACAATATAATGATTAATTAAAATATTGTAATTAATTTTAATTAATTATATTGTAATTAATTAATTATATTGTATTTAATTAATTATTAATAATATTTTAATTAATAGTCTTTAGAATCCAATCAAGTGAAGCACAAGAGAGTGGAAAGTAAAATAGTCCAAAGAATGAAAGAGCAAAAAAGCAAGACGCTGCCTTTGAATGGCACAGAGTAATTCTTTGATGAATGTTTGGTTATAAACTCACAACAAACAATAGTTTTTTATTTAAAGGTGTCTTCTTCAAGCTTCAATATAATTGAATTTCTATACTTGGAGGAGTGAATTCAATTTATAAAGAAAATGGACTTCAATTACATACATGAATTGAACCCGTCTATTTTTGTATTTCCAAAAACCTGAATTGAATTCAATTGCAGTATTGAATTCAATTAACACCTTTCCAAACACCCCCTTGAGTTGCTCTCTCTCTACTGCTACTCCTCAACTGCTACAACCGTCTTCAATTAGCCATTAATTTTGTTTCCACTTTCTACTAGTTGATTTAGTCAGACCTACGTGAAAAGTTCTCTTTTTTTTTACAGAAGCTGTGATTTTTCCAGTTTTATTGTTATGTATGTGAATGAGGTTGTCTTCAAAATGTTATTCACTTGTGTTTAATAAATCTTAGTTCTCATTAGAGCATTTTCTAATTTTTCCCATTTGTTTATTTATTTAATTTCTTCTTCTTCTCAAATCTATTTGGAATTTACACCTATTAACTACCTTGTCATCTGCTTTACCATCATCTCGCCAGTCTTTCTCTTCTATGTCACTGATTTACCTACATTCTACTTCACCAATCGTGTACTATTTTCTATCGTATGTAGTTTGCTTCATTGGTTGTCTTCCCTTCTCTTTCAGTTGTCGTCTATTCTTTATCATTATCACCAATTTGGGTTTTATCAAATTGATTTTCAATCCTCTTCTAAACATTTTCTCATCTAATTTTTGAAAAAAACCTTATGCTTTGCTTAATTCTTTTTCAAGTTTGGAGTGAGCCCTACAAAGGAGACATCTTGAACAAATTGTGGGGGCTCAGTGGTATCAGAGCCACCAGGTTCGACTGGGTTTGCCCAATGTCACGAGTTCGATTTCCCAAGTGATAATAGGTCTTGGCTACTTGCGTAAGTCCAATCTCAATTTGATATTGTGGGCTTTGGAGCAGGGGGTATAGTTAGGATTTGGTTTCACCTCTCTTGTAAGGCCTTATGGGGGATCAGTGGTATCAAAGCCATCAGGTTCAACCTGAGTTTGCCCAACGTCGCGAGTTCGATTCCCCGAATGGTAACACGTCTCTGTTGCTTGCATAACTCCAATCCCAATATGATAATATGAGCTTTAGAGTGGGGTTATATTTAGGATTTGGTTTCACCTCTCCTTATAAGGCCTTATGGCGGGCTCAGCATAAGATCCTCGAAAAAGGCGAGTGTAGAGCATACTTATCTCTGCATCTAGGCAGATAGGAATATGATTCAAGGCTTGAGGTTTTCAGGAGAACAAGAAACTTAGAAAGAAACACTCAAAACAAACTTCATTATTAATTCAACCGTTCGAAATAAAGCATAGTTCAACTGTGCTTACAAATGAAGAGTAACCTTGCTTTTATGCGAAACAAAGGTTAAAAATGTAAATCTACTTGAGACACACTCATTATATCTTTAAAAAAGAAAATTACTTTAAAGTACAATGATGACACCTTTATCAAAGCTACTTTGAAAAAGGAAACTACTTTCTAAAAGCAAACAATAAGATGATAATATGGAATCCTAGAATAGTGTTTTGTGGGCCATCTTTCATCAAAAGACTCCAAAGTAAAAAAGCAAACTTTTTAAAAAGTTGCGTCCCATAATGAGAATTGGGATCCAAGGCATCCAAGGCATTAGTTGTCACAAATTGGTTCGTGCTACGATTGAAGATTGAATAGAGAGTTTGGATCACTTAAGCTATCAGTATTATTCTGATAAGTCTTTTGTCGTTTGCTAAGATTGAGCTCACACGTGTGAAGTTTGTGTAGGAATTAATTTAACTCATCTTCATTAGGACTATAATGATCATCATTGGGTCTTGAGCATCCTGAAAAACTGAGTTATGAGATTGAGAAGGTCCTGCCATATCTGTAACTAATTCCTCTATGTCATATTGAGGACTATTGGAACTTGGGATATCGACTTCTAGTGCATCTGGTTCACCAGGAATAAATTCACCGGGATATGGTCTAATAGAGGTGAAAAGAACTGGTATATCTAGAAAATGATTTATTTCTTTGAGAAAATCTCGAAGAACATGAAGCACGCTGTTTTGATGTCGTGACCAGTATAATGATATATGATAAAATTGGACCTGATGTTTTGTATAAAGGACACCAGCATGTGTTTCTCAATATGGACGATGGAGGATGAAGAAGCAATGCGTAGATTGTTGTCTAGCAGAAGCTTTCCATAGATGATGTTATGAGATTATAAGAGAACATTTTTGCTTTCATTATTCTAATGGTTGAAACCATTCCAGAAATGTCCATAGTAAAAAGCTTCCATTGTTTATGTCACAGAGATGTTGATAGAACTGAAAAGGAGATATGATAATAACACAAGCATAAAGGGCAGAGAGTGCCTAAAGATACCATAATGTGTTTTCAGAAAGAGGATCAGCGAGAAAGTCACATTTATGTATGAAGCTTTGAGATTAAACATTGTGGGACTTCTAAGAGAGTTATGTTCACTAAGAAACTGATGCAAATAATAAAATAAACTCATACGAGCAAGTGAGACAACTTCAGACACATTAGTAAGACTACTAGCTATAGAAGGAAAAGATTTCATTGTGAAAGCAAAGAGAGGTTGACTAGCCATGCTAACTTGACAAAATTGTTGAGAAGTTAAATGAGTTATAACTATATTTGGCTGGAGAGAAAGAAGATACTTATAGAGAGAAAAAGTATCTGAATGGTCTAGATGCCATGGTGGATGTTGGTGAAGTAAGTTGGGTAAAGATGAAATGTCAGCATTTTAGTGAGTGTTACTAGCATCAGTTGATAACATGTGTTGTCCTGTGACAGAAATCTTTAAAGAAGGATGATCTTGAAAAATCTACTTTAAATGTTGGACAACCTTGGTTTGTTCTTTTTCCAAAGAGGTTGATTCTTTTTCAGAATTTTGGATAAGCTTAGAGTGTAAGCTGCCACATATGGTATGAATTCTTGGATATAATTAACAATTCCAAGGAATTGTTGTATTTGCTTGACGGTGAGATAATTATCAGGAAAATGTAACAGCTCTCTTGCAATATGTGAACCAAGATGAAAGAATCTATCTTTGAAATGCAGACCCAGAAACTCAATTTCATTAGTGCTAATGATGCTTTTCGAGGCTGAAAGCATAATGCCATACTCTTTGGTAAGATTCAAAAATCTTTCCAGAAGGGTCTGGTGTTCCTCATAGGTCTTTGAGAATAATAAGATATCATCAATGTAAATCAGTGCACTGTAGAGGATAGGCTCACAGATCTTGGTCATTGTTTTCTGAAATAGTGATGGGGAGACTTTAAGCCCCAAATGGCATAACAGTCCATTGGTACTGTGCATTGGGAATGCAGAATGTTGTCTTATATCGTTCAGTTGGGTGAATACCCAATTGCCAAAATCCTGCCTTAAGATCAGACTTGGAAAAGATAACAACTTCTTTAAGAAATAGTACCTGAGTAGTTTTCTTTGGAAGAGGAAAACTTGTCATCTTATAGGAAAACATTCAGAGTTTTGTAGTCAATGACTAATCGCTTTTTTCCACATTTCTGCTCCGAACGTTTATTGACATAAAATGCTTGGCAAGCCCAATACGACTTTGTAGTCTCAGTAAGTCCTTGCTTCAAAAGGATAACACACTCATCTTGTGTGAGCTTTAGATCATTAAGGTTCATCCCTGGATGTGTAGCTTTCATAGGATTGATATCCTCGTTCTTCTTAAAAGGTAGACTTATAAAGAATTCAGCATTTTTCACAAAGGATATGTTTGAAAAAAACAGTGTATGAGATTCAGGACAATATTCCAACAGTTTAACTCGAAGTGCAATGTAACATGTAGGAACTTGAGTAAGTTTAATCACATTTTTTATTTCAATGTATAGACTAAATAGTGATTGATACCTGAGGCCAATGGGTAGGATCTATAATGGTGAGGCTTCATTGTATGTATCCATACCAATGAGAATGTCTGGGCCAGGTAGATTGCTTCCAAGAATTTTAGTCCAAACTGTACACTGAGGAAGGAATCGAATCCCGATTCTTCTTTTTGTAATTAACCCAATCTTGAAAGAGTTAACATCATCAGTAGTGAAATATTCACCATGAGAAGTCCAAACGTCAAAAGATAAGATGTTGGGTTTCATAATCGTATAACTGGATCCAGTATCCATAAACTCAATAGCTTTATGGGCCTATCATATTTGTTCTATTTAAAGAGTTGGATCTGGACATAAGGTCACTGAATTGGAGTACGGTCTATTTTCATACAAGTCTGTTGTAGTATGTATAGAGAATCATCCTCTTGAGAATCAAAGAAAGTAGAGGACTCTCTATCTTCTAATGTTGATACAGAAATAGCAAACTTGGTTTCCTCATCTTTTTGAGATTGTTCTTCGATTAATTCTTCAAAGTTGTTGGAAGAATGAATATGCAGAATGGATTACATCTTTTTCAACAACTTAACATCTTTCTTTGTTGTGTGAGGACATATACGTGCAATGTGTCCATGTTGTCCACGGATGAAACACCAAACATGCTTTTGTCGATGTGAATATTTCTTGAAGAACCGAACAAATATTCTCTTTTTTTCGTTCTTCCTTTCATAGGTTTTCTTTCAAGGCTTGTAGCCTTCCTTCTGTCTGTGGAACTTTCTCCTAGAGTAGACTTGACAAAGATTAGCTTTCTTCTTGCTATGACACTCATAAGTATTTTTATGTTTGCAGTTAATATGGAGATAAGGCTTTTTGTAATTCTGTTTGAGAACTGGACCACTTTTAATGATATTCTTGAACAAGGTATGTTGATCACATAACTTATTAAGATAAGCAAGAGCAAGTTGGTAGATTTCTCCAAGAGATATAGTTGACATGTCTCATTGTAGAGAAACTATTGTCCTTTGTAGTTCCGGTTGTAGTTGATATGGAAGAGATAAGATATAAGTATATTACAAATTAACATCATTCTATCCATTCAAGAGATAGTATCCTTCCGTCATTTGTTGGCAATGCTTCTGAATATGACGTTTGTCAAGTGAACAACATTTCATTACAAGGTATTCTTGACGGATCTACTTGCCAATAAGCTCAAAGTCACCAATAAATTCTTTGTGGATTACTCTAAGAAGTGCTCCTGCTGTAGTGACTTAGATGTACTAAAGTCTTTGGTAATTATTTATACTTTGCCACCATTCTCGCAAAGTACTAGTGAAACGAAATGTGAATTTGGGCAAAATATCTGGCAAGGGATGATTTGGTCTGGTCATTTGAAGATCAATCTAGGCACCAAATTCATGTATTCTATCTCTCCATTTCCTCGGAGGTAGATCATCAAAAGTAAACTAAGGTCTAGATAAAGGATTGGTTTGAGCCCGTGCAACTGACTGAGTTGGTGTTAATTGTGGTGCTGATTCAGGTCTGAAAGATTCAGTACCTGTAGATTCTACTTCACTTATTTCAGGTTCAACTTCAGTATGTTGAGGCATTGTCATTAGAACATTTGATAATTCTGATAAATCAGCAAACTGTGCTGAAGAATCAGTAGACGACTCAGAGATCTGTTCAGATGATTACTCTGAGATAGATTCAGAGATATCCTCAGAGGCTTCAGATGATAGGACAAATGCCTCAAAATAAGCTTTTGTATTATCTGATTGAGAACAAGAATCTTCTGCAATATCTTTAGGTGCGAGAGTTAGAATGAACCCTGTCTGTGGCACTTTGTCCTTCCCATGAGATGAATTGGAAGGTTGAACTTTCGATGGAGACGTTGGAGGTGTATGAATCTGTAATGGTTTACTCTAATGATTAACTGGTTCAAATAGTGTCTAAAAAGATGATGGCTTAGGAACCCTTGATTTCTCAGAAACTCGTTGCTCAGGAATTCTTTCAGATTTTTGCTTTGACTTTGACCACTTAGGTTTTTCTGGAGTTGTCTGAGGATGAATGTATTGTCTAATCAAAGGATAATTAAACTTGAATACTTTGATTAGTCAGCTTCTTTTGGATACTTTTGATACGTCAGAGATGGGTATGTTGGCTGAGTATTTGGGAACAATGAAGTAGATGAGCCATACACTATCCTTGATCGTGCAGAATGCATATCAGCTTCCATTTGTTGCACAATTCCTTATATCTTTTGTATCTCACGAACTTTAATTTCAAAGTTAGGCGCCATATAATGGGTAGAGATATAGTATTTGAGTTTAGCATCAAGGCGCTGAATCTGAACTTTGTAAGACTCATATATTTGTTGAATTTGTTTAAGGATTGCTCGACTTTGTGATGAGTAGCAAAGTTTTGTTGACTGATTCCATCCAGCTTATAATCAATTCTTCTCAGAACTTTGTTCTGTGCTACTGCGTTTGATGTTTTCCATTTAAAAACTTCATCAGAAGGATTTGATACGAGTGTACCTTGTGAAGTGATTCATATGGCTCGAATATAAGGGTTATAGACAACCCTTGTTGATTCATCAGCACTCTTAGTTAATGAAGGAGAATCTTCCTTGTATAGCTTTGCCATCATACAGGGTATAGGAGTAGGAGTCATAACAGGAATTGTTGGCTTCCTTTGACATGTAGACAACTTCAACATTTCTTGAAGAGATTTAGGTATGGATCTTTCTATCAATAGACCTTTAAGATAGCTACAATTTTCTGGATCTAGATCATCTTTATGTGGATGATACTGCTGAGAAGGCATACAACGAGGTTTAGGCTTTTTCTTCATCCTTCTCCTTCTTGCATATCGTTCATCATCATCATCACTATCTAACTCATAATTGAGATAGACTTTATAGTCGGGTTCGCACATAGATAGATCGACATCCCATACAAATTGTCCATAATAAAGACTAACATAGATTAGATCTCTATTAGATTTGAAGTAATAAATAAGAGGACCAGATTTACCTTCCGTATGTGAAAGTATGGGCTGCATCATAAGGATTTCCCCAAAGGTAGAAGGTCCGGATGGATCTTCATTGGGCCGTGTATAGATGGACTTAATAGTTCCATCTAGCAAAGTCTTCAGAATCGAAGGAATTATCGTATGAAAAGAGTGCCGATGAGGTGCGTGGAACACTTTTTGGTAGTTTGTGATCCATTCAGTAGGCATCAACTTTTCAAGCTCCTATACTATTAGTTGCTTCAGGATCTGAATGATTAGAGCAATCAGCAACCATATAAACAGCATCTGAAGTGGAATTAAGAAAATTGAGGTCCATAGCATGATTCTGTAGATGATAGATCATCTAGTGGTGTAGCGTAGTCATGATGTTTTTAGGATCTTGATCTACTCTAGTGATCTAGATCTGAACTTGCAGACATTCAGAAAAAGTAGTATCATCCATCCTAATGTTGAAATCAGGTGTTATAGTCAAGATCACACTTCTATTGTTAAGCATTGTCAACAAGGTACCAATAAGAGCATTTGGTACATTGTATAGGTAGTGTCTAGAAGAGATATCCTGGCTGTCGCAAGTATTTCCTTTCTTCTATGAAAAGTAAGAACAAGACATATAGCTCCAACATGAAGATGTGTATGATTTTGCTCCTTTCATAAAGAAACAAGTTCTTTAGGAATCTCAAGCTTTATGTATTGTTCTGCAGTGGTAGATCTGAGATCACTGTTCTAATCTGGAACTCTGGATGATTTCTTTTATTTTTGACCTAGATGTAGACAAAATAGTACGAATTTTTCTCGTCCAAGAACTATTATGAGAATATATACTGTACGGACTTAACAAAGATAAAGAAGACTCACAAATACGATTTTTTACAAGTACATGGGTAATTTCTACAAGATTTCCTATAAGATTAGATAACGCACACTTTACACTAGAAGGTAAAGAAGACATAGACAAAGTAGAAGATAAATGAACATGATTGTTTTGCGTTTCCATTTTTCTTGGTGGCTCTCTCCCTACTCACCCTTAACTTAAATCAATGTTACCACCATCCAAGATGCAAAAGTATTGGCTCTATTTTCCCTCAATTTTTCCCTGACGGGTAAGATTGGAAACTCGAAACTGGTTAGGGGGCATAGTTCTTAAAACTCAAAAATCAGTTGGGTTGGATACCTACACTGTATCGAAAACACGATGGCTCGGGACGAACCAACCTGTCTCTGGCTGAACCTACTAGTTTTGATACTAGTTTGGGTGAGCCCGCACCATTTGGTTTTCTCCCCTCTGGCCTTTGGGTGAGTGCTCCTTGTTCCACCACTTTTTGTGGTTAGAGTGGCAGGGACGCGTCGAACCCAGGACCTCAGGGTTTTGTTGGGTGCAAGACCCATGCCTCTCACCACTTATAAATATTATCTTTCCTACCCAGTCTACTGCAAGTATCACCAATGAACCTCTTCACGCCAAAGTCAAAAAATTTGTCCATTATAGGCTATGATATATTTGTGCTGACAAGTCCTATGACAGTCAAATTCTTTACAAGCCCACAATTTTCACCACAGCGAGTCTTCATGACAGTAACAGCTCGGCATAAACCTCAAACGACGAGCCGTCCGACTGATCAGAGATGCAAGCGTCGCGGCAACCTCTCAGGAGGGAAAGTAACAAATCATGAGCAAATCCTAAGCGCCCCTCGGCTAGGTGTCGTTCTTTCCACCGCTTGACTGCGTTAATCTTCTCCCCCCTAATAGAACTTCGCAACTTCATCAGCCTGTTCTCAGCCTCCGGCTCGTCCCTCATCTTCTCCAGCACATCAACCATTTCCGCCGCCATCTCTAGCGGCTCAATTACGGGTAAGGCCCTTTCGGATGAAGAGGACAATAGTGGAAGGTACACTATGGTAATCGTAAAGGCGACAATACAAAGGATAAAAGCTGGGAGAAACAATGCAGAATGAAGAAAAATCGTCAACTCCAAAATTTATAGTGTCAACAGAGCGGGACTACCAATCGATGTCGAACACGTTGCAATAATCTAAACCGGAGCTGAACACGTGGAAAAATCTGAGTGAAGGAATGCTAAGACCGTTAAAGACCCGAAGCGGCGAGGTAGAGGAAGGGACATGCGTGACAACGCGTGACAATGACACAACAGTTAAAGGGACGTGTCTCCTAGAATTTTGAATGATGCCTGGAAGACACGGACCGACAGCAATAATTACATTTAATGCCTCATTTAAGCCCTGCCGCCCAATCGATCAGTCTATCACTACTCTCGCCCGGTCGACCTATCAAGTCGTTATAGCCGACCGACTCTGTCGTTATACCCGATTGACCTGTCATACCTCTATAGCCGATCGGTCGTTTCCGTCATTATCCTTGATCGGATTGTCGAGTCATTACATCTGCTCGATCGGACGCGCCACAACGTAATCGATCGATCGGGCCTAGCACGAGCTACCGAAGAAGCACGTTGTCTCATACTTATGTACTCCTTCGACCCTTCCCTTGGCTCAAACTCAAGGAGTAGGGGGGCTTATGGTTGGGTCGGTTGTGTTAGACCCAGGCCCGTCTCCAAACGACCACGGCTCATCCGGCCCATCAGATATTAAACCCCCATGCAAACACAATGATCTACGTAAAGACCTAAACATGACAGTAATCCCAGGTATATAAGGTACTATTCTATCGTAATACAGGTACGAGATTACAACACTAGCCTTTTCTCTATTCTCAGCAACCGAAACTCTCTAAAAATACTAACTTGAGCGTCGGAGGGGCCTTCCGAGAACCAACCTCCGGCGAGCCATTATTTGTTTTGCAGGAATTCAGCAATCAAAGCCACACAGGATTATGGATCCAAACAGTAACGTTCAGTCCCAGCAAAATCCGACTGAACCAGATACCAAACATCAAGAATGAAATAAAAATAAATGATAAGACAACAGTTCGTAGGATCACCAATTCAATTAAAATCATAATAAACTTCTTAAAAAGTGAAGGCCATAATGAGTGGTACGTGGAGCGATAATAAATTGAATAATAAGATAATATATTTTAAATAAATCAGATAATAAATTAATAATCAAGACTTAAAATAATTAATGATGAACTCTTAGGTTTTGTTTGATAACCAATAATGAAGGAATTAGAAAGATATATAAATAAGAATGGAAAATAAAAAATAGGAATAAAATTAATTTTTAGTTATTATATGATTTATTTTGTAAATAATTAATTAAAAAATTTATATTTTATAAATACTTAATCAAACAATTTAATGATTTATAAAATTATTAACTTTTAGATTATTATGAAAGATGTTTATGTAAGGATACAAAAACAATAAAAATAAAAATTATTTAGATATTAATATTCTTATAAGAATTAATATCTCAATAACATTTTAGTAATATTATAATACTTTCTCTTATCTCTTACATTGGTTAACTAACTTCTAAAAGTTAAGAAATAAATGTTGGTTATAAATAGGACCTTAATGTATAACAAAGAAATGATGTAAAATCTCCATTTCACCTTTTAAGACGGTTTGTGGTAGTAGTTAAGGGGATAATATTGTAATCATAAGAACAACCGTTGACAATTAGTAAGGAAAACTATAATTCTCAGGAGTCATTGTTCATGTCTCTACTGACTATTTGGCCTTTTCTGGTGCAAATGTCTTCTTGCACAACATATTGCAATATGACAATTATTTTAAGGTTTGGCTTATGCAAGTACAATTTTCATATTATCTTAGATGGAATGTCATGAGCTAAGGCATACATTAAATTATGTTAAGTAAGTATGACAGGAAAAGTTATTAAGAAAACAACCCATAACTAATAATAAATAAAATGATGCGTCTCAACAAGAATGTTGTCACAAAGTTTTTGTATAAGATTTTCCAATTTGACTATAAAGTGAACTAACTTAAAATAATTGATTCGTGAAATTAAGCATGAATAATTGTTTCCTGTTTTATCATTGGATTAAGTGATTCATTGAGACTGGGAATTTTTTACCAGGTCCTGAAGAAGCTTGGTTACGATAAGCTTGATTATTATATTTTGAGTTAATTATAAATTTTTTTAATTTTTAATTATAATTGAAAATTTAAAAAATGATAACTAAATATTTGAATTATCATTTTTTTCTCGAATATAGGTTAATCATTTCAAATAAACTGATGTGGCAAGGGTAGAGGTGGAGTCGGTGACCCCACTCCCCCACCTTCCTCGTATGATTACCTTCTTTGAAGACTCGTCTTCATTCCAGTATATATTCTGTGAAGAAGCAAAGTAAAAAGTTCTTCAGCTAGGTTTGACTTTTGGCAATCCAAAAGGTTCAACTTTCAAGGGAGTCACAAAGGAAACGAGTGAGTTTAAGACTTTCTTGTGATGTTTGGGACATATTCCAACAATCGTGGAAAATGGGGAATTCTTGTACAGAAACTCAGAGAGAAGAGTAAATAAGAACTGACTTGTATTTTTTCAGATCAACGTTGACGTCAAGTCAGATTTTTTTACATACAAACACGTAAACTGAAGCTAACGTTGACTAATAAAACTACAGCCTATTTACAAAAACAACAGCACTTTATATTAAATAAACAATACACAAACCACTTAACATCCCCTTAAGTTGGAGTGGTGAATATCAGCCAAAACCCAACTTGGACAGAAGTGAAAAACATGAGATGTCAAAGCCTTGGTAAATAAATCGGCCAACCGATTTTTATAAGAAATATGAGTAGGAGCAAAAAAACTAAGTTTATACTGATCCCGAACCGCATGATAATCAACATCAAGATGTTTAGTCCGTTCATGAAAGATTGGATTAGCAGTAATATAAAGAGTCGCCTTGTTATCACACCATAAAGGAACAGATGATGTAAAAGAAATTTATAAATCACACAACACATAAGAAATTCATAACAATTCACACACAGTGGAAGCCATACTATGATACTCCATATTTAATCAATTCAAACAATGGAGGATTGGAAATACTAACTATATTATCTTTAACTAATTTACTTTTATCTATAGTGAATGAAGTAGTGTCATTCACTGCATTAGTAGTAAAAGATTTCTCATTTCCTTTCCCTCTTCGATCCTGTAACTCCTTATACCAATCTGGCAGATTAGTGAGTTTAAAACAAATTTCCTTCAAATGCCCATTCTTCTTGCAATAAGATCAAAACAACTCACTCTTATCATTGCTACCCTATTTTTGTTTAAACTGTTTCCCTCCTCCATCAATAACCCTCTTATCACTCCCAATGTTCACTAACATAGCACTATGTTTCATCCCTTCACTAAATACCATCTGCACCTCCCTTTGTTTTTCTACCCTCAAGACCATAGAATATGCCTTATTGATAGATGTCAATGGTTCCATAACCAAAATAGTAGTATTAATTCACAATTGCAGTAGGAAGACATCAAGTATGACAACTCACGTAAACAAGCCTTCACAAAAAATCCAGCAGATTCCACACCACGATTAACTTTGACAGAAATCACACAAAATATGGAACAACCCAACTGTGACCTAAACAAGGAAAATCAACACTCAATCGTTACCACTCCAAGAAGATGCACCCACAAAGAAATCAGTCAACAAATGTCACAACCCAAGATGAAACTATATCAACATGGAGATTCCCTCGTTGATGCTTTCATGAATCGAGGATGGATCACTTTCGCTGGTTGAACTCAAATGGGGTTCATCTTCCAACCAACGGATTCTAATGTTAAGTTCGTGGGGTGTAGTTTGGAGAATCAATGGTCATGGCCAAGCATTACGTCCACCTTTCTCTCTCAGACTAACCGCTAACCTTTGAGACAAGAGCTTCGTAGCATACAATATTATGCACTTTGTTGCAACGTAGCACACTCAATCACAAATACAAACTAGACTTCTTTCACACTCTTACCGTTATCCAACAACAGGGTGATACACTCATACTCCTATTCAAGATAGACTTCTTTCACATATGAGCCATTATCCAAAATCCAATTCAAATAAAATTGTCACATAGCTACACCTCATCTTAATTTGGATTTTAAGACTTGCAATATCTTGAAGATCTAATAATAAAAAATGTTAAAATTAAATAATGAGACATAATAAATATCTTAACAATCTCTCCCTTTTTGGCATTTTTGTCACAAATAAGAAACTCCCTCTGGACATATAATGCATAAGAGAAAAAACTCCCCTTTATTCCAGCATCATGTTCCAAAGAAAATCCATTTTTCAAGTTCAAGAAACACCTAAAGAAATAATAATGAACAATAATCTAATCATCTAAATTTCTCCCTTTGGGACAAAAAGATACCAAAAAAGCAAGAGTAATAGTGACAGACATACCTTAAAATCTCCCCCTAAATTGAGCAATTACCAAAACAATCTGATATCTCCCCCTTGGGGCAAAACAAAGTCAAAACAAGAATGCCTTTAAAGCAATCAATCTCAACAAATAAAGAAGCACAAAAATCAGCAATAGGCACAATGGAAGAATCATAAGCATGCCAAAATGACAATTTACTACCAGTCAAAACACTCGCCAACATATTAATAATCACATCAAAGTCATCTGCATATGATTGATCAAATTCAAAAATCACAAAAATGCATTCAATGAATCATAATCGACCTTAACCAATTTCCTCCTCATATAAACCATATGAACACATATTACCCAAACTCAAACAACCCACAACATAAAGAGAAACCAAAATAAAACTTGAAAAAAATCTAGATGTTAACTCCTTTGAGCCCCTTTTTTTTTAATAGACAAAATCAAACTATACTTCAAAAAAGTAAAGCACACAGTCCCTGTACTCCCTCGAAGAAATTCAAACCTAGGATTATTCCTCGTCACATTATCTCAGTCATTAATTGTCTGGTTGATTTCTTCATTTGAAGAAACTGAATTATCCTTAGTCTGAACAGTTTCTTCAAAAGTATAAACTAATTGTGAATCTAGACAATTTCTTATTTTTTCCTTCACTATGTCTTTGTGCTTACACTTGGCCCTTTCTAACCCAGGAGTGCTTCGGTAATATGAGTTGGTGTTCAAAATTTAAATGGAGAGTATCTAGGTTTTCAGTTTTGACCCCTTTGAAACATCATTTGTAATAACTTGTAACATTTCAGCCTTATGTGCTCGATTACTCCACAAAAGTGACATGTAGGTATGAATCTTTGATTTTTCTTTGAGATTTCTCCTTGGATAGATCTGGTCGCACCAATTTTCTAATCATTCGACCGGGAACATTCACCTCTATAGCCAATGCCTTGAAGGTCTCCTTTAGTCTTACCAATTTCCAACATTTTTTCTAGCTTTTCGGTACCTCCATTTAACATTCTTAATCTCTTTACCCTACTGACCAGCTTCAACTTTGTTTTATTAAGCTCATCTATTGAAGATGAAAAACCGAAGGGGGTAGTCATTTTGCAAACTTTCCGATTCATTTCTAGCAAACAAAAAAATCAGAAAAATTAAGAGAACAAAAAAAATCAACATTGCAAATTTGGTAACACAGTTCGACACATCTTACCTATGTCTACGAGGCCCTCACCCTTTTAATAACTTTTGCCAAAGTACAATAGATTTACCAAAGGCTTTATTGAGCCCACACCACTCAACCTTTGACACTATATCTTAACCTCACTTCCCGTGAAAGAATTTCACACCCAATAGTATGACCGCCTTGTACTAACCTCAACAGAGGATTTTCTCAATCAATCTTTTAATGAAAGAACAATGAACAAATAACTCAAGTGATTAAAATAATAAGGAATGACAACTAAATACAATTAAGACAAAAAAGAAGACAACTTCCCGAAAGGTTAAGCTCCACTGAAATAAATTTGGAAGTTGTTGCAACAATAATGGGCTGGTTCATATAAACACATCACACGAGCTAGATGAAGGCCTCTTGAATAAAACAGTTGAATAACCCACTTCACGGTAGCAATACCTGACGCACTTCACCTTAGCTTCTTTCTTATGGCTTCAATCACCCAAAAAGTTATTCAATTATCCACTAAAAAAGATACTCTCTCAGCCATGGTTTTAGAACACTCAAGAATCACTTCAATATCCTCAATAATAAAAATGTTTGCAATGTTGGTTCCCGATTCCTTTTCCTTATTAAATAGCATGTTTAAATTTATTTTGAGGTTTAGTTTGCTTAATGTCTATTAATTAGAATAAATTTGGGGTTTTAGTGCTTTGGTTGATGGAAATTTAATGGAGGGATTAAGAGCTAATTAGAGTTTTGTATGGAGTTAGTAAAAAGTAAAGAAATAAGAAGAGTAAGGTCATTTTGGGTAGATCACTTAGGTTTTTAAAGTTTAAGGCTTATAAAGAGGGGTGTTTAGGTAAATTTAGGTTTTCTTTTAAAGGAAAGAAGTTGGAAACGTTATTGCCTTAGGTTGTTTAGAAAAAGTTACGAAAGTTTTAAGAAAAAGAGAGGGAGAGAGAGAGCCTTCGGTGGAGAAAGAAGAAGAAGAAGAAGAAGAAGAAGAGAAGAAAGCTAGGGTTTCTTTTTCTTTGCTTTAGAAGAAGGATTTTAAGGGTTGTCTAAGAAGGAAAAAGGAAGAGGAAGGTTTAATCTTCCTTTAGAATCAAGAAATTTCGTGGGTGGCTTTCCAAAGGTAAGTGATTTCAAATCTTTGGTTTTTGAAGGGGGTTTTAGTTCCAAAGGCTTAGGAAAATGATGGCTATGTTTGTTCTAGGATGAAAGTCATGCTTTGTTTCATTAGGTTTTCTGATTTGTAAGATTTCTATTGATTAGGGTTTTGTGATTTTTGAAGAGGAACCAAGGAGGCAAGAGGAGCTTGAGGAAAGGCAAATTGACCAAGTTTAAAGCTAAAGGAATTAAGGTGGGTGATATTTTAATAATTGAGTTAATAAGCA
>JANZLX010000212.1:35131577-35148452 GCA_025531955.1 Erythroxylum orinocense
TGGAAGCTTTGACTAGACGATAGAAACTGGAAACTTTAGCAGAAGGAGAGGGTTTAAAGCTGCAGATGATGTGGGATTTCTGAAAAGAACCTAACAACACAAATATTTACTCAACGAAAAGGTATATATGTTACCGACTCCTAAGATTGGAAATAACGTAAGCAGGGTCGTCAGCTACTATAGCGTTTAGGCTTTTTCTCTTTATCTCCATAGAGCAACATAACATTTAAGTTCCATTCATTTGTGCTTATACTCTATTATCTATTCTTGTTTTTGTCCCTTTCTTTTGTTTCGATTGATTCATTCCTCGTATCCAAAGTTGCATCTTAATGGTTGATTCATTCCTCGTATCCAAAGTTGCATCTTAATGGTACCAGAACACGATAGACAAAGAATACTAACAGTACACGAGACGAAAATGGCCTTGAAGGCAATCATCTGCAAGACCCAGATGCGTTAAAACTTATAATCAGAAAATAACTTGGAAGAAATTGTCAACACGTATTGTCTAGTTTATGTGCAAAGAGTTGTATGCAATAATGTATCAAAGGTTAACCATTAACAGAGGATAACTTGGAGAATTGTCGTGACCTCTTCGCCTGGTCTGTGTTTCATTTAAAACTTAATTGTTCAAGTCAACAGGTAAAACACAGAGTCCTCGAGAAATCAGTCAAAAGGTTGTGCTATTACAAAATAGAGTACAAAGTGAAATGTTCTCCTAACTGTTACAGGTTTAAAAGAAGAGAGAATTTGGTTAAGGTAAGTTTGCTTTCTGAGATGCAGGAGATTATTTGATTGCTTATGAAATGTCCCTGCTCATGCTTTGGTAAGGATAGTTGATGATACAAATTGTTAGACTCCTATGCAAGAAAAGTAGTATAATCATGCAAATTTGGAATCTTGAATTGTACATTGCAATAACAGAAGAAACTATCTTCTTCCAAACATTGTTAATTATGGTTTAATATATGTATACCCTTCAGACAGATTCAACCTGTAGCAACAACAAGGATGCAGTTTGTAATGCAAAACAAGGTAGCAAAGTCAAAGTTGATTCTAGCTAATCTGTTATATTCTAAATAGAATTTTAATTCTTACTGACGAGATTCGCCAAGAAGATGTGATGTATAAGGACGGTCTTCCGAGATAGGAGGTGATCCATTTCCCTCTGAAATAACCTGTATCGACTAACTGCACAACTTTGATACAAGCAAAAAATATTGCAACATCAATGTTGCTTCGGAATTGGATACATTGAAGTCCAAATTTCATGTTGATGTTTCACTGGCACGCTTTATCTCTAGAGCTGCTTTAACGACATCTTCTCGGGAGATGACTCCAACCTTGTCAATAAAGACATGAAATTACATTCAACATATAAAATAAGGAGAAGATATCAATTTATTAGCTGTTCATCTGCTGTCAACTCCAACAAAGAGAAGTCAAACATGAATAAATCTCACCAGCTTGCCATGGCTATCCACTACTGGCAGTCGATGATACTTTGTTTCGAGCAGCAACCTGAGTTTAGAAGATTTTGAATAAGGTCGCTTGGTCGCTTACATTTCTAATTACCAAAGGAAAGGTAAAGGCAGAAACAACTTGAGAAGCATCAGAATTCACAACTTAGAGGATTTCTTTTTTACATTTCCAAGGATTTATCAGCAACAAAATCCATTTCAAACACATTTTCAACGCATCAGAGTTCTCATGTAATGCTCACTTCAACTTCTAATACAGTCTGCAGTAAGGCAGTATATGCATGTTTCAAGTATCCTGGTACATTTTAAAACTTTGGTATCGCCTAACTAGTGATTAGAATCTACCAAATACTCAGGTGAACTACAAGTACCTGGCAACAGCATCTATATCAGTGGCTTCATTAACAACAAGCGGATTAGGTGTCATCAAATCACCAACAACTTTTCCACGTGTCTTAACAAGAACTTTCTGCAGCTCGTTAAATTTCTGCAAGATCCAGAATCAGGAAGGAACTAGTTAAAAATCAGCTTCATACAGAAGCCTGCATTCAGAAAATCGTATATCCTTATTAGAGGCAGGCACTGTAAGGTTGCATTAGATTCAGGGTGAGGTGACAGTTTATAACACTCCTTCCTGTAAGCCCATTTAACTTTCTTCAACCACGAAGAAAAGGGCAGATTGAGCTACTGTCATGAGATTAGAAAACGTCTTTTGATGTAAAAAGAGAGCCGTACATATCATACTTCTGCCTTGGTTAAAGAGAAAAAGGAGCACAATTGCATACCATACAAGCTTTATATTTCCTATCCACAGAACCAAAAACAGTCAAAGAGAAGTGTGCTTACTTTCCAAGAACTATCGACATTTGGAAAAAGATTTGTCTCAATTTGATTCCCACCTATGATGCATCACAGGAACATGTTAGCAATGCTTTTTCTACCACATGATTGTAGGAAAAAAGATGCTCAAAACTGACAAGACTAAATTAACTTGTGATGCCAAAACACAGTACAATCGGTTCCAACATTCAAGTACCAATGAAATTCAATTATAATTTGAATCAGTTGCCAGATTGAAGCCTAAAACCACGAAAAGAAAGTCTTGATGAAGAAGATGAAGAATACAGAAAAGCTCAATGCTTTGGTCCAAAATCAAAAGGATAAAAACAATTCCTTTCCAAATCCTTCTTTTATCTCATTTATTTGTATGTGCCTCTCCATCTCAGGAATTATGTGCACCCCAATGCATTTTATGAAGTCCTTATTGTCATTGACGAAGCAGAGTTAGCAAATTAAACTTACTAAAGTAGGATATCCTATTGGTTATCATCCAACAAGCAATGCTTGGGGTAACTTGTGAATTTGATATCTATTAGAAACCCTCCAAACATATCAATAAAAGGCCTTAAGATCTTCAAGTCTAATATTCCAGCTATACCACAACTTGGAAATGCAACTTTATCAGTTAAATTCCACAATTAACTTGGTGTTTCAGTTCTAGATCAACACTCTCGAACCAATATACAGTTCCTCAGCAAAGTAAAAGAAAAAAATGAAAATTCATAAACTTTTGTGTGAGCTGGGCTCTCTGTCAAAAGAAACAAAACTCAATTATTGGAACCATTGTTGTCTTCAACTTTTAAGTCCAAGCACTAAGGTAAACAGAATGCATAAACATTCCCAGACACGAGTTAAGACAAAGCATGTCCATAAGTGGTTTTAGACTAGTATATAATATAAACTACCTGATATGGAGTCCAGTGCTAACAAGTCATAATCAGAAACAACACCAACCTGCAACATCAATTTCCACGAAACCATTAGGAAAAGAATATCAACATCCACGAAAGGGAAGTTTCGGAGAGACCAAAAAAAGTCAAATTAAGGAACGGAAGTTACCAATTTCCAGTCATCATCAACTACAGGAAAACCGGTTATTCTATTCTCCACAAGAGCCAGCAACGCTGCACAAGTAATAAAATAAACAAACTATGCAATTCATTATCACGTCAGACAATCAACAGCTAAGGTAGAGCGCAGATAGCATATTGTATTTTATTCTCTCCAAAAAGATCAAACCTTGGTCCACAGTGGTTGTAGTTTTGACGACGAGTAAATTTTCTTTCTTGATCATGAAATCACCAACCGTGTACTTCCCATGTCCAGGCTAAACAGTCAAGATATAGATCACCAAAAACCCATCAAGAAGAACCAAAAAAAAAGCTGGAAAGTATTGGCACAAGCAAGTTAGTTAGTCGAGTAGTTAGTGAGATAGTTGTTGGTTACCGGAGGAGATTCGTTTCCCGCCATTGAGAACGTGCGAGGAAAGTGTCGGGAAGGAGCCGCGGGACAACGGCACCGCCACACTTGGCGGAGCATATTTGCCGGAGAAGCAGAAACGAGAGGCAGACATGTCATGTGGCGAGGATAACATACAAAGCGTGAAATAGGAAGCGCACTTGTTAAAGTAAAGGAGGCCATTGATTGAACGAACGACATTGAGCTCTTGAGGGTGGTTGGTCGTTTTTATCAAATATAAATAAATTTACGGCTGTTGGTCTGAAACTGAGATTCGGAATCTGAGAGGAGATCTAACATACTGATCTGATATGCATCAGTCATCAGAACAACATGTGTTTCTTTTTCTGTTTTAGTTGGAGGGGACTTAAATGAAGCGGTCCAACTCCTAAATTATTGGAGACTTTTCTTATTTGAGTTTGTCCAAAGATTTGGTTTTAATCAATGTTTTAACTCTATTAAATAAAATTAAAAAAATAAAAAGTTTAAGTTTAATTGAAGAATAAAATTTAATTTAATTATTTTAGTTTATAATAATTTATTAATTTACAAAAATTAATTAATTAATTGATTAATTTTTAATAATAAGAAATATTAAAATAAATTGAATTAAAAAATTTAAAATTAAATGATTTAAATATTATAGTTTCAATGATTTGATGATACATTACCACAATGCAATGGGTTGATTGATGTGATCTATTTATGGGAGAAAAATATTTTAATTATTTTAATTTTGAATGAAATTTAATATAATAAATAGTTTGAAAATATTTTTATAAATTAAGAAAAAAATTATTTGTTGATATATGATTAATGAGTTGAAATATAAAAATCTAATGACATCTTATTTTAAATTTAATATAAAATTAAAACTAATTTAAATTAAAAATTAAAATATATTTTAAAAATTATTTTATTTATAAAAATTAAATTTATAAGTCTAATAAAAAATGATTTTTTTAATTATTTTTAAATTATAAAAATCCGAGAAGTAATGTTTTTTTATTTTTCACGAAGTATTTTAGGCAAGTCTCAACTATAGAAAGATACTTTTAAACCATTTACATTCAAATTAACTCCTATTTAAGTTGAGTAGGTTTCTTACGAGTATAAAATTTTGACTCTAAATTTTAAACAACTATATACTTAATAACCTTCAAACTCACAACCTCAATTAAAAAAAAAAATCACTTACCAACTCACTGCATCCTATTGCTGCGAATGAATGTTTTCAGTTCACAATACAAGCCCTCCCGAGTCTTGGTAAAAGAGGGATTGATTACTGAGGTTAGAACATAACCAAACCACGCGCTCTTACAGCACGTGGCTTTGATTAACTGCTCTTGACTTCGTCATGTGGGACCTACCAACTCACAACCAAATCTAACGGCGCACAAATCTCGCGAGCATCATCATCATCGTCGTGATCATCTAGGGTTCTTTTTTGGTTCTCTATATCCTCCAGCCAGCCTCCCACAAAGCTCCTTCCTTTTGAGTGCAGTCTCTCTTTCGCCTCTTTATATACTTATCTCTTTTTTTTCTCCGTCTCTGGCGTAGCCTCACGGGCCGCCTCCTCACCGCCGGCGGCTAAAATTACCTATCCCTTTTCCACCTTCCCTCTCCTCTCATATCAAAAAACCTTTAAAAAAAAAAGAAGACACTAGAGAAGGAAGATTAAGCACTTCTATTTTGCTTCTATTAGGCTTTTTATCGAACACGTTGCATGAGTAGCTACTATTAGGCTTTTTATCGAACACGTTGCCTGAGTAGCTGTTGCTGTTGTTTGGTTGAGTTTGGGTTCCTGGGTATTGATTATTTTTTGTGAATAATAAGAGGAGAGGGAAGAGAAATAGAAAAAAAATTAAAAAGTTTGTGTTTTCCTGGGTGAGAAGTAGTCATGGCTCAGGTTCAGGTACCGGTTCAGGCTCAGGGTGTGAACGGCGGAACCGCCAATCCACAGTTTGTGACTACGTCGCTTTACGTCGGCGATCTGGATGTAAACGTTAACGATTCGCAACTGTACGACGTGTTTAACCAGGTTGGGCAGGTGGTTTCTGTTAAAGTTTGCAGGGACTTGACGACCCGGAGATCCCTTTGTTATGGTTACGTTAACTACAGCAATCCTCAGGATGGTAAGGACATTGTTTGTAGTTCGCCTAAAGTTTGGACCTTTTTGGGTTCTGGGTTATTGTAATGTATGTGCTTAGTTATTCTCATGGAGAACTGGAGTGGATTTATACCAATATATACTAGAAGGAAGTATGGCTTGGTGGGTTAACTGTACTAGATGGTCTTGTTAAGACACGGATACTTTCTTGTTGAGTTTTAGGAGTGCAGTTTTGAAAGAGTGGCAAAGCTTCAAACTTGACATAGACAATTTTGTTGTCTTGAATGACATGTGCGACCTAATGTTTTCTTCCCTTCTGAAAGATAAGCTCAAATCAAAAACAAAACCCAAAAACTTTCCCTCTTCATTAAACAAGTAATATTGATGTGTAGCGCCCCAGTGTTTTACAAAGAGTGAGGGAAGAGATGAGATGATAAATTTATGTTTGTATGATTTTGATGGCCGGCTTGTTTTGCGCATATCAAAAAGTCATTGCTGTAATTTTGTTGAGGGGGTTTAGGTTGGCTCTTTACCAATTCTGTTAGTTTGCTTACTTATCAAGTCAATAATAGGTGGCTGTAACTTTCCACTTCCTGAAATATAAAAAATGGACTAAATCCAGAACCTTTGTGTAAGAGTTGATTGCTTGTTGAATGTAGGCTGTTGATTTCAAGCAATTGAAATTGATTTTTTTTTTTTGGTTAAAAGTGTTTAACTGCATGGACTCTCAGGATAAACAAACTATCTTATCAATGATTTTAAGCTGATGAATTTTTTTTTCTTTTTTTTTTAATATTTCCATCTTTGCACCAACAAGCCAACTCCTTCCGTCTTTCATCCTTTGTTGAATCTGTTGACAGCTGCAAGGGCATTGGATGTTCTCAACTTCACTCCTCTTAATGGGAAGCCCATAAGGATTATGTATTCACATCGGGACCCTAGTCTTCGCAAGAGTGGTACTGGAAATATATTTATTAAGGTATAGTGCAATGTGAAGCTTTGCTAAATTCATTACTTTGATGCATACTTAATTTCCAGGTTCTCATGTCGCGAATCTGAATGTATATGACAGAATTTGGATAAGGCTATTGACCACAAAGCATTACATGATACCTTTTCTGCATTTGGGAACATATTATCATGCAAGGTAGCTACAGACTCTTCTGGCCAGTCTAAGGGCTATGGATTTGTACAGTTTGACACTGAGGAAGCAGCTCAGAAAGCCATAGAAAAACTGAATGGTATGCTGTTAAATGATAAACAAGTTTATGTGGGACCATTCCTTCGCAAACAGGAAAGGGAAACTGTGATTGACAAGACAAAATTCAATAATGTCTTCATAAAGAATCTTTCAGAAGCAACTGATGAAGAAGACCTGAAGAAAACTTTTGGTGAATTTGGAACGATCACCAGTGCTGTGGTGATGAGGGATGGGGAAGGAAAATCCAGGTGCTTTGGATTTGTCAACTTTGAGAATGCCGATGATGCTGCTAGGGCTGTTGAGGCTCTTAATGGAAAGAAATTTGAAGATAAAGAGTGGTATGTGGGGAAAGCCCAGAAGAAATATGAAAGGGAAATTGAACTAAAAGTTAGATTTGAGCAGAGTATGAAGGAGGCAGCTGACAAATTTCAAGGGTCAAACTTGTACATTAAAAATTTAGATGATAGCATAGGTGATGATAAGCTTAAGGAGCTGTTTTCTCCTTTTGGTACAATCACATCCTGTAAGGTACTTGGCATTAATTTTTGAATAGTATTTACCTGTGTGATCAGCCTTGGAAATTGTAGTGCATGAGGCCTAATAAGTATGTTTTCCTACTGATTAGGTGATGCGAGATCCGAATGGGATGAGTAGAGGTTCTGGGTTTGTTGCGCTCTCAACCCCTGAAGAAGCATCTAGAGCTGTAAGTTGTGCTTTCCAAGTATGCACATACTGTTTTGATAGTTCTGTAAGTTTATACCTGTTATTGTCTTGATAGCTTCTTGAGATGAATGGTAAAATGATTGTTAGCAAGCCACTGTATGTTGCACCTGCACAACGAAAGGAAGACAGAAGGGCTAGGTTGCAGGTACCTCCATTCCAGTAGTTTATGAACTATTGAAGGAATTTATATATATAGTTATTTCATATTATTCGTAGTTTGCAATGAGTACTTGTATCCCACACTCTAGATCACAGAGATGCAACTTGCTCCCTACCTCCTCCTTCCTCTCTATGTGGATATCTTTCTGCGTTGCAGTGGCACCTTATTATATCCTATGGTATTGCTCATATTAACAAGTGTTGTACGCATCTTCTCTTCTACAGGCACAATTTTCTCAAATGCGGCCAGTTGCAATGGGACCTTCAGTAGCACCTCGTATGCCAATGTATCCCCCTGGCGGTCCAGGTATAGGACAGCAAATTTTCTATGGACAAGCCCCACCTGCTATAATGCCTCCTCAGGTGAATTTCTGTTGGTAATTCTTTTGATATATGTTCTTCAAGTAGCTTTATGATTATTTCATATGATCACATTGTCTCTGTACAAACTTGTGATTGAAGTGCTGAATATTTGTCAAATGAACTTTTTTCAGCCTGGATTTGGGTATCAACAGCAGCTTATACCTGGTATGCGGCCTGGTGCTGCTCCTATGCCAAATTTCTTTGTGCCAATGGTTCAGCAAGGTCAGCAGGGGCAACGACCTGGTGGCCGGCGAGCAGGAACTGCTCAACAATCTCAGCAGCCAGTCCCAATAATGCAACAACAGGTTGGAATTTTCAGATGGCATCTGTATATTGTTTGTTGTATTTAGATAGTGGGGTTAATAATTGCCCTCTCTAATGTCAGATGCTTCCAAGAGGGCGTGTATATCGCTATCCTCCTGGTCGAGGCTTACCTGATGTACCAATGAGTGGTGCTGGTGGAATGCTTTCTGTTCCTTACGATATGGGTGGTATGCCAATGCGTGATGCAGCACTGTCTCAACCAGTTCCAATAGGAGCTTTGGCTTCTGCTCTTGCAAATGCTACTCCAGATCAGCAGAGAACGGTAGGGTTTGAACTTATTACTTCTGCAGCTTTCTTAATTGATTTCCTGGGAAGAGACTGTCTGAGTGAGTTACATTTGTGAAGTTTATCTGTCTGATTAGTCTGCCCATGTACGTTACTTTTTGTAGATGCTGGGTGAGAATCTTTATCCCCTTGTAGAACAGCTGGAACGTGATGCAGCAGCTAAGGTAACTGGCATGCTTTTGGAGATGGACCAGACTGAGGTTTTGCACTTACTTGAGTCACCAGAAGCTCTCAAATCGAAGGTTGCGGAAGCAATGGAGGTTCTGAGGAGCGTGCAGCAGCAGCAGGCAGCTGGTGGCACGGCTGATCAGTTGGCTTCATTATCATTGAATGACAACCTTGTTCCCTAGGTTACGTGTGAGCTTTCAATATTTAACAAGATTTGAAACCATTTTGGATGCGGCTTCAATACTTTGTTAGGTTGATTTCACTTGGTAACTTGGTTTTGATTGATTGTGATTGTTCCCTCAAGTTTGGAGATTAACCTTAATGCTTTGGTTTTTGTTGAGTGGAGATTAATCGTGTTTAAGTGGATTTGAAATATTGATTTCCAACTAGGAGAGCAGATCATACCATATGGCTAATTAATTGGTCGTCTTCAGCTGTGCTTCGGATTCTGTATCTAGATAACCTACCAAAGGGGCCAATATGACTTCATTTTTTCACAACACGTTGCTTAAAAAGAGAAGGATCCGTTAGAACTCCAATTTCCTTGGATGTGTTCTTGAATAAAGGATTTTATTAAATTTGCAGGAACATGACAGCTTGTAGGGTAATATTTTTCCTGGAAAGTACAGTACATCCAAAATTATCAACTCACTTCTATCCACTAATAGAATAGTACACAAATCGGGTAGGACAGAACATGTATATGCAGCACAAAGACACGTTAGCCTGAAAAATGCCCAAGTAATTTGATATATAATAATGCTTAATTTCTTCTTTTTCTATTGTTCATGCCGCTATATAACATATGCACAAGAACTAGCGAAACATTTCAAAGAAACACCTGAATCGCACAATCTATGGACCCATGCATCCGTTACGTGGCAGTTGGCAAAAGGCCTGAATGAAGATTACAGCCTCCTAACCTACCTAAACACATGCATCATTAACTAAGCCTCCTGACGGTTGGCACGCCTCAATCTTAAACCAATATCCGCTTCCCTGTCATGTCGACCCCATAAATCTGAACTCTGTGCATCAGAGGATGTCCCAGCCTCATTTTGTTTCTCTACACCATCTTCTCCAAAGTTGTGGAGCCTGCGACCGACGAGATAGCGGTCATCACGAATTGAGTTGTGAAGATTTGTAACCCAAACATGGAATTTTTTGGCGCAGAGGCACATCACGGTGAAGCAAAGGCATCCAAGCCATGATAATCGGTACACTGCTGAATTCACAACCACTGGATACCCGAAAACAGGAAAGACTCCTTTTGCTAAGACATAAGGCACACACAGTGCTGTCAAAAGTTTCATTATAATCGGGAACACAATCTCCCGAAGCACCCACAAACCTTGCAGCCTTGAGAAACCATCCTCTCTCACCCTCTCAAACTTTATTCTCCAACTCTCATCAACCAATGGCATCATATGATCCAACATAACCTGTTGATCACAAATGTAGGATCAAAAAGGAAAATCATTTCTTTTGCGAACAGCATTACTTTCTCATGCAGACCGAGATGCAAATTATTTGAGAACTCACCAGTCTAGTCCACATCTTCAGAAAGATAAGTCCCATAGCCCAGTCCTGATACAGGAGAAAAACTGGGCTTTCATCCACAGGCACCCGCATTGGCACAATCACCAGGAGCTCAAACAGCAGCCCAATCAATAGTGGAATCACAAAAATCTGGAAAGAGATAACAATTTGTAAAATTGTGACAAGGTGTTAGGTGCAGAAACAGAGCACTTGGTTTAATCAATAGAGACCTAAAGAAAGGAAAGAAAGGCTTAGGCACTCGTACCCATATAGACAATAGGGCAGAGCTCTTTAGAACAATTGCACACCACTTCCAGATTTGACCAAACAGCGCTGCTGCCCTCTTTGTTCGGATATGTCCAATAAAATATCTAGCTCCAGCTAAAGTGGTCCAGATGACATAGCTTCCAATTATAAAAGCATATGTATCTAACAGAAAAGGAAAAACAATCAACAATCTCACCCAAAAATACGAGGACATCTTTACAAAATTATGTAAACAGTATTACCATTGCACTTAATGCCATGAGTTACTGGGAGAAGAGGAATGGCATTGAAAAGGGCACGCCCAATAGATATAGGTACAACTACCAAGGCGGAGTTGAATATAAGAAGAGTCATCCAAGCTATTATCAGCAAGAGAACAATGCGAAGAACAAAGGTGCACCTGCTGAAAGACAATTTTAACTATAGTAAAATGCGATCAAATTAAACAACAGCAGAATAGATTTGCACATTTTGACACAACTTAAACAGTGGAATTTTTATATTTAAAAACATACTCAGAATTGGATTGTTCATTACTATCATACTCCTCTCCAGCATTGGAACCTTCAGCTACGAGAATGTCCCTGTTAGGATCATCAGCGGCAGCAAGTCCTTCTAGTGCTCTATCTTGCCCACCTAGTTGCACAGCTTGCACCCTGTCCTGCCTCCCTGGCTCACCATTGATGTTGTCCTGGCCACCAATGTCCTCAGGTCTAGGCAGTAAGAAATCAGTTAAACCAAGTACCCAGCCAACTGCTGTAAACCAGTAGCGAAGAAGGGACTTGATTGTAATCCGCAGCTTGAAATGCTCAATGGCAAATGGTATGCAGATTTGAAAAAGAATTATGTCAGCTGGAATCTCTGTAAATGGATCAGATACCCTGAATAAAATGTCATATGTTAGAAAACTACAATAAAGCATCTCACTAAGATTAGAGCCACGCACGGAAAATAGGGAACAAAACCAAGCTTACGAAATGTCCAGTGGGAAAATCGAAGGTGCCATCCGCATGGCAAGTTTGACAGGTAAGAATACCAGCATCACAATTAAGCTTCCATAAACTGCAACAGATAAAAGAACTCTGCGGGCATGTTTATGCACAGGATCATCAATTAAATCACGGAATGGATTGTAGTTTGGATCAGCTGGATCTCGAAGAAAATACAGCACTCCATTGCGAAGGACCTGCAAGCAGCAGAGAGAGACTGTAAACCTAGTCCAAACAAAATTTGGAGTGTACAAACCATTGCAGCAAGGTCACAAAGATCAGTACCCCACGAAGTAGGCTGACAAAGATACTTATTTGTAGCATATAAACAATTCCAACAACCCAATGAACCAGTGAACTGGCTAAGGGAGAAATTGAGAAGAATTGAACTCTTTGAGCCATAGTCTTCCCGAACATCCTTATAGTACAAACATCTAGCCACCATCCACACATTAAAGGAAATACCCCAAGTTCAATAACCAGAAGGAAGGCAACCTTAATCATAGTCATCAAATGTCTCATTGCTGCCAAGAACTGCCTCAACAAAGAGGGAATTGTCTCTGCTATAGAAACAATACCATATAACCTTCCCACAGTCAAAGGTTCACCTCTAGTGTACCGAATCAAAGCAACAATTCCAAGGTAGAAAAAGACTAAGGAGAATACAAACATGTATCCAATAGCAAGAGTTCCTACATCAGAAAGCCGAGATGTGCCAACACTTGCCCCATTAAAGAGGTCTGTAGGAGATGTAGAGCCTATGTTATTTGAGACCTCATTCATTCCGCTGACATTCACCTTCAAAAAATTTGCAACTTGGTTAAGTAGCCCAACATCCTGTCCTTCAGATGTCAAATTCGTGACAGCAGTTAGGGCATTCTTTAATGTGATATTTGCCAAGGAAAGTGCAGTATCTGTAATTGGCATAACAGTTGACAGCAATGGACCATTTGCAGAAGAGAGAAGCCAAGATATATAGTAGAGTATAATCCGTCCAAGTGAAAATGGTACAAAGATCACAACAACAAGAAATATCATGTTGCTTGCCAAAACCTGCAAAGCAAGAAAACAACAGTTGAAAAGAACTCCCAATAAATAAAATAAAAGTCTGAATTTAATTAGATCTGTAATCATATATTGTTTTCCAAAATATTTTATGATTTCTTAAAGTTCATGGGTATCAATATCCACAACCATTTTGGAAACGCAAGGGAAAAACATATTCACAATTAAATAAAGAAGTAACGAAAAAGAGAAAACAAAGAGCAGCTTATAATTACAGTAAATGCATTTTCAACCAAATGGAAAACAGGACCCTGCATGCCAACCAGCTCATCGAAAGAGACATCCTCTGCGCCATCAGCATCATCTAAGCCATCAAACATCTGTTCAACATGAGCTTCAAGACGAGCTGCCTGCATCTCCCACCGGGCAGCAACATGTTCTTCATTCCTTCTAATGGCTTGACCAGCTCCAGCAATCCCTTGTGCTCCAGCAGCATCTTCAGCATTCGCTTCACCAGCGAAATTCCTATTGCCTTGTCCTCGCAGTTGTCTTGCAGCACGAACCCCATTTCTATCACCTTCATCTTCTCTGTCGGCATCCTGTCCTCCAAGCTCCCTTAAGTGTCTAAAATAATCTCTAAGAGAAGTTGCCCCAAGAAATATAAAAACAATGCTTGCCGACAGTAGAAAGCCATGCAAGCAATCAGTGAAGATAACTGTAGTGGAGATGTGACTTAAAAATAATCTCTGAGCCTCACCAAAGCTCCTCACAAAAGCCAAACGCCATATCCAAAATGTTATAAATGGTATGATAAGGAGCCAAACCGAAAGGACAAAGCTAAGGCGCAGAAAGAATTGCAGAACATGGCAGGCCTTCATTGCCATCCCAACTACAAACTCCTGAAAAGGAAGCCTTGCAGGAGCATTCTCAGCATAAACAGGAGAAAAAGAGAAAGCATGTTTGCAGACCTGTAAAGCACTGAAGGTACATCAATCCAGGTGCCCAGAAGTTTGACAAAGAGACAAACAACACAATATATAATGCGACCCAGTGAAGATATATTAATGAATCAACGGTGCATGACAGAATTGCAAAATAGTCTTCATAGCATGAAATAATTCCCTTTACCCACATTATGCATTTTACATAAGGCCCAGTGAAGATATTAACGAACCCAGTGCAAAATAGTCTAAATAGCATGAAAGAATTCCCTTTACCCACACTTGCAACAGAAAACTGTGATTTTGCATCATTTCACAAGTTCTCTTGAGCACAAGACATTAAAAGGTTAACCTTTTCTATTGAGTTTTATCGAGTGAAATGGATAATTCATGGCAAGTTGACTCCTTCAAACTTTCGTCCTAAACTATGAAACTTATACTCAAATTTCCAGCTAGCTGCACATGTACAGCATGTTTATCGTTGCCAGCTGCAAATCCTAATTTTGAATTGGCGTTCATGAATCAAAATTACACTAGACAACACTAGACATCTTCCAACAAACTCTCAACTATCAGCATAATTACCAAAAGGGGAAGACAAAAAAAGAAACAGCTCCTTAATGATTCCACCAATTCACGTGCTTTGACACAAGAACATCAAAACAACATCTAATATGCCATACAGAATAACAGACAGCAAATAGAATAAAAGGACGGAACTTGAAACTCTTCAAAACATTAAATAATAAAATATTCTAAAGAGAGTATGTAATTTAAACATAAATCAAGACCTCGCACTGACGAGCATTGCTGTGATTAAGCCACTGGAGGAGGCAATCTTGGTGAACAAACTTGATACTACCGCTACAAGCACATGGATACCTCAACGGATTCTCGACGTCTCCAGGGTTCCGGCAGATCCTGCACACATCCTCCTCCTCCTCCTCCTCCTCGTCGTCGCACCTCGCCACCAACGAAACCGACGCCCCGTTACTCTCCTCCTTCTCAATCGAAGTCAAAGCAGAACTCGAAAGAGAAAGCAAAGACGGCGAATTCATCCCATTATTGTTCTCTACGTGGTGGTTGGGCGAAGCCGCCGCGGAGGTGATTTCCATCGGAGAAGAGCAAAATAGATCGAAGAAATGAGTAGAGAAATTCTTGTAATTTGGTTTTATTAGCGCCTGTTTTGCTTTTTGCGTATATGGTGTGTGTATCAGGTTCTGAAGCCTGTCGTTTTACTGACGGTTGCGGGTCTAGGGGTTTCGATGATAATAACGAGGAGGTGAGGTAGGAGGTCGGTTTGGACTGACGTGGAACACTGGGACTGGACCTCATTCAGGCTTCCAAAGGCATCACCGACTATGGCTTTTCTTAGGGCAAATTAAAATTTAATCATTTTTCTGTAAAATCCTTTTATTTAACATAATTTCTTAAGTATTTTATTTCCCATATAGTTGATTCTTTGTTTTGAATAAAAATGAATAAATAAACACATGTGAAAAAAGAAAGGATGAGGTTTCTCCTGTTTATTTTTAAGGTAAAGGATTTACTGATATTTACTAAAAAATTTTAACTAAAATTTCAAATTTTAGAATTTTATTAAAAAGACGATATTATAAAAAAAAATTTACTTTTTTAAATTAATCTTTGTACAAAATTTAGTAATATTTAAAAAATTGATTAAAAATATTAAATATTGACGAGAAAATTTTCTATGTTAGATAAATAAAATCATTTGATAACCATCCATAGAACAAAAAGCAAAGTTATGAATCCTGTGCTACTATAATTACATCATAACATTAAATAAAAAGAAAAACAAATATTCATTAGTTTGTAACTATTATAATTTATAATAAGAGTTTGTGTCGAAAAAACAACCAACTAAAAGTGAAACTTGAAATAAAAATATTTACAATTATATTTATATTACATATACAAAATTTAACATATAAATCAAATATAACTAAAATTAAAAAAAAGAGGAGAAATAAAAATTAAGAACTTCATTTAACCAAATACCCGTTCTAATCGCATTGACCTCAGTTTTCATTTCGTACAAAATCCTCATTATTGAGCAGAGCATCATCATCATTATCATTCAAATTTAATACACTAAATGACATGTTAATATTTTCTCATCTAATATTATCTTCCAAGTCACTCTCATCTATCAAACCTGGTTCTTAAAAAAATCCAATCCATCAAAAGATAGATATGACCAAGGAAAATTGAATCTACAGAACTACTTGATCTATTAAATGTCCTAGTAAATAATAAAATTAAATTATTAAGAAATTATATCCAACTTAATAATGATAATAACATACTTTTTCTAGAAGCTTTAAATTGTATCGATTAAAGGCTAACTCGTTCAATCTTTTATGCTTTAATCTATTTCTTTTCTTTAAATTGATGAATTCAATTGCGTTCCAATTCTTTTCATATCCCGTTGCACTCACATATTAACTTAGAATTTGAATTGAAAATATTTGCAATTTTAAAACACCAATTTGGAATTAGTTCAACTAAGCAATTGTAAGATAATAAAAGTAACATTGTAAATAAAATAAATTGATAATTAATTATCAACAAGTAACAAAAGTGAAAAAAAAACCTAGATTAAGTTTGTATCTTTGACGAATAGCAATTAGCATCCCAAAATCATTAGAAGCATCCTTATAAATCTTCATTTATAAGCTTAAGAGATCTTGCACCATCTCATGGGCAATAATTGTTATAATAATCCCTAACAATTTTCTATTAACTTTAGCTTTCTTTATAAAACTTGATTTAAATTAGACACTAGGACTAAAAATGCCCCAGCTGTAAACAACAGAGAATAAAGTTGCCTTTTTTTATCTCTCAGTGATGACTGCAAGATAAAGTGCCTACAAAAAAGACTTATTTTTCAGATTAATCTTGATTATTTCCTTCACTTTCTCTGTAACGCCCCATTTTAGGGGTTAGAATATTAAAGAAATTCGGTACGTTTGATGATTTCTATTTGGATCTTGGCATG
>JANZLX010000212.1:35155563-35166871 GCA_025531955.1 Erythroxylum orinocense
TGTGGCTACTCCCAATTAATTAAAATCATATGATCACTAACATTATTTTAAGCTTTAAATTAAAGCCTAAATATTTGCATCAAGTCATAAATAATGCAAATAAATCAAATAAGAATGCACAAAATATTTAATCAAGTTTTGCATGTATAATAATTATGAATTTATACACACAAAATTTTTAATTAATCAAATGTAATTTGTGCAAAATTAAACAATTATCATATGCATGTCATATACTTAAATTTTAAGAATAAGACATACATAATTAAAACTTAATATTTTTCATAAAATATTAAGACCCAAAATGATTTTAAGTCATAGCATACTAGGTTAGATCTGAATTAACCCATTTCACACTAATTTTAAGAAACTTAATTTTTAATTTTTTAATTTTTTTTTTTAAAAAAAGAAAAATCGCATCGTCTTTAACCTCCAGCCTAGTCGGGTGTGGCCCGGTTGGAACCAGATGGAGCCTTGACGCTCCAGATCAGTAGGGGATGTCGGAGTTCCCATGGAGGTCGGCGTTGGGACGACGTGGACGTCGCAAACCGCACGAGCGTCGGAAAACTGACCATACATCGCTCCACAAATGAATGTCCGAAGCTCTACGTATGGTCATCGTCCATCCTCCTCCTTCACGGTCCAGATAACGTCCCGTGCTCCATTGATGACGAAAAAAACACGACTCTAACATCTCCAGCAAGTACAAAATGTTGAAAAAATTCAACAACCTCAAACGTATATATTTGGCAGAAACTCAACCAAAAAACAGAGCAAAACAGAGGGTAGCTTTTTGGTGGTTTCTAAGGCAAGACAGAGGTAAAGACTGAAGCTCTGATACCAAATGAAACAATAACAACAACATAGCATGCATCTCATGCAAATTTACGTAAGATACAAGCATGTATAACAACGGAAAAAATCAATTGAAATACCTCCAACCATTGCCTCTTCACCGAAGTTCTCTTTGTCTCTGTGAAGTTTGGAGTTTCTATCCTCTTCCTAAAGCAAGATAGATGGTGTACTCTGATGCTCGGCGAGAATAGGACCCAAACAACAAGTATATAAACATTTCCATACCTACTGTCCATCACAGAAGAGGAAGTGGGCGACAACATGTGTGGGCGACAATGTGTTGTCAATGGACCATACAATCATACATGAACAGTAGGAGTAAAAAAAAAATCTTACATAATTTCCAACAGCCAAGAAACGGATATTGCATAATCAATAGCTTATAAAAGTTGGAAACAAAAGAAATTAATTCCAACAAACTACACTAAAAGCAAGCCAAATTTGAAACAAGATAATCAAATATACAAATACACATTTACAAAATACTCCTTCCTTGCAGAATAATCATCAAGAAGCTCGAAACTCCCAAGTTTCCACTACATAATATACAACTTTACATGTATACAAACAAATAACAAACAGTTAAAGATATGTAATCAACTAAGCACCCAAAACTATACCTTTTGGATCTGTTCGGTGGTGATGTTGGTATGCAAAAGAGAAGGCATCTGCAGTCGCAACACTGCGCTCAATTTGTACTATTTGACCACTGTTTTTGGCCAGAGTCATTCGGTTCATCAAGTCTTTGATTCGCAAACCCATCGACTGTTTGGGGTCTTTGTACTTGAGGTACTCTACTCCTCCAACAGTAGCTGACAGGTAGCAGAACAACAGAAAACCCAAGATAGGTATCAAGAACCTCCCCATCTTCCTCACTCTAATGGATCTAGCCACTTAAATTATGTAGATTTATATATTTGTCAGTCACTAAAATTAAATGAAATAGCCAAAATGAATATCGATAACCAGCTCCTTCCCTCCACAAGCTCTTGCTCGCTCCAACACACGAAACCCTAACCATAACTCCAAAAATTCTAAATTTAACTGCAATACTAAATTGAAGCCTCAGAGGGCTAAGCACAAGTTTGCACCATCTTTGGTCACACTAATAGGCGGCGAAGCCACCACCAACACTCAATTACTTCCGAGAGAAGACTTCACGGTGCCTCTCCTCGGTTACTCTCCTCAATTGTCATCCACAGAGGTCAAGCTTTCCGATTTCGGCATCGTGAAAGCGGAAGACGAGACTGAAGTATGTTGTTCTAGTATCGAAAAAGGAGAAGAGTCGAAGAATAGCTTGGAATTTAATTTACATGAAGACTATGGGCGTTTTCAGGAATTTGGAGTTGGTTCCGATTTTTGTGAAGAGGAAGAAGAGGCTGATTATCAAACTATGAATGGCAGAATTGTAAATATTTACGAAGGAAATGGCTTTGGTGAAGAATAAGGAGCAGAGATTGAAGGAGTGAAGGAGAAAGGAGTTCCTGCAATAATGTGATGCTTCGACAGTGCAAAAATCTACGTGAAAGCTAGCGACGACGTGTTTCAGATTTGGTTTCTAAATTGAAAAAGTTCTCAGATTCATTTTTCAAGCGTTGCGTTTCGCGTGTAGCAGAAAGAAGAAACCAATTTTAGGTGGGAAGAAGGTAGAGAGAAGGAACGAGAGAAGATCAAACGCGCGAAAAGAAAATGTCTTAATTAAAGAAAGGGTAAACGTCTTTTGTTGATAAAACTGTCATAAAAAGTGTTATAAATTTATGACGTTTTTACAAAACGTCATGAAAAATTTGAACCTTTTGTGTCGTTTTTTAAACGTTACAAAAAGTCTTCACAATCTGTAACATTTTATTAATAAAACGTCGAACGTCGCGAATTGTCTTATTTTTTTGTAGTGAATGCAGAGCGAGTAGCTGCTTCCTTCATATCAAGTAAGGCACCTTCAAAGCATTTGGCAAGAAATTCCGGATCAGGTATAATGTCTTTAGCCACCAAAATCTGCATATCAGCTCTTCCTTCATAGCTCACCATGTGCATTACGAGTGCCTATTCCAACCACCAACAGAAAGAGCTTTTAACACATACATTTATATTTGCCAGCAACCAACAAAAAGTCGGGAATTCAGAGCCTTTACATGGGGTATGGAAGATACGTTGACTCTTAAGAATGTAACAGGGTTGTCTCCTATAATAATGATCTCTTTTGGTCCAACCACATTGGAGACAGTAAACGAGGTATTAGAAATTAAACGGTAACAACGACGATAAGCCGCCTGCAAGAAACAGGACCACATTAGTTTCTATAGAAATAATACCAAAATTTCTAAACATCTGAATTTTCAGCTTTCTGTAAAATAAAATAAAAAAAAGGTTCCACCTCTAATCCTAACCAAGACAAGATTAGGCACAAAATAGAATATGAGAAGCGAGCCTCGAAAGTTCTTTTTTTCCTGTCTATCATTTTCTTCGCTCTCCTCACGTACTCAAGATGATCATCAACACCACCTTTCTGGTAATAAACAGGCAGAAGAAGAGCTCCAAACTTGTTCCCCCACCTTGATCTTGAATTGTTTTTCATCAATTCAGACATATCCTGTTCAAACCCAAGTAGTCAGTTCAGTTCCGTCAAAACATCGGACGAACATTTGCAGCAAAGCGACAGACAAAAGAAAAAGTTTCAGCACAAACCTGCAAACCTGGTTTTTCTCTTAAATTTACCATTTCCAACCCAGTTAGTCGAAGTCCATCTGACAGTGCTGAAAGTTACGGATTGAATACTCAGATCTCAGGATTATAAATTCTACGAGAGTATGAGTCAAGTAGCTTCAAAAAGCATCTGGTAAGTATTTACCATTGGGATACTGGTGATCCAAGTACTTTGATAACCCGGAAGAAATCACTCCGAAAAGAACGTCATTAATGGTCTGCACGTCAGGATACAGTCCTTTTTTATATATAATTATTAATTTTAACTAGTATTAGACTATTAGCATACTAATTGCCAAATCTGTAAAATTAAAAAAATAATATTTAAAATATTCATATAATATTATAACCTTATAAAAATTAGTATCCAATAAAAATTGAACAGTTAAATAATTTAAAATTAAATTAAAAAAGTTAAAGTTCAGGGAGATTATTAAGTAAAAATTAGCTACTTATTCTAATATTTAACTTTAAAAAAGACATATTAATTAATATTTTTTAATAATAAAACTTTTATAATTAAACAAGTCAAAATAATATATTTTTAATTATTGTGAAATATGGATGTTAGACATGTTAATCACCAATAATTAAAAATAATAAATAATCTTAAAGATTTCTTAAAATTAATTATATCTGTAAACAAGTATTTTAAATAGTTTTTAAAATTATAAGATCACTCTTTAAACATTTTATAATTTAATTATGAACTTAATTATAAAATTTATTTTATTAAAATTTATTGTTGTTATTTATAAAAATATTTACTAAAAATTGTTCCAAAATATTTCTTTTAAAATCAAAACCACTTAATGTGCTTACCGCATTAGCAATTGCCTCTTTCACCACTTTCATGTCTTCCATCCGAAACTTAGCAGTTGCCAACTTTCTCGGCCACAGCTCCACCCCAGGACCGCCGCTTATCACTGTTTTCCTATCGCGAAGCCAAAAGGCCCTCATAGCAAACTCCAGACAGAACACAAAACTAAACAAGACCATATTCAAGCATCCCAACAAAACTCTTATCCAACCATTGCTATTCCCTCTCAAACCCGAACAGGTCGAATCCCTCCGCCCACCACTAACCACCGTAGGCACCGCCTTGGGATCATCTGCCTTCCGGCAGTCAGCCTGGAACAATGACATCAGCGAAATACCGTCCCCAAGAGCGTGATGGATCCTGTAAACAATGCAGTTCTGCTTCAGCAGCAGATGCAATTCCCACAAGGGCTTGTCTTCACTGAGTGGAGTAGTTACCGATAAATCCGCTAAATAGGCATTCACTATTCTCTCTACATCGTCATTGTTATCTGAGGAATCAACGTGGTTGTTGTCGTCGTCCTCGACGGCGTCTTTGGTGGTGGGATCTACGATAATGATGTGTCTGTCAATGTCAATCTCAGTTCTTTTCCAGTGCTCAACTCCTTTTTTGTCGCGAACCAGTAGGCTGCAGAATCTAGGGTGCTCCACCATGAGAGAGTTTCTAACGAAGGCCTTTATGGAGTCTACGTCTATGGGATTTTTAACCCCGAATGCACAGTGGATTATCACGTCCATCTCAGGATGAAACCAAATCCTTCCGGTGGGTGTCGCCGGGTCGTCGTAGTTAATCTTTGACGAACCCATTGAAAGAATAAAGACTAGCTTGGTGTGCGTTCAATGCACCAAATAAGAGGCAAGAGTTCCCCGAGGGCAAAGAAGGAAGCTTAGAAAAGTTTGATCTTCTTTCTTAGATATGCCTCCTTTTATAGTCATTGTTTGATGTCTTCTTTTGTCGTTAACATATATTGATGGAAAATTACACAATGGCTCTTCAAGTTCAATTTTAGAGTTAAGATTCTCTGTTCAGTTTTTATGGTATCTTATCGTATCCAGTGAATCTTGGCCATTTATTTATGCGAACTTCACGTTTAATTATGTGGAGTCCACGCGGGATCTGTATAAATGAATGACTGAGATTCACTGGACACAATAAAATACCATAAAATTGGACGGAGAATCTTGTTCCTCAATTTTGCCCACGTATTTAATGTGATTGCTGTTCCATCATAGTCTTGTTGGTGACAGTTTGTTGGAGAAGGGACAAGATTTTTCCACCAACAGTATTAGTTAGGGACAGAAGCTTATCGACTTTAATTGCTTGGGGAAGACTACTAGTTATATTGTTGAAGTTAGATTTGTAGTGTATGATTTGCCACTTTCGTACGTGCTCAAAGCATTTAGTTTTTTTTTTTTTGAAAAAGGAAATCAATATAATTAAAGAAGATGAAATTTACAAGTTCATCAAAAGGAAAAATCCTTTATATAAAATACAAGAAGAGAGCCAACAAGAAAGAAATAAGCTGACACAGCAAAAATAGCCTAAACAGAACCTCAATAGTTGTAAGGCATGACAAACATTAAAGCTATAAGTAACTTTCTATATCAAAACTATTGCCCGAACGTTAGACATAATTAAGCAGATCAAACTCTCTTTCGTAAAAGTGGTACTCTGGAAGTGTCGAGAGTTTCATTCTTGCTAAAGCAAGTATAAACAAATCCCAAAGACAATAATTTGTACAGGTTTGTTGGAACCTGCAGGTGAAGACAGATAATTAGTGATATTCATAATTTCGGACCCAGGATCCATCCAATAACATAAGTCACAAACCACTCTCTAAATAGAATAGTTAAATGGGCACTCGAAGAAAAGATGAGAACAAGATTCCATCTAAAAGGAACACATTGGGCAAGAAGGATCCATGTGCACATAAGGAATGTGGTCAGCAGTCGATAGTTTATTCTGAATAACTAACTAGAAAATGAAGGAGATCCGGGGTGTTAAAAAAATGTTCCAAACTGTGGGTGCCCAAGGAATAGGGAGTCGGCGATGACGCAAATTGTTGCAAATAAACCGTTTAGTCAACTTATTTAGTGGAGTCCCCTTCCAAAAGAAAGTGTTAGATTCTTGAGGAGTTGGAGAATAGCAAGGTTGAAAATGACACAGAATTCTTGGGAATTTCCACGAGATCTCATCAATGAATGATATCATACGTGTTTTGAGAGAGAACAATGGAGAAGTTCCTGAAGGAGTTACCTGAGAAATTAAGGGACCGCGACTATCCCAATTGTCATACCAAAGAGAGACTCGACGTCCATCTTTGATAACGCAAGAAGTCTCTAACTGAATATCATCTCTTAACTTCAAGAGCTGGTTGAGGAAAAAAGAGAAATTGGCTTTTGGCTGAAGCGCCCATATGAAATGTCCTTTCAGAAAATAAGTGTGCAACCATTGGATCTACAAGGTTTTCTTATCCTCCAGTATCCACCAAAGACGTTTGAGAATCAAAGAGCAATTAGAAGTTTTAATGGAAAGAATATTCAATCCTCCTTTCGCCTTAGGATAGCAAAGATCAGACCATTTCAGTTTGGAGGCATCGCGGTTGCCATTAGAATGACTCCATAAGAAGGTTCTGAGAAGCCTTTCAATTTCTTTGATGATGCCTTGCGATAAGAAAATATGGGAGCTCTAGTAAACATGCAAGGAATTAAGGACGAATTTAATAAGTTGAAGTTTACCCGCATAAGACAAAGATTTATTCAACCAAGATTTAATCATCCGCTGAATCTTCTCTAGGAGTAGGCGACAATCAGCATAGGAGAGCCTTTTAGTATGCACCGGAAGCCCAAGGTAAAGAAGTGGGGGATCTTTCAATATCATACTTGTGGCTGCAGAAATCGAGGTTGCCATGGCCGTCGCACCTTTAAACAAAATAAAATGACTCTTAAGCAAATTTATCTGCAGTCCAGAGTGATGTTTGAAGAGACTGAGGGCATGCATAAAAGTCCGAATAGACTCCAAATCTATCCTGCAAAATAAGAGGAGGTCATTTTGCAAAGCATTCTAGTTATTCTAGTGACCATCAGTCTCATGCATGCACATAATTGATTAGTTTATTAATTTTATTGAAATTTTTTAAAATTAATAAATTAAAATAAGTAAATTAATTTTTATTTAATAATTTTTAAATTAAACTTCAATTTTTATAGATAAGTATAATTTTTTAATTATATTTTAAATTCTTTAATTTAATTTAATTTTTAACCAATTTTATAATCTTAAATATATTATCTTACCGGTTTAACTCCTGACTCAATTTTTATATCGTTGCATTTGATCAACTTTAACTGAAATTTCAAAACTGGGAATACAAATTTGGACATAATTTTTGCAATTAATTTTTTATCTATTCATGTGGAATAAAAATATAAATTTAGTGATTTTTTTAACACATAATTTATATATTAACTAGTAGAATACTTTAGGTTATCTACAATTCAATTTTATCATTCAAGAGAGTGCTGAAAAATTGAGAGGGGATCCGGGTGAAGCAAAGCGTGGTCGTTTACGTTGTATTGGAATTTCTTATTGGACCAACTAGATAATGGGTAGAAGACGTGGCAAATTGAGCTCCGTTTCATGGCTTATAATGAGTTATAGAAGACGTGGCAAATTGGCAAACTATGGTTTGCTCTCCCTGACCAGGGCCCCTTAAGCAAACAGGACCACATTTGAATCATCAATTGCTTTCCCTGACCAGGGTCCTTAAGCAAATGGAGAGCAAACCGTCGGTCCGTGGAATGCAAGCAACTGAGTGTAAAAAAAAGGAAATACAATGCGGATAGCCCAGTTGGTTTTTTAGCAAGAAAACTGAGTCCAAGATCTTAGATTTGAGTCTCGGTAACGATAGTGTGAGAATTCATCCAATGTAGTGATTTCTTATGCACACTAAGTATTGAGCCGCTTTTCTGAAAGATTAGGTGGGATCAAACCGTGATTCAATCCTCCAGCAATGATCAGGTCTGCAATTAAGAGCCCTTAAAATTAGGGATGAACTTTTTGAATCCAAGGAAATACAAAAAGTTTTGATTATGACTCAATGATGGCAGAGAATCCTAAGCAACAGGACCACATTAATTCGTGCAGTCCTTGTAAATACAGCAGCATGGGCTTACGGTCCCTCACTAAAAAACAAACAAAAAACCTACGGCACCTAACGACATGCTTTTAACTCTGGAGAGTACTGTAGTACAGATAGGTATCTCCTTCAATTGCTGCAAGTTGGATGAGTGCTGGATTGTACCATCGTTTTGATGATTGACGTCAATAGATCTTGCCGTATGTCTCCTGTAGACGACTTGCGAGAAAACGAGTGTGTTTCCTAGTCACTTGAGTAATAAAAGTCCACAAATTAATTATATGGTTTCAATATTCATGCTAATATAATCACTTGAATTCATTTCTCATGAACCTATGAAATATGTACCAATAGATTTTAAGTTTGAAGTTAAAAAGTTTATTTCTCATCCTGACACTTGGGAATTTGCAAGTTTTATGTTTTGAAATTAGAAAGTTTATTTCTAAAAAATATTTAAAATTTATAAACCTTCAAGTTTTTTATGGAAGTAATGATCTAAATTTTCTTTATGTTATCGCAAAAGTAAAAGAGTTTTAAATGCATTACTTTTGTATTATTCCAAAAATTAAAAAGTTTGGGTGCAATTATAAGATTTTTGATAACATTCACTTGTTGGACAATTTTATCCTTTCTCATAAATTTGGACAACAGTTAATTATATTTTCGAATTTTCAATAACTTATCGGTTAAGTTACATAATTTGATTCAAACAAGGTAATAAAGTGGCCTAATAAATAATCTAAATCACTTGGTCGAAGTCCGAGAGGAAAATAAATCTCAATTAGTACGAACTGAACCTATATCGAGCTTGTGATGTGGAAACCCGATATGAAAGCTATATATAAAGGTTAACGTCTCCTACAGTTACTCATATCCTTCGTAAGCATATGGATCCTTTAACCCGTTAAGAGTGCTTACGTCTTGAGAAATTGTAGAAATGCATTAATCGCGTGTCTGTGAATGTTTTCCGTAAAGGTCCCGAGAGATAAGAGCTCGTTTTGGCCTCGAAAGCTGTTTTAAAAGTTCAGATAGAACTGAAATCAGGTATTTCGCATTTCTTTCCTTTTTAACCCTTTCATGAACTATCTGGGACACGTAATAAAGCCTATCCTACGTGTTACACATGATATCAAAGCGGTTACATGATTGAGTTGCAGAAAGCAAAGGTTTTTTGGTTTTCATCCATTATATCAAAGCGGTTACATGATTGAGTTGCAGAAAGCAAAGGTTTTTTGGTTTTCATCCATTATTGATTAATTTTTTAGTTTTTTTACGTCTATGATTACATAAAAATGGTATACATAAGGCTAGCTATGAAAAACGGGTCAAAATGGGCCGAAAAGGTAAAAAGAAGCGTTTCGGGATCACCAAAAATCGCCCTCCACCGTCAGGCGCGAGCACCGTACGCTCCCAATGGTGCTACAGTATTGCCATTGGGCGCACACGCCAACCACATTCGCCCACGTGGCTCCATGGGATGATAGACGCGTGTGATGTGTGCGCGGGCGCGGGACGGGCTAGCGCGTGACATGTGGACGGATGAGATGAGGACATGTGTCGGCATGTGTAGGACACGTGTCGTACATTGCAGGCGCATATGTGTGTGGGCTGTGTGTGGGGGACACGTGCTAGACGTATCTGGCGTGCATCGGCCGATGCACGTGCAACATATGCCCACCCTAGGGCCATGCTTAAGGTGACGTCAGTGTAATTGTGCGCTGACATCGGCGTTATAGTGATGCTAACGCCAGCACCTAAAAAAAGGGGAAAATTTTAAAATTCTTGTAAGGGTGCCCCGGGCCCTTTTGGGTCAGTTTCTGAGTCAGGGAAATTTTTAAAGTGATTTTTCAATTTTCCTAGATTTATTACATTGGCAATTCGTTTCTAGAAAAGTTTTTAAAGTTATTTTAAGCTGGTTTTGAATGCATTTTCATACTTATAACTGCATATAAAGGAGACACTTAAGGTTTCGTGTCTTGTGTGGTAGGTTTGGTATTCAAAAAAGTACGATAGTCACTCTTATTGATAATTTTTAAAATAAAAGTCTCAAATAAAGTTTAAAGATAATATTTTCAGTACTAGTATATGATTGGTCATGCATTTGGTTTTTTGCATTTATAATTGATGTTTACGTAATGCTCATATAAAATGTGAGGATGATATAAAGATGTATCTCTTATGTTTGTAGTCTTTTTGGGTACTAGTAAGATTGTAGTCACTACAGTGACCTTTCAAGTCAGTATTTGAATTGTATCGCGTGCATGTTAGGGGATGTCTATAGTCTCATGTTTGGTTATTTTGCACACAGGTGTTGACCTTATATAAGATTTTGAGATGTACATAAAAACATTAAATAGAGAAAAGCTATTACTTGAATGATCTACTCACCCACAGATGGTAATGTCATGAGAGTTGATGGTTTGTAATTTGGTCGCTTTTATGTGGAAGTCTAATTGGATATATTATGTATTCAGTTCACAGGTGTTTCATAATAATATATGTTGGATCCTATTTCTAGAATCCAACTCTCTTAACAAAATACCATCATACTTGAGCGTGGTTCCTTGTAATCTCTTCTTGCTCTGATATCAAACGTGTTGAGCCCTGTTTACCATAAATCGTGAACGTATTATTGCTCATCATACAATATAACCGTAATCCAAAGAAATCATAAAGCTTAAAGTCTCATGCCATTTCGTTTTTTTTTCCTTTTTCCATAACACATCTCACTTATATATGTAACAACAATTCATGTGCAAAACTCATCATCCTAAATCAATAACTTACTCATA
>JANZLX010000212.1:35176398-35190751 GCA_025531955.1 Erythroxylum orinocense
AGATGCCTTTCTTTATTTATACATAACTTTGTACAAAATGCGCTAAAGGAGATTGCCTTTAGGGCACTACTCTAACAAGTTCATCTCTCATGACTTTAATGTTTTTTGCAAAGCTAATGGTATTAGCAAGCAACTCACTGCATCCTATACTTACCAACAAAATGGAGTAGCTGGGCGCAAGAACAGGACAATCATGAACATGGTTAGAAGTACGTTATCAGAGAAGAAAGCTCCAAAGAATTTATGGCCAAAAGCAGTAAATTGGACAGCGCATGTGCTTAATAGAAGTCCTACATTGGCAGTGAAAGATATGACTCCTAAAGAGGCTTGGAGTGGTGTCAAACCCAATATTGATTATTTTCAGGTTTTTGGATGCATTGGTCATGTTCATTTGTCAGACAGTAAGAGAAAGAAGCTGGATGATAAGAGTTTTCAATGCGTGTTGCTAGGGATGAGTGAAGAGTCTAAAGCATATAGACTTTATAATCCAACGTCCAAGAAGATAGTTGTAAGTAGAGATGTAATTTTTGAAGAAAATGAGTTTTGGGATTAGGGAAGAAGTAATGAAGAAGCAAGAGTTGATATTCTTGAATGGGGAGATAATAATGAAAATGAAAATAAATATTATCAAGGTGAAGAAGAATCTGAAGAGAATTTGGCAGCAGAAGAAGAAGGAGGAGATGTTAGCTTATCTTCAAGTGAGTCACTTGGAGAGAATTCTCCAACATTTGAAGAAAGCTGACTAGAGGGAGGAACAAAAGAGTACCGTTCTGGATGGAAGATTATGTGAGTGGAGGAGAATTTTCGGAAGAAGAAGCTGCGCACAACAATTTGGTTATGTTTACCTCAACTTTAGATCCGACTACCTTTAAAGAAGCTGAAAAATCGAAGGGGGTTAATTTCGCGAACTTTTCGATTCATTTCTAGCAAACAAAAAAATAAAATAAAAATGAAAGAACCAAAAACAAATCAACACCACAAATTTGATAACGCAGTTCGGCACACTTTGCCTACGACTGCGGGGCCCTCACCCAACTTAATCACTTTCACGAAAGTACAATAGAATTACCCAAGGCTTTACTGAGCTGACCCACTCAACCCTTGACACTATCACTCAACCTCACTTCCCGTGAAAGAATTTCACTCTCAATAACACGACCGACTCGTGTTAACCTCGTTAGAGGATTTTTCAAACTATTTCTACTAAAAAACAAAGACAAATAAAATCAAGAACGTAACAATTTCTGATCTGAAATTTTTTACCCAAAATAACCAGGAGGCAGCACCAACAATATATTCACTGATCTATGACAAAGCCATCATCATGCTGCATACATCCAATAAATTAAATCATCCAGCAAAAACATCAATTTCCTTAACACTTGTACTACTTGCTGGAGATGAAGATAACTTCACTGTGCTGCTGCAAAAACTTCACAAAAATAACTCAAAACAATTGAACAAAGCTCAACAGTGCAGCAGCCAAAAATAACCAACACACTCTATCGTTTACACCACACAACCAGAGAGTCTGCGCAGCACTCTAGAAGAAACCATACAACCTCTGCCACGCATCAGCCAAGACACCATGCCCTAAATCCCAATATTCACGTCACCTTACTCAAATTTCCTTAGACAAAACCTTTTCAACAAAGGATAATATTAGATAAGCACTCAACATCCGAAAGATATGCTAATTAGGAATTTATTTCCAATTCAAATTCCAAGCACTATCCACTTCCAAAAGAATGCAATCTTCAATACTCAACCACCAATTAAGGCACATCTTCAAGAATTATGAAAATTTCCTTATCCAATAAAAATGCCAAAAATAAAGATAGGATATATTAAAAATAAATCCTAACAGAAACTATTCAGAGTTCCAAGTGGAGAGCTGCAATGGACGTAGAAATAGAAGCAATTGAAAAAAATGGGAATTGGGAGTTGACAAATTTGCTTAAAGGAATGGAGAAGATTAGAGTTAAGTGGATTTTTAGAACTAAGCTCAACGAAAATGGCGAGGTTGACAAATGTAAGGCCAGGTTGGTGGCAAAAGGGTATGCACAACAGAATGGCATAGATTATACCGAGGTGTTTGCGCCTATGGCTAGGTAGGATACGATTCAAATGGTACTTGCTTTAGCAACTCAAAATAGTTGGAATGTGTATCAACTTGATGTCAAAAGTGCTTTCCTATATAGAGAGTTAAGTGAAGCAGTGTTTGTTGAGCAACCACACGGTGTGGAGGTTTTACAAAATCCTGAAGATATTTATATTAGTCAAAGAAAGTATGCAAAAGATGTTTTGGAAAGGTTTGGGATAGAGAAGAGTAATAGTGTGAAGAATCCCATTGTTCCTAGTGTTAGACAAATGAAGGATGAAGAAGGATCCAAGGTGAATGCTACCATGTACAAACAATTGGTTGGAAGTCTTACGTATCTAATTGTAACAAGGCCAGATTTGGTGGATGTGGTGTCTCTCATTAGCAGGTTCATGGCAAGTCCAACTGAGTTACATTTGCAAGCTGCGAAAAGGGTATTAAGATACTTGAAAGGTACTGTACATTTAGGAGTCTTTTATCGAAAATAAGGTAATGCAGAGTTGATGGCATATACAGACAGTGATTATACAGGAGATGTAGATGACAGGAAAAGTACTTCTGGTTATGTATTTCTACTTAGTGAAGGAACAGTGCCCTGGTCCTAAAAAAAACAGCCTATAGTTGCTTTGTCTACAACTGAAGCAAAGTTTGTGGCAGCTGCCTCTTATGCTTGACAAGTGGTATGGACGAGGAGAGTATTGGAGAAGCTTTATCATCGTCAAGGCAAGTGTACCACTATGCTATGTGACAGTAGCTCTACCATTAAGCTATCCAAGAATCCAATCATGCATAGATGCAACAAACACATTGATGTAAGGTTTCATTTCTTGCATGATTTAACCAAAGATGGAGTTGTTGAGCTGAAGCATTGTTTCACACAAGAACAAGTTGCAGAAGAGTCAATGGGTGTGTGTGTGGTACCACGACTAAACTGAAAGTATTACTGCAAATCAATTTAGGGGAGGAATTGTTGGGGTTGGGGTTGTAGTTGAAGTTGTCAAAAGTTTATTTTGTTAATAAATCCTATTATTTAGGACACATGGGTAAAATTTGACCATTTCTTTAGTGGGACACGTGGGTAGAGTCTGCCGATTTCTTTATACACTTACCATGTTATTAGGATTTGTAAATCATGGATTGTTTGTTTTTCAATTTATCTCTTTGTAAGGCTTATATAAGCCAACTGCTTATTTGAATAAAATATCTTTTCTGAATTGAGTTTCTTTTTAAATGATTTTTGAATTGAGTTTACAACACCCATCAATGTTGAGATTAAGGATATCATGACTGAGATGAGTGGGAAAATGAGGGAGGCAAGAGTAAAGAGGGAATTACTCGAATTGTTGGGGATAATTGTTAGAATTATCCACGGGCTTAGAAGAGGGTGAGATGTAATTAACCCTAATCAACTTACTTTGTTGAGTAGTTATTATAAGGCAATGTTTGGTTACTGATAAATTTTAAGGGTAAAAGGAGGGGATTATTTTCCAAATTGGAAATTATAATTAAGTTATCTATTGAGTAGTATTGAGTGCATGAATGACCCAATTACTCAGCAATTTGTTTCATTTTAGAGGAATTGAATTTGGGTTTGTAGATTCAAGAGGTACTTGGAGGTTCATTGAAAACGATTTTTAATTTTAATTTTAATTTTAACCTACAATAATTATGAATATTTTAAACATTTGATTAATTATTCTTTTATTATTTTAAATTTATATTTTTCAAACTAAATATTAACATTATATTATTATTTATTATTAAAAAACAATACGTCATTATTCAAAAATTTTATAAATAAATTAAATTAAATAATACATGTTTTATATATTTCATCTCTATATAGTTCTTTACATAAATCAACCGGAGTCGCTTCAGCAGACGGTCGTTTGATGCAGTGGCAATTTTGTAAATTAATGAATCTCAAAGGACATTTGTGATCCACTCAAAACCTTTACACCGTGCTATATAACACTAAGATTTTCCTCTTTTCTCTCTCTATCTCTAGGGTTTACTCTCACTTTCTGCGTTTTATCTGAAACCCTTAACAATGGCGGCGGCTTCACCTATTGAGTCCGTCCAATGCTTTGGTCGCAAGAAGACTGCGGTTGCGGTCACATACTGCAAGCGAGGCCGAGGTCTGATCAAGATCAACGGATGCCCAATCGAGCTCGTCGAGCCAGAAATCCTCCGATTCAAGGCCTACGAGCCGATTCTCCTCCTCGGACGCCACCGCTTCGCTGGCGTAGACATGAGGATCCGCGTCAAGGGCGGCGGTCATACCTCTCAGATCTACGCCATTCGTCAGAGTATTGCTAAAGCTCTCGTCGCTTTCTATCAGAAGTACGTTGATGAGCAGAGCAAAAAGGAGATTAAGGACATTCTGGTTAGGTACGACAGGACTCTGCTGGTGGCTGATCCCAGGCGCTGCGAGCCTAAGAAGTTCGGTGGTCGTGGTGCACGCGCCAGGTTCCAGAAGAGTTACCGTTGATTTGCAGGTCTTCGTGGTCACATCGTGTTGTGGTTTTGGCTGTTTAGCAACTGAAAGGTTATTAGTGCCTTTTCTTGTTATAACTATTATCATTATTATGAAGAGTACTTCTATTTGTAGACCGTGTGGTTGTTAAAGTGGTCAATTTTGTTCTCTATAATGATGCAATTAGTTTGAATGTCGAATTCCTTTGAAATGCTTGTTATACTGGTTTGGTTTTAACTCTGTTTTGATATTTTATTTGACTTTAGTTCATGTCATTATGGATTGTGATTATTGAGTTCGTGAATTTAAATGGGTTTCTAACATATATTTGTAATTACTTGCATTTCCTAGTGGTGTTTTGTTGAGTTTTGCATGACTTGCTGACTTATGCTTTTTCTTGTCTGAGTTGAATTTGACATGGTTTTCATCTTGTTAATTGTTCTTAAAGGGCAATTTTTAGTGAAAGCACAACAATATACGAATATTGTCTCATATGACTATAAGGTTCTATGCTTAATAATCATTTGTTGCAATGTTTTGAAGAGAAGGGATTTGAGATTGAAGTGTCTATTTTATGAATAACCCTTTTGAGATTTGCATGGACTTAAGTTTATGTTTGCTCTTTTGTTAGAATTCGGTTCAATTTTGATCATTATCCATCCCAGTGGTAATGACTTTAGGGTTCTTTTGTTAAAAGCTTTTGATTTGCAGTCCACTGAAATTCAATTGCTTCCATCTTGAATTCAAGTTGCATAGCATTGGGGTTCCAACTTATGTTTTCTACCTCTCAGTATTTGCTGAAAACGTAAATGGGGAGCTAAACGATTATATAAGATTTGGAGACACTATTCTTTTGTCGAAATGCTTGCTCTTGGATGTATTAACTGAGCTTCTACCAGACAAGCGACATTGCCTGATAAGAACTTCAGCATCTGCCTTACATATTTTTCTACGAGATATTCACTTGAGGATGAATAAATTGTAAATGATGGGTAATTCATCGAGATTTAGGTCATTGGGTTTTCTTTGAATAATTGGAACATTTTTGGGTTTTCGTTAAACAATTGGAACATCTTTTGGTTTTCTTTCTATGAGTGTTGCCACGAATAGGGATGGTATTTGGTCTTTGGACCGAGTGTAGGCTCGGACCCAGGCTTTTCAGGTCTGAGGTTTGATAACTACAAGGAAAGTGATGCAGTTTTATTAAAAATGATATTTTTCATTTTTTAATTTAAAAATTGAAAAATCAGGTTGGGCTTGGCTGCCTTTGATTGGACTTCACTAAATATTTGATTAAAATATTAATATTGAAAATTTTATATAAATCTACTGTTAAAGCTCTTCATTTTAAATTGTAATTTTATTTTGAAATTTTCCTTTAAGATACTTTTAAAAGAATATTGACAATATGCATTATTTACTGAAGTAGATTAATTTTATTAATAGTTAAATCATGTTATAGATAATAAAATGTAATATAGTGGCAAGTTATTTGGGAGGATGGAAAAGTTCATAATATAATGTAGTAAAATGTTGTTTGGAAGATGGATGGAATAGAATATATAATAAATGAATGTTATATCTTTTATATTAAAATGGTTGTTGTAGGAAATTTAACATTATGATTTTAAAACAGAAATCATGTCCAATGAAAAGTCACACTTATGATTTGTTCAAGTTACAATAGTGACAAATAATTTTTTTTATATATTTTCTATTTAAAATTAATAAAAACTATTATTTTCTTATTAATTATATACAATTTATTATTAATTATATAAAATATTATTATTAATTATTTATTAAATTTTATTTTATTATATTCTATGTGATTTATATTTTAAAATAATATATTTATATTTATATTTATATAAACAAATATACAAACAATTAAAGAATAATTTTTATATATTTTCTATTTTCGTTAATAAAAATTTATCAAAATTCTATTTATTTTGTTATTAATTATATACAATTAATTATTATTATTATAAAAATATTATATTAATTATTTAATAAAATTTATTGTAATAAATATTATTCTATTCTATTTAATATAATATTATAACTTGGTCTCAATTGATATTACAAAAAATTATTGAGAATATATTAAATAGATATATTTATTAGTTTATATTTTATTTTAAATTTTTCATATTTCATATTTTTATTGTTTAAGATAAATAAAATATAACATAAAACTTTCCGTTACATTTTATTCTATTTTATTATAAAATTTTCTTCAGCATAATAAAAATGTGTTATATTACGGCTCGTTTCATTACGAAACTTTCAACCAAACATCCGTAATGGCACCATCTTCTCCGCCTCACTGTGTTGCATCCATTTTCAATGTAGTCATGCGTTAACAAGTACGGAGGCTGAAGGCATACAAAATTGTCAAATGTATTGTTTATCGGCACGTGTTTATCATGACGGAAATGATCAATGATAAGGTATTGATTACAATAAATAATTTTGCTTTCTTTTCATTAGATAGTTTGTATCATTCAAATCTTTTGTGCCATTGTACCTCTGTTTCGATAATATCCTAAACTCATCTCGTTTTTACCTCTCAATTATTAGATGGGTTAGAGAAACAGAGGGCACAGAAAAAAGAATAGGAAAAAAATGATACAGGTGATATGAAGCCATCAAAATGGATATCATTGTTAATGTAAATTTAAATAAAAAATTAAAAATATTAAATTTTTTTAATATTAAGTGATTGTTTTATTACAATAGTTTAAGCTGTTATGTGAGGCCAACTTAATTAGTTTTATATATTCACTAACATACTTCCTGAAGTAAAAGCTACTTAGACTTGAAATTTACATAGAACTAAATAATAGGTAAATAGTATAATTTAGACTCACGACCATTTGATAACAAAAAATCTAAAATCATATTAAGTCACTGTTTTTACATAGCGTTCTCCTTTCGTATTCAGTTTGCCAAGCTTATGACAGCCGTTGGACTCTACAAGTGTGCCGTATCAGCCTCGCAATGATGAGTCCTTTTAGAAGCGAAGTTGGACCCGCTTATCACCCTTTTTTATTTCTATTTTTAGAATAGCCCCCTCCCACATTACACGTTTCATCTTGCCCGTAGTGGGTTAGTTGGCAGAACCATCAAGAAAAATGCTACCTATCATGATCTTCATCATCGTCAAAAACTCGGTCACTTGCTCTGGAATACAAAGTCTCTTCGCTGGTTGGTGACTGACGAAGACACTTAGGTTTACTTATTTATCTAAACAATCGATTTCTAACCAACTTTAAGCCCACTTTTACGTTATCTCACAAAACAGTCTTTTTATTAATTAGAGGTAAGTCCGGTGTCGGTAAATTTATATTAAACATTGTTGTTGTCGTTCGGGACATGACTAACAACCCTATATTAGTTAAATTTAAACTAAAATTTAGAACATGATTAGATGAGGTGGTGATTAATAATGTAGTGGCAGGCATGAAAATGAAAGTCTTATGGTTTGAAGAAACATGAAAAGTAGTATTGAAAGATGCATGGTATCCGTTCTCAAGTACAATACAAATTCTGGTTATGGACCTTATGGTGTTTTAAATTAGGGAAAGAAAAATAAAATCAAAGGCTCCACGTATGTTCAAGGGTGTCATGTCCTCAGTTTAGCTGATCCGACGGCAGAGAGTGATCCCATCACCGACGGGGAGCATGCAAATCTCGATCCTGGGGTCAGCGGCGAGTGCCTTATTGAGCTCCAAAACGAAGTCCCTGTAGTACCTCACGTATTTCCTAAGAGGGGCATCAGGTGGTGCGACGACAGATCCATTCCATAGGGTGTTGTCGTACCCAATCACTCCGCCGACCTTCACCAGCTCAATCAGCCTCTTGTGATAGTTGATGTAGTTGTCCTTATCAGCGTCAACAAAGATGAAGTCAAAACTCCCATGGTAATTACCCTGCGGTTCACCACAGACAACAACAAATCAACGTCAGGGTCTATTGTCATTTGTGTCAGTCGAGGTTTGTTTCAAGTTTATCAGGTTCTATCTGGTCTCTAAAGAGACAAAACTCAATGCTTTAACGATTGTTTTTTCAGAAACAAATTCTTACATCTTCAATCATCTGATCAAGAACTGGTAAAGCAGGGCCTTCTCTGAAATCAATCTTGTGGGCAACGCCGGCTTTTTGGATGACAGGCAGACCCAATTCATAGTTCTCTCTGTTAATGTCCATGGCCAAGATCTGCATGCAACAATCACAAATAACACATTTTGATCCTGTTTCCTTCAGATTATAGAATCCATGATATGTTTGGTTTATGTGAGTCGTTACCTTTCCATCTTCAGGAAGTGCAAGAGCCGTGGCAAGAAGAGAATATCCAGTGTAGACACCAATCTCCATGGTGTTCTTGGCATTAAGAAGCTTCAAAAGCATGTTCAAGAATTGCCCTTCATCGGCTGATGTAGTCATGATGTTCCTGTTTCATCATTCCATGTCAAATCATCAAATAACATTTTCATAAACATGAATACAAGAAAAAAAAAAAGAGAAATAAATAGCAGAAACTTATCAATTAATTGAGAATCTGAAACATACCAAGGATGCTTGGCTGTCAACTCTCTTAGCTCCTTCATGGTTTCAGGCTCCCTTGGATAAACACTTGTCTCAAGAATATACTACAAAGACCAAATCCAAGAAAGAAAAGGTTAATATCAGTGAAGAAAAGGAACAAAAATTATGACCGTCTGATGATTTCTTTCTTTCTTGTTTCCATTACCTGGTAAAGAGCATCGCTTTGTAACAGACTCTTGTGGCCAACCTCTTGGTGCCTGCTAACCTGATTTTTCTGTTCTTCACCGTTGTTAGCCATTGCAGTGATTCTTTTCCTCTAGTGTCTGCAATCTACCTCGGCTTTGGTGTCTTTGGTTTGTAGCTGAACGAAAACCTGAATTTGAAGAAGATGAGAGGAGACATATATTGGACAAGGAAATCCGGTCGAACCGGGAAGTAGGTGACAGGACCGGCTGCTAACCGGTCTGTGGTTGGTGAGAACTTGACAGGGTGTTGGTGTGCGGGACCGCCTAATCTTTTGATTTTATATATAATACGCACCTTGATGATGTCATTTTTAGTTTTACGACGTCATATTTGTAACTTTTAACATAAATGCTGTAATCATTGTTATAATATTAAAATGTTCATTTGTAATAACTTAATTTTAACAATGAAGATAAAATTTGATTGGTGTCAAATTTGAATCAATGCTACATTGACAAGTTGTAATTATTTAGTAATATTGTTTAGGCAGGGTCTAAATGGAGAAGAAAACAATAGTGGGGCTTACCAAGTTGTTGTCGGAGAATGGCATTTGTACATTTGGCAAAGCAGAGTTGGTAAACTATTGGTGAATAAAAAAGGAATGGAGGACATCACTTTAAGGCCTACACAAAGGAGTGGGTGGAGAAAACATTCATGGTCAAATTTTCAATCTATATTCCAAGCTTTATTCAAATTTTAGGTTCCTTATCATGAGTCCGAGTTTTTTTTTTTTGCAATATTATGATGTCTTATGAATTTCAGTCATTTATTTATGTTGGTCTCGCGCAGATTTCATATAAATAAATGTAAGACCCGCATAAATAAATGATTAAGATTTATGGGATAAAATAAGACACCATAATATTGGACAAAAGATTTCATTCCCCTTAGAACATCTTTGATTAGCCATACCGAGTTACTTATGGGAAGTTACCCTAGTTGACTTGACGAAACTAACTAATTAAATTGAAAGATAAGATTTTTTTTAATTTAGAGCCAATTTTTTTAAAATTGTTTTATTTAGCGACTAATCTTTCAAATTTCATACAAATTAAGTTAAAATATTACTTTTATGTGAATAATAACTAGAAATTCATGATATATTTGGTAGAAACGTTACATAAGCAAGAATAACTTTTTGATACGATTTATACAACTTTCAAAAGATTAGTTACTAAATTAAAATTTTTAAAAATTAAACATCTATTTATTTAAATTAAAATAATTAGAAAAAACCTTTCTACTAATAAAAAGAATACGTATTATTGAACCTCTTCAAGTTTTACTTCTCAATAAAATTTATACCAAATGTTATTAATGGCGTTGTCTATATCCAAAATAGTAACTAATGATTTAAGCGTTCATGTGCATGGTCGTATCAAACAAAAGGAGTAGGTTTTAGGCCAAATTACCTAACGCATGTGCAATTAGGCATGTAACGAATTATACTTAGCCAAATTCAAACAAGTCAACAGTCAATGAATAGAGAAGCCTCTTGGAAGCACCCAAAATTGTCAAAAATTGGAATCACAAGAAGTTAAAATTCCGGACCAACCAGAGGGTGCTTATTTTTCGTTGTGCCAGTGTTTGGTGCAGTCAAAATGTTAAGGCTAACAACCAATAGAAGGCAGAGTCAAGGGATCGAGTCAGCTAGGGCCTAGGGACCAGTTTTCCAATTTGAGAGAAGACAGAGTCAAGGAATTGAGTCAGCTAGGGCCCAGGGACTAGTTTCCAATTTGAAAAATGGGGAGTCTCAAGATCAAGGGATTGAGTCAGCCAGGGCATAGGGACTAGTTTTCCAATTTGAAAAATTGGGGAATCTCAATTTAAATCACTGTATGGACATTTGAAGCCTAAATTTGGTTTCTACTTTGGACCTTTGTCATGCTATACCTAAATCGGTGAAAGATCACTATCACCCAAGATAAAGGCAAAGTTCATATTCTTAAGCAGACTTAGATTGGAAGCCTAATAATAAGTTTCACGAGTGAGGAGATAGTAAACTTAAGCCCAAACATGAATTTACATATTAAATATTTCAAGATTTTTTATTGATAAACAATTAAAAATAATTTTATTATATTAAAACTTAAAAATATATTTTCTCAATATTTTCTTGCAGCATGAATAAATTTTAATTATTATCACATAAATAATTATTGATTGTAACATTATTACTAATTTTTTTAAATAAAAATTATTTTGTATATAGATATTAAGATGAAGACGAATCTAAAAATAAAACAATAACACCTAGTGTAAGTTCCACTGAGACTCGAGATATGGAAAACTCGTAATATCATAGATAAAATCATATATAGTTAAAAATTACATGAATGTTATTTAAAAATGATAATGCATGTAATCATTCAAATGTAATGATTAAGAAATCTAGCTAATTTGATAAGTTCAATCATGAAAATTTTAAATCGGTTAGTTTTTATTTTGATTCGGTTTTAAAATTTTGATTTATTTTAATAATTTTTATCGTTCAAAACTAATCAATTTGTTCTTATAAAAATAAATAAATAAATAAATAAATTTTTATTTAATAATTTCCTTTTTCAATTAAATTTTAGGAGTCCTTGATTTTACTTATGATTATTTGTAGTTTTCACTTTTCGTTTAAAGTTTTTGTTTATGTTTTTCTTTCAAATAAAAACAAAAACTTATTCGGTTGTTAATGTTAATATAGTTATATTTTTATCACTGACAATAATTTGTTGAAAAATTCCCTAGGATTGCAGATTATTACGAAATAAATGGTCAAATTGACCCGATCTTAGATAAATTTGATTGTGATATTTAGTACTTGATTTTAAGAATAAGTTAAGAGATATTCTTGTGATAGTTAGCAAATATATAAAAAAAAATTTGTTACATTTCAGCTCTATATAATGAGCTTTGTTGTTGTTAATAAATGCGTATGGTATTCTACAGCAAAACATATTTTTTTTCTTCTCTTTTATTTACATATGATACTTCAGGTTTAGACAAGCAACAAGGTATCAGAGAGTTTGTCTTGAGGGACCTGTGAGATGAGTGAAATCAAAACACAAACCTGATTTATAATCTAGAATTAATGGAGATTGAAACACAACTGTCTTAAGGTGTACCACCAATTTTTGATGGTGAAAACTATCAAGTTTGGGTTGTTCGAATAAGAACTCATCTTGATGCTATGGATGTTTGGGAAGTTGTGGAGGAAGACTATGAAGTGCCTCCATTGCCAATAAACCCTACAATAACTCAAATCAAGATGCACAAAGAAAGGAAAAATAGGAAGTCTGAAGTTAAAGCCTGCTTGTTTTCTGCTGTTTCAAACATCCTATTCACAAAAATTATAAATCTAGAGTCAGTAAATCACTGAATGGACATTTGAAGCCTAGATTTGATTTCAGCTTTGGACCTTTGTCACGCTATACCTAAATAGGCGAAAGATCACTTTCACCCAAGCTGAAGGCCAAGATCAGATTCTTAAGCAGACATGGATTGGAAGCCTAATAACAAATTCCACCTTCTTTGGAGTGAGGAGATAGTAAACCTAAGCCCAAACATGAATTTACATATTAAATATTTGAAGATTTTTTATTGTTAAATAATTAAAAATAATTTTATTATATTAAAACTTAAAAATATATTTTCTCAATATTTTCTTGCAGCATAAATAAAATTTAATTATTATCTCATAAATAATTATTTATTGTAACATTATTACTAATTTTTTTGAATAAAAATTATTTTGTATATAGATATTAAGATGAAGATGAAACTAAAAATAAAACAACAATACCTAGTGTAAGTTCCACTAAGACTCGAGATATGGAAAGACTCGTAATATCGTAGATAAAATCATATTTAGTTGAATATTAGATGAATGTTTTTTAAAAATGAGAATGCATGTAATCATTCAAATGTAATGATTAAGAAATCTAGCTAATTTGATAAGTTCAATCATGAAAATTTTAAATCGGTTAGTTTTTGATTTGGTTTTTCGGTTTTAAACTTTGTTTTATTTTAATAATTTTTATCGTTCAAAACTAATCAATTTATTCTTATAAAAATAAATAAATTAATAAATAAGTTTTTATTTAATAATTTCCTTTTTCAATTAAATTTTAGGAGTTGTTTGGTTTTACTTTTGATTTTTCGTAATTTTCACTTTTCGTTTTAAGTTTTTTTGTTTATGTTTTCTTTCAAATAAAAACAAAAACTTATTTGATTGTTAATGTTAATATAGTTATATTTTTATCACTGACAATAATTTGTTGAAAATTTCCTTAGGCTTGCAGATTATTACGAAATAAATGGTCAAACTGACCATATCTTAGATAAATTTGATTATGATATTTAGTGCTTGATTTTAAGAATAAGTTTAGAGATATTCTTGTGATAGTTAGCAAACATATAGAATTTTCTTTTACATTTCAGCTATATATAATGAGCTTTGTTATTGTTAATAAATGTGTATGGTATTGTACAGTAAAACATATTCTTTTTCTTCTCTTTTATTTACATATGATACTTCAGCTTTTGAAAAACAACATGGTATCAGAGAGTTTGTCTTGAGGGACCTGTGAGATGATTGAAATCAAAACATAAACTGATTTCGATCTAGAATTACAACAAGAATTACAGTCATCTTTAAGCAATGGAGATTGAAACACAACTGTCTCAAGGTGCACCACCAATTTTTGATGGTGAAAACTATCAAGTTTGAGTTGTTCGAATAAGGACTCATCTTGATGCTATGGATGTTTGGGAAGTTGTGGAGGAAGACTATGAAGTGCCTTCATTACCAATAAATCCTACAATAACCCAAATCAAGATTCACAAAGAAAGGAAAAATAGGAAGTTAAAGCTGTAGGAAATTTTCGGTGTGTCCATCACATGAAGTCATTGTTTTTAATGGTTTATTGATCATCAACGTGGATGATGCTTCACCAAGTATTTTCATTGTCTTTTAAAGAGTTAAA
>JANZLX010000212.1:35190851-35206808 GCA_025531955.1 Erythroxylum orinocense
ATTTTTATTTATAATTAATTTTAATTTATTAAATATATAATCTTGAATTAAATTATTCATAATATTTTTAATAATTAGATAATATATATTTAAATGATAGTAAATTATATTATGAAAAAAACACAAACACAAACAAAAACAAAAATCACTTATTATTATTTTTATAATTTGTGAAAACTAGAAGAAACTAAAATAAAAAATGGAAACTAAGAACTCAAATAAACAATTTTTTTTACTAAATTTGAAAACAAAAACAAAAAATCAAAAACAAAAAGGAAAATAAGCACCTAAGATTCTTCCGATAAGGAAATACAATTTTTTTAACCATATTTTAAATTTTTAAGTTTTGTTAATCTTTAATCAATTTTAAATTTTAAATCTCTTACGTTACCGATTTAACATTAAATATCTTATGTTACCGATTTAACATTGTCGTTGACAAGTTTTAAATTTGATATAGACCCTCATCTTTGATAGGTCCATTAGTGATTTAGTGAGACTTCCACAATTAAAAAAAAAACCCCAATTGTTTGTAATTAATTAACGTTTCTTATTAAAATTCACCAATATTATTGCTAAGGTCGTGAACAAGACAACCGAAGGATAGGAATCGAAACATAGACTTTGTTCTATCCAAATTTGTCTTCATGAGTTCTTTGTCCTTGCAACTCATTATCAATAGAGCAAGATCCACCTTTTGATGCATCCCGTGCCATTGCATGATAGCTACGTGTACAAAAAACCCAAAATACCCCACAGCACCACCTGGCCACCACCGACCGTCGCCGCCGTCGTCACCACCGTCCATCACGGCCAGACCCGTCATCTTTTATGGTAATATTTATGATAAGTGACAAATAAAAAGGATTACAATATTAACAGTGGTCATGATATATTTATTAATGGATATTAATAATCACAATCAGAATAATCATAAATAAAAACTAATAACCTTTCCTCTCCCTTCCTCTCTATGGCCTAAACCGTAGCTCTCTGTTCTTTGTCCTTTTCACGATCAGACATTTTCCGCTCTCTTTGCAAAGAGAAAGAGAGTAACCCATTTCAGAGAAAGGGAAAATCATTTTATAAGTTTAGAGAGTGAGAGAGTGGGAGACAAAACCAGAAGAAAAACCGTAAAAAATGAAAAAAGGAAGAAGAGAAAAAAAAAACTCTTTTGTTTAAACTACTTTTGCTAGGTATTTTTCGTACCTGTTTGATTCTTTAGTTCTGTTTGGATCCTCGGAGACCCGCTCAGGTACTAATATTTATCCGTTTCGTTTTCTTTTTCTTGTTAAAAATGGATTAATTTTGGTAGCAACTGTTGGGATTTTGAAATTGGTGTTCTGGTTGCTTAAATATTATGGAATCGTGGATGAAGAAAAAGGATCTGGGTGACCCATGCTTGGGATTGTTCTTATATTACTTTTTCTTGGTACCTTTTTTTTCTTTTGGAAGATACATTTATTGATTGTTGTCCTTGTTTATGAATTCTTTCTTTAGTTTCTTGGCATAGAGTTTTGGGGGATAATTAAATCTGATTTTCGATGCTGAAGTGGGTTGAAGGTGCATTCAATTGGGTATATTTTGCATTTGCGCGAGGCGAAGTGGGTTTTTTGTATAGTACAAAGTTTTGGTTCTAATATGTAATATTGATTGGCCAAGTTTGAATGTTGTAATGGATTATGGATACCGTTTAAGAAGTTGAGATTTATTTATCAGTATATGCCAATGTATAAAATGCACTGATTGATACTGTCTTATTACCCATCTAATGCTCACTATAATGATTTAGTTACAAGAGATCAAACTAAATTTCATTTCCTCTGGTTGTCTGCATTTGTGCTTTTATAACATTCGTATTCGCATTATATTTTCTGTCAGTGCTCTGTGACTGTGTCACGTTAAATTGTTTTACACTCACAATATGTTGAAAAATGATATAGAGATTTCAAAGTGTTGTAGATTTTCTTTGTAGCATAGTTATTGCAAAGGCAGCATAATTAAACATGTCATAAGGATCAGTAGTCTGTTGTTTCGATTGTAAAAAATTGTATGTGATAATTGCCTACCGATGTCACGGTGGATATGGAAGAAAGGTTAGTATAGGAGATGTGAGAAGAAGAGTGTTCATAGTTATTCTGCCTGCTGTTTCAACCTGGAAATGAAATGGACAACCTTGGGTTGTAGATGATGTTGGATTAACCAGTCTCCTGCAAATTTTTGATCTGAAAATTTTGATACTATGACATACAAAATTTTTACTTCCTTAGGATGGTACGGACTGTGGTAACATGGTGGAGCAATTTTTGGTGCTCTTATGTACGGGTGTGATAATGCTTCAAGGCCTGAGCTTATCTAATTTCTATTTTCATATCTTTGCAGATTCCATGCTGGGAGTTCGTAATAGATGTGTAATGTGAACCACCATTCCTGTTGGAAAGTTGGAGTTTCTTTTAGCATCTTAGGCATTCTATTTGGTGGGTAATTTGACTTTGATGCAAAGACAAGGGTGTAGCATTGAAACCTTCTCTGAAGATAACATTGATCCAAGATTTGTTTCAAACAGCACTGATATGAGTCACCAGACTTCTTTGAATAACATCCTGAATCCAGTAGAGAACAGGTTCGCTAGTAGTACTGTTTCTTCTGATGAGGCATCATGTGTACATTCTATAAATCACGGTGTTCAGAGCTTTAATGGTTGGAATGAAAGTGAATCTAGCTCTTGCTTTCATCCAGAAAATCAGGCTGTTGATGATGAGATAAAAGTAGAAGAAAGATGGCCTTCTTCTGTAAATGTTCATGCTGTAGTTGGCTTAAGGTCTGAAGAAAGGCAGTTGGGACCTGTTGATGTTCCTAATCTCCCTTTTCCAGAGAGAGTCAGTATTGGTTCTGGTGGAAATCAGGTTAGAAGTGGCCCTTTGATTTTACGGGGTTCTAGCTCTAACCATTCCACACAGAATGTGAATATGAATGCAGGGGGTGTGGGGAATGGTGGAAACACTGGACACTATGAGGCAGCTGTTGCAGGCCCTGAACGTTTACACTTGGGTGGAAAAGAAATTCAGCGGGCATCTTCTTCTGGTATATCATCTGAAGATATTAGTGCCTCGTTTTGTAATTCTGAATTTATTACAGAGGAAACTGATGGTGGTTTGGGGTCTTCTCATGGAGGCTGGGGATCATCTTGCAAGAGAAAGGCTCTTGAAGGTACTTCTGCACATTCTTATGCTGGTGGAAGTTCAAGTTGCTTTCCACAAACTGAAAATGATGTTTGGCTTACTGGTTCTACTCATCATAGCACTTCTAGCAATGTAAGTTTGTCGACCACTTCAAGGAATTCTCCTAGTTTTAGTAATCCGGAACAGTTTAACCACAGAAATGTTTTTGGCATGAGAGGAGTATCTTCTGATGCCTTTCATTCATCAAGTGACTCCGGAAGTTTAGACCATCTCAGACATTTAGTTAGAAGAGTAAGTGCAGGACATCAACAGGAAGCTGCACCATTCACTTTATCAACAACAGGAGGTACCAGGCCTTCTAATTATTTATCTCTGGGCTTGAGATCAACTTCGCCAGCCTCAAACTCAGGTGCTTCTCAGGGCCAATCTCATAATATGCGTGCATCTGTTTCATCAAGAAACTCATATCCTTTACCTTGGAGTGGGGCTTCCTTCTTAAGATCTGGAACTGCATCAAGTTCTCCCATTCCTGGAGAGAGAATTGGTGCACTGAGAGAGGAAGTAAATTTAAGAGGCACCCATAGAAATAATGCAGATCATCCCATGTTTGTTCCTGTTTCTGAGATTAGAAACATTGCACAAGATTCAGCAGGATGGAATTTGTCCACCGGAAATATGAGCACTTCTGGCAATCCTCATTCTAGTAGAATTACCCCTTCAAGCATCCATCCGTTGCCCACTCCTATGTGGTTCCCACATCCTGACCACACAGCACATAATCAGCAGAGATTCACAGAATTTGCTCCCTGGTCTTTGTTTCCATCTATGGACTCTGAATCTGAAGGTCTCAGCGGTCATTTTCCTTCCTTGTCATCTGGACCTTCTGCTTCACCACAGGAGACTGTCATGCCATCTGCTTCCACCAGCCATGGACACAATCAATCACTTACAAGGTCTGTTTTTCTGATGGAAGGACAAGGTGATGATGTTCTTGGTATGCCTCGTTCATTGAGAGCCTTAGCTGCTGATATTGAAGGGAGACACCGCTTAATATCAGAGGTTAACTCTCCCTCCCTCCCAATTTTGTGTGCATGTAATTGTGTTCTCTTCTTTACCGTCCATCCTTGTCTGTTGTTTCTGTCAACTTGTCTAACATTTCACAGGTCAAACTTTGATGATAAGATCCTCACATGTACAACGTGGACTATAAAATTTGCAATCACTATTTTGATCACTATCCAGCTTTTTACTATTCTCCTCTGATGAATAAAAGATGGGAGTAAGTGCTGATGTTCTGAAGTGACTTATTTGCATCTGAGAATATAAAAAAATTACACATGCTGACTGGATTCTTTTTTTCTTCTGGAGCTTAAAATTGTATATTAATGGGATATGCAGAATGGGTTGAAGTTCTTGTGCGTAGGTTAATTGAAGTAGTGGCATTTGGTTCGTTGCTTGTTCATTCTTTCCGATAATTTACACTTGGACACTTATCACATTTGCAATGATGACAACGCATTGTTCTCTGATTGATTTCAAGAATTATATTAGTTAATTTTGGACTAAGAGTTTTTGTTAATCTCTGCTTGCCAGATTCGTCAAGTCCTGAATGCCATGCGCAGGGGTGAAAACCTACGAGTTGAGGTTTGGTTGATTCTGAAATTTTTTATTCATGATTTCATCATGTCCTCTTGTGACCATTAAAACTATGTGGCCATTGCTTTGGCTGTAATGCACTCAGCTTAGTCAGAAACTTCCACCACATGCACCTCTAGTTACATTAGATAATTCATTTCTGATGGTAAAAATTTATCAAGCTGATGTGAACCTGTGTGTCGTGAAAGTTATTTATATAACTATAAGATGTCTTGTTCACCCTAGATCCCCGTTCGAACTTAAAAAAACAAAGCTAACAAAAGCATTACTAGATATTGAAAAATAAGTGGGAGTTTGTCCCACTTGAAAAGAATATAGAGCTTTGAGCATGCGTATAAGCCTAGTGAGTTACTTCCTCTATTATTAATTGATTTTAGGATGGAACCTTATTTGGGCTTGTATGTGCTCAGTTTATTTGGGCTCAATCTTACAAAATTTAACATGGTATTAGAGCAGGTTGCTCTTGGGTTAGTTGTCACTATCTTGACATGATAGACTGTGTCACGTGTTGGGCCTTAAATTAACCCACACCTATACGTGAGGGAGGTGTGTTGAAATATAAGTGAGAGATTGTCCCACATGGAAAGAATATATGGTCTTGAGCATGCATATAAGCCTAGTGAGTTACTGCTCCTATTATCAATTAGTTTTATGATGGAACCTCATTTAAACTTGTGTGTTCTCAGTTTATTTGGGCCCAGTCTTACAAAATTTAACACTAGCTAAGGGTGGATTATAGTGACACTGTTATTGTACAATCATCTAGACGTGATATATTTTTATAACAGCATAACAAGGTGAAAGAATATAATTTATGATAAGATTCGTGAGTTTATGACTTTTGAGTTTGTTCACAAGGAGCCAGATTTTCTGAATGTAGTACTTTCCTTGACGTGTTCTTTGTAGATTTGGTTTGCAAGCATAGGGGGACTCCAAGCTTACTTTTTCTTAGATATAGGTTTATTTGTGTTTTAAACAATGTTTTTGAATTGTCCTATAGCATGCGATTTTTTATTTGTGATCCATGAATTCACATGGAGAATGGAAAAATTCCCATCCCTTATCACTAGGAGAAAAAGTAATGCAGCGTGGAGTGCCTGCATTCCTAAAATCTTATTATATTTTCTCTTAGTTGAAGCCTTTGTGTTCTTAAAAGGATGAAATTGCTCCTACTTGCATATCTTGACAGGTGCATCCAAATATGCTCTTTTAGATGAGTTTCTTATGATCATAGGCGCCATTGACCTTAACCCTCCCCTTCATCTTTCCTTCTACCGGTGAATCAAATTATGTCTTTTGACCTGATATTCAATGATACTTCAGGATTTTTTGCTTTTTGATCCATTCATATATCATGGTATGGCTGAAATGCATGACCGCCACAGAGATATGCGCCTCGATGTTGATAACATGTCTTATGAGGTAATGATTGGATAAATGATTTTTCAGCTAGGAACGTCAAGATGTATTCTCTTATTATAATTCAGTGCAACTTCTCAGGAATTGTTGGCATTGGAAGAGCGCATAGGGGATGTGAGTACGGGGCTTAGTGAGGAAACCATTGTGCAGTTAATGAAACAGAAAAAGCATTTGGCTATTGCACTGGAATCCCAGGCAGATTTGGAGCCGTGCTGTATCTGTCGGGTATGAGTTACAAACTACTTCGATCATCGGTGGCTCTTGATCATTCGGTTTAATTGTTCTATCAATTTCTTAACTTTGTTTGATTCTCATTATAACAGGAAGAATATGTGAATGGGGATGATCTTGGCATGCTAGACTGTGGTCATAACTTCCACTCCAACTGTATCAAACAGTGGCTAATGCACAAAAATCTATGCCCCATTTGTAAGACGACAGCTCTACCACCTACTTAGGGTGAAAGTTGGTTCTTGCAAATGAATCATTTAACCCAACAAGTTGGGCGAATGGTTTGCTCATGATACCCCTTTCTTTTGTTGGTTTAAAAACATTCTTACCTGCTCATGAACTTGCACCCTTTGATGAATGTCGCAGCTGTGTGCTATTAAAATTGTAGCTCAACAGATAAAAAGGGTTGTGTCCAGTACCTCAAAACTCTGAAGATATGTGGAATAAAATTTGATATGGGACTGTAATTTTACATTGTTATACAGCTGTTTTCATTTCATGATACAAATTTCTGCTTAGCATTTTCTTTTTTTCTTTTTTTTGGGTGTAAGGGAATTAAGAGAGAAGAGGTCTAACGCCTTAAAACGGCAACAAAAGAAGCATCATTGGCCAGGAGTTGGCGAAGTCCTGAAGTAGGAACCTCCCAAATAGACCAGCGTTGCGGATGAGAAGCACCCTGCTTTGCTAAAAAGTCTGCACACTGGTTACCCTTCTGAAGGGTACGAACAATAGAGCAGTCCCACTCTTGCTTCACCATATTCTTGGTATCCTCAATGACGTTCAAGTACGGATGATATCGAGTACATGATCCCATGACAAAATTAATGGCTTCTTGTGAACCCGAGTCAACCACTATTCTTCTATATCCACGCTGCCAAGCCAAGTCCAGTCCATGTTGTATCGGTAGAAGCTCAGCAAGCATGTTAGTGGCGTGTCCAATGAATCCTGAGTAGTCGACTAGCCAGCTCCCTTTCTTATTACGTAACAAACCACCAAAGCCTGCAGCACTTGGATTACCAGCCGAGCTACCATCCACATTAAGTTTAACATACCCTAGTGACGGAGCCTTCCATGCAACCTATTTGCTCAATTTTGGAAGTGTAGCCGACGAGAAAGCACGGTTGCACTCATCAAAAAGCCTCAAGAACCACCGAAGTTGTCCAACAGAAGACATGACCTCGTGTTGGATTACCTCTTTGTTTCTAGCACACCAAATAATCCAAGTCATGACGATGAATTTTAGCACATGGTGAAAAGGACGTAGAGAGTCAAGAGCATGAGAGTATAGCCAGTTGTCTAGATTAAGTCTGTAGAAAGAATCCTTTACCTGCCCAAGGATGGAGACCCAAATCATCTTCGCCTAAAAGAAATCCCTCAGAGCATGGATACGGTTTTCTCACCTTTTTCCGCACCTGTGAGAGCAGGTGGATGAAGCCATTCCCCGTTTATAACGCAACTCGTTTGTAGGTAACCGGTGCCAATTAATATGCTAAATAAAGAAGCGGAACTGTTGAGGGATATTAAGTTCTCAAATCCGCGTCCAATGATTGTTAGGAGCAGGAGGATGAGGGAAACAGGTAAGAAACTCATATCCTGATTTCACCATGTATTGTCCAACTGTCGACTCCCCCCAAATTATCGAATCTTTAGCCAACCTTGATCTAGAGATGGGAACTGCTATGATAGAATGATGCACATTTGACCCTAACGGTGTATGTAGTCGAGAGAGATCCCACATGCGCCGATCATTTAGAATGTCCCCCACCATTAAATGTTGATCTTGATGGTCGATTTGGGATAACTGTCTGCGTAGTGTGTAGTCACCAACCTAACGATCATTCCAAAGCGAAATGTTAGTCTCATTCGCAACTCTCCAAAGGAAGCCATCGCGCAAGTAAGGAATAGTTTGCATATAGCTTTTCATCCCGGAGAAGTAGTGGGAGAGACCGTACAGGTAAATATAGAAACAGTCCGTAAATACTTACTTTGCATCACCTCAATCCAGAGTTTCCTATTATCTTGAAAGAGATCCCAAAGAAGCTTGCCTAGCATGGCTATGCTGTTATCACGGACCATACGGAGTCCGAGGCGCTCATAGCTTTATGACCATAGACAGCTTCTCAATGCAATAAGTGAATACCCTTACCCATAGCATTTTCTTTGAAATCACTCAATTTATTTGCAAGTTAGCGATTGAGCAATGAGTAGTATTTCCTCTGACCCTTCTTTAGGCCTCATATCCTCCTTCAAGTTGCTGTTTTTTGCTGATAGCTGAACTCCGGTTAGATACATACAATGTGCTAACACTTTATAGATAGACAAATAACGGTAGAGGTATATGGTATTCACTAATGACGTACACACGTTTTCTTTGTTTTATCTGGTAGCTGGTGCAACCTTCCCTTGAGTAGGGTCCTTACCAATTGAGTCAGGCATCTATTTTTAGACTTTGTTGTATTAACTATCATGAAAAATCTTGTCTTTAGATTAAAATTTTAATAAAAATAATTATAAGGATAAAAATAAATATTTGTGCATTTAAGCTAGTGATAAAGCTTAATTGTGCTGAGTTTTATCTTCAATATAGTTTTAGTAAAATTTTAAAAATGTCTTGCAAGAAATTATCTGAAAAATATGAAAATAAAGATAGGTCCAAGTATAACTATATTTTGTAATGTCTTTTATAAAAATGTTCTAATCCCGATTCATTTAATCACTATAAATTTTTTAATAATCATATTTTAGTAAAATATGCAAACATATTTAAATAATATATCATTATAAAATAAAAAATTTTAATATACTAAAAGATCAAAATATTTGAAATATTTTGTTCAAACTATAATAATAATTATTTTTATGTATAAAAGATAAATAATAAATGACCAAAATTTCCTTTTATTTAAGTAGTTTTATAATCATTAAAATTATACATTTTTAATTTTTCATAAAATCTTTTCTCTCATACTTCATTTAAAAATAGTAATGGTAAAGCAAATAATCCAACTTAAACTAATTAAATCGGTCAAAATCAATAATTTATTATAGTTATATTAATCTATAAGTTTGAGCGATGATTAATTAATATGTTCGAGTAAGGTTTAAGAACAATGTTTTAAAAACCAGACCGGACATCGAACAGGTCGAAGGAAAGATTTAAGGTTTAGAAATTTAATCGATAGTGAACTGTTATAAAATCGGTATTTGATAAATAAGAAGTAAAACTTATAAGAATAAGTAAAAATAAAATATTTTATTGAAATAAAAATACATCAATGTCTACTATTATATAATGAATTAATAATAAATAAATCTGAGTCTAATATAAATATTAAAATAACAATAAAAATTAAAATTGTATTTCTGAAGGAGGTTGTGTCTCATGACTCTCATCATCATCAAAAGCTTCAAATTTTTCAACGCTATTTAAAGATTCGTAAACTATGCTTTTAAAAAGCAAGCATTCAAAGTTAAAAGTAAATAAAAACACGATAGACCGAGTTCGTTGTGTATTAATTAAGAACTGAGTTAGGTCTTTATATCAATATTATGTAATTTGTTAATGTGTGGTATTCATATCATATATATATATATATATATAACATAAATTTAAGATAATATCTTATTTTATAATCAAAAATTACTTTTTTTCAAGAATTATAAAAAATTAAAGATTTTTTTAAAAATTATTTAAACTATAGAGCTCCGTATTTTTACCTAAAAATAGGAATTAAGACAAGTATTAACTTATAAACCACTTATTTTAAACAAATTATTCCATAAATTTACATATTTAAATTAAGTAACCAGACCGTTTGGGTCGGGTGAGTTTGGGTCAATTCAAACAAACTTCGTGTTGTGCTTGTCGATTATCGTTACTTCTTCCATTCAAAAAGCATGCAAAACCTTGTTCGTGTGAGTTCCACTAAGCAAATGGTGTATTAGTGAATTAAACCTTAAACGGACAGTAAACAGAGCAGAAAAGTGCAAGACATACATAGTTCTGTGTTATTATGTTTTGTAGTGAATGAAAACCAAAAGAAGCCTACACTTGTAACGCAATAAATAATTATCCTAAACAAATCATGATGAAGTCACCTGACACTCAATCATTACATTTGCATGTAACGCTCGCATCTCATATTCCTAAAATAATGAACTGTTTTTGTCAGTCACAAGAGCTGCATATTTGTTTTCTTTCTTTAGATCAAAGTAAAAACGAACGTACCATCTTTTTGCTCCAAGTTATTCTCATAGTTTTACGACAGAGCAACTCATCAGAACTTGGTCTTACAGATTGCTTAGCTAGGTTCAATCTGTCTCATGACAACCCTAGGAGAAAAGGAAGATGAAGAGAAACAAGTTCCGCATATTGCTGCCTGTTTGAAACGTTCCTCAAACTTTGAGTGATTAAATTTTGTGCCTTAGTTAAGACTGTAGTTGGATATTCTTTCCAAATATGGCAGATGATGCTTTGGTTAGAAAGGGTAAATTAATCATAAAAGAGATAGATACAGTTCAGGCAAGTGGGGCCTGTCATATATACAGTGTGGAACACCACCATAAAAAAGAGAAGAAGTCTTTATTTTGTAGCTTATGTTTTCAGTTTTTGTTTTCAAGTGTAGTAACGGCATCACCTTATGATTGTATTTTGGCCATCTTCCTCTTCCTTCTCTATCTCTTTCTCTTTCTCTTCTCATTCTCTCTTTTAAAGCCTTTATATACTGCCTCTCGCTTTCCTTGCTTGTATCATACTACTTTCTCTCTTTTATCTTTTCATATTTATTTCTGTCTGTCTGTTTCCCTCTGTAATAAGCTTAGTCATGTCCGGAGAAGAAGAGCACGACAGCTTGTTCTGGGAAAACCAGACATGGGATTGTTTAACGAACTCTGATAAATCTGGCGGTAGTGGAGATTACTCAGGAAAGATGTGTTCTTTACCATTGGGGTCGAGCTCCAATAGTCCAACAGAATTAGGAAAAAAAGTGGCAAAAATAAGTAAGAAAAGGGTACAAGAAGAATCACACAGAAACGGCAAAGCAATCGCCAGTGAAGCTAAAGAAGCCAAAGTTGGTGGTGGTAGTGGCGGTGGAGAATCAGATCATGAGATGCACATATGGACTGAAAGAGAGAGGAGGAAGAAGATGAGGAACATGTTCTCTAGTCTTCATGCTTTGCTTCCACAACTTCCTCCTAAGGTAATAGATCACTTTACAAAGTTCAGGTGACAATCTTGGCCCTAGGGCTCTATCTATACACTTCTTTGATCTTGTTTACCATTTCTTTGTTTTGTTATAAATTAGAGAATATATCTCATATTGAGTTTTGCTTAATTTCTATACAAAGGAAAAGGGCCTTTTTGTACTCGTTTTTTCTTCTTTCCAATATGTATCAATTTTCTTTAGTGTGTAAGTTAGTTAGAGAGGAGCATGGCCATTTCTTATCTTTTTCTTCTTTTCAATCTTTTCCCCTCATCTTGAAGAGAAATCTTTTGGCCTTACTCCGCAGAATCTAGCTACTTGTCCATGTAGCCATAGTATATGATCTTGTTTTACGAACAACATCTCTAGTGTCTCTTGTACAATGTTCATGCGGAGGAACATTCACATTTCGTTAAAGATCTCTTCTTTTGTCTGAATTCCTTTTGAGTACACGTATAAAACGCTTGGTTTGAGAGAAATTCAAGACTTGAAGTCAAATAACAAAAATTGCACTGAAGTTTTAAGGGTTTATAGCTATTTTTCATAAGAAACCCTATAATAGTTTTAGAGCTGGACCTAAGTAGAAGGTGTTTACATCTTGTATCGTTGGAAATTTAGCATATATTATGTTCCTAATTAACTTGAGATGGGATTGCCATGTAAGTATTTCGTGCATGAGATGCTATGATTTCCAATTAATTAAAAGCTAGTTTCCAAATCCCAAGTGGCAATTTGAAGGAGACAAATATGCCAAATTGTTCACCAACTAACTTGTGATCTTGTCTAATTTATTATGAATACGATCTTATATTTCCAAGGAAATTAAGAAGTTTCCATATGGTAAAGTGTTTGTTTGGATCCCTAATTTTGACAATTTTGTATAGGCTGACAAGTCCGCCATTGTTGATGAAGCTGTAAACTACATCAAAACCCTACAGCAAACACTCCAGAGGCTACAGAAACAAAAGCTTGAAAGGCTACAAGGAACCACGGCGACATTTGGTTACAGTCCGTCTCTACCTACCTCACAAAACCAGTCAGACTCGAGAGAGGCCTTCTTAGCTGATCTAGGGTCCACAAATAACATGTCAATTACTGCAACAAAACCTGCAAACTTGAATGCTTCCTCAATTTTAAGGTATCCTGTGATCTTTCAAACGTGGACTTCCACCAATGTCGTCCTAAACATTTGTGGGGATGAAGCTCAAATCAGTATATGCTCTCCCAAGAAACCAGGCCTCTTCTCTACCATCTGCTATCTGCTGGAAAAGCATAACATACAGGTGATGTCTGCTCATGTTTCCTCGGATTGCACTAGGAGCATGTACATGATTCAAGCTCGGGTAAGTTTCTTGTCATATACATATATACTTCTACTCTTCAGTGAATTTGACACTATTCTTCTTTCAGGTTGTAAATTAATTAGACAAGATCATAGATTAAGGGAAATACTATTATTCTAATTGCTCTTTCAATCAATTAATCTCTTCCACAAGATACCATTCTTTACCCGTCGCACCCAAAACTATAACATTCCCGTATGTCTTTTAATATTTCATGTGTAAGTTAACTTGGATTAATGAAATGGCTCAATGAACCCATCAACGTGGTCGTTAGTTATAGAATGTTAAAGTTGTAATAAGTCTTCAAAGTACAATGATATAAGCATTCATAGTAAAATATAGTACAATGGGTTGGTTTACTAAGTTTATAAGAAACTCAAAAGAAATCATGATTCTATAAACTAGGGTTTCGTCTTCACCAACCAAGTTGGTCGTTGCTAGTACAAGCTTCGACTGCTGTTTCATTTGCCTATATGTATATATTCCATCAATAAGCAAAAACAGCTCCAGAAATTCGAATATAAATTTAGGGAGATCAATTAAATTACATACATTTACTCTCATATATACACACACAGACACACAGATACATAGATATTGTCAATTGCTAACATTAAGAACATCAAACAGGCAAATGGAGCTTGTGATCGGTTGACAGAGACTATTCCAGCAGAAGAAACGTATAAACAAGCTGCAGCAGAGATAATGTGCTGGGTCACTACCTGAGATAGCATACCCTCGAACCCTGAAAATGTTCTTTTAATCATAGGAATTTATCCAAAAGTTTTTTTTTGGACAGCATAAATTTTTATATAATTACAAGATATATGTGATAAAGAATGCCTTCCTGTTTACATATCGAAGCAGATTATATATTTACTGGTTTATGTGATCACTATAGGTTTTTTATATATATGTAAGCAGTGTCCATCGCCATTACTTGTCAAGTAATTTTCAAAATGAGCTTCCCGATACATTTTTAGTTACATATATAATATCCAAAACATGCATACTCAGAATTTAATTAGTTCAGGTTTCAGAGTTAATCCAGTTTCAGCTCCCAGGTTCTTTTCGATTATAAGTAGGCAAATCAGACATGTTTCCTTCTTAGGGTAAGAAATTTCGTCTTTGTTAAGCTAAAGCTCGTCTGCATAGAGAAAAAGGGCCTAGCCCATGTGTTGAATCCCTCAGACTCGGAGGTCGAATCCCAATTTGCGTGCGAACTCCGTAGTTTTGTGATTAAAAGGCAAGGTTGCGGCCCACAGTACTACTCCAAGGCCTTCAAACGAACATATTCAATGACAGTTGGCAATTTCACATTTGGAGGCTCGTCAGGTTTTTCCTTTGCTCGTCAAAGATTTAAAACAAAAATGACAATGAAAATGTAATCTTAGTGATATGCAATACTGAATATGAGTGGTATAAAACTGTTAAATCTTTAACTAAACATTAATGTCAATCATGATGGATTGGATGGTTCTTGGTTTAATATTGTGCTGTATGTTCTGGCAATACCTGGAAAATGGAGCACCGTGACAAGCAGTGCAATCTCAGAAAAAGAAAAGTTTGGATCTGTATCAGATGCTATGATTCAACTATTTGGTACAGTAATGAAAAGAAAGTTCTAAGATTAAAGCATTTGTTGTTTCTTTTTCTCTAATACTGTTCTCCCAAAGGTCAAATAGCTTCCTTTTGCTTTCTTCTTTCCAAGTTACTTTTTCTTTTCTGTTGTCAACTGCTTTATCTAAGATTGCTTACCAAAGCACCAGAGAAGTTATTCAAGCAAAAGAAACTGTGTTAGAGTCTGAGTGAAGTACACAGCCAATGAGTTTACGTCAGGGCGAAATTTTGTTATGGTGGTCCTGTGAATCTGAAACGATAGGGAAAAGAAGTTCATGTACTCATGCTCTCATGTCAATGCACATGCCACTGTCCTTCGATGACCCTGAGAGATATTGGAATCCTGAAGGGCGGTAACAATCAGGTGAAACAGAGAATTGAACTAATGGAGGCCTTGAGGAAGAAGACAATGTTTGTGGATAATGAATCTAAGGGATTGAATGGTGGTAACCATAAACTTGGGGTTGGTGGGCACCCATTGTTAAAGAGAAACAAGAACTTGAAAGAGAATCTTAAAGCAAGTATGAGAACTCTTCAAACACTTCCAAATTCCAAAAGCTAAAAGAACCAACACATTAACTATTGGGGACCCAAATGTTTCTTATCAAAGGGGTTGAAAGACAAAGGAATTTCGAGTCTGTTCCTGTGAGTAGCGACTTTTAAGGGTAGAAATCAAAGTTTGGTTTGCAGCATGTGAGCAAGTGTAGCCATCACTACAAGGATGGAAGATGATCAGAGGCACAGAGCCACCCATCGCCATGTGACTCCCAACTCCAATACCAATCCATAGTTTATATTCCCACAAACATGTGACTCAACCCCGGTGGTCCAGCTAGCGGGAGGACCCCTTTCAAGTGTCTCCCACCTTAGAGGAGGTCACAGGTTCGCTGACTCCTACAGTTCACCTAAACACCTTCTTCAAGTGTCTGATAGAAAGGAAAGTAACTTAGATTTATCAACACTAATCCAATTGAATAAAACAAGGCATTTAGTTTTAAATTATTAATTTATACATATTTATGTGTTATTGGATCTTCAAATTATCATCTCCTGCGTCCTCAAGAATCTCTACTGTTATCTTTGCCATGCTAAAGTTCTAATATTAATGCCAAAGTCTGCTAAAATGGAGTTTCTCTTTCAGCACGGATTGATTAAAAACCAAAAAAAAAAATTACTATAAAGATTAGTTCATTCAATTTAATAACGAAAATCTTGAATCGGCCAATTTTTCGGTTTAGTTTTTAAATTTTTAGTTCGATTTAGTTTAATAATCATTGTTGTTAAAAATCAATAAATTTATTAATT
>JANZLX010000212.1:35206908-35218481 GCA_025531955.1 Erythroxylum orinocense
TTCGCTGAATCCTACAGTTCACCTAAACACCTTCTTCAAGTGTCTGATAGAAAGGAAAGTAACTCAGATTTATCAACACTAAACCAATTGAATAAAACAAGGCATTTAGTTTTAAATTATTAATTTATACAGATTTTATGTGTTATTGAATCTTCAAATTATCATCTCCTGCATCCTCAAGAATCTCTACTGTTATCTTTGCCATGCTGAAGTTCTAATATTAATGCCAAAGTCTGCTAAAATGGAGTTTCTCTTTCAGCACGAGATTGATTAAAAACCAAAAAAAAATTTACTATAAAGATTCATTCAGTCAATTTAATAGCGAAAATCTTGAATCGACCAATTTTTCGGTTCAGTTTTTAAATTTTTAGTTCGTTTAATAATCATTGTTGCTAAAAATCAATAAATTTGTTAATTAGTCGATCAATTTTTTTAAACTATAGTTTTTATAAATTTGATTAATTTTTATTTAATAGTCTCTTTTTTAATTAAATTTTAAACTTTAGTCTCTTTCAATTACTTTCAAATTGTATAATTTTATTCCATTTTAACTAATTTTATGACGATCTAATACTGATTGAACATTTTAAACCTTAAACCTCTCGTCTTATCAGTTTAGTACTTTAAGAGTTTAAAAATTTTGAGTTAAATTCACAAAATGTTAGGAACTTTTTAACTTAATAAAATTTGTATATATGCATTAAGATTTATAAATAGTTGTTAAATAATGTATTTTAAATATATTATTTATGAATTATCTCAAAATTTGTTAAAACAGAAACTATGAATTTCGTAAATTCATAAATTACGTACAGAACTTCAATTCTCTCTATACACCGAACCTAAAAACCTAAATTTGTCAAATACTCTTTTTTCCCATCAAATTATCATTTAATTTCCATCAAAACGACAAGAGGAGATAGAAAAAAGAGCATCAAAACGGCACAACCTCGCTGCAAACAAAATCGTTAGAATTCCCAACGGACTCATCGGGCCACGAGTCTCTAAGCAGCTTCAGCAGCATCTGAGCCTTTCTCTTTGCCCTGTCCGTACAATCGCTTTGAACCAGCAGCAACAGCTGCGTCAATACTCCGGCAGCCACCGCCTCTTTACGGCTATCCTCCGCTGCAGTGCATAGCGCCAGCAGCGCCCCCGCTGCGTACTCCGTTGCTCTGTCCGATATCTTCAGGATCGTCTGCACCAGTAGGGGCACTGTCAGCGCGTGCGCCGCAAACGCTGTGCAACCCGCCGGCACTCTACATAGCAGCTCGATCGTCGCCAGAGCCCTCTCGGCGTCACATTTTTCGAAATCAGCCAATCTGTCGATCAACGCAGACGCGGCTCCGGCTGCAACCGCCTTATGCCGTGTCTGTTTCGTGAGGCACAAAGCGAACAAAGATTTTATACCTATCTTCAAAGCCCTTGGATACGAGATTGGATTCTTTAACATATCGATCACTCCTTCGAAGATTTCTTCTACTCCGCTTACCTGTGCTCTAATTTCGGGTGACCTCGTTCCTGCTACCGCCATTTCGATAAGAGCCGCTGAGTTGACTCGGACTTCGATCGAGGAATGAAATAACAGATTCGCTAAATAACTGATTCGGTCTGGTTCAGAAGATATTGAGACGCACTCCAGTTCAGTAAGAGGAAACATGACTAAGAGCCCGAGTGCTTCGTGGTGTAATTCAGCAGATGTCGAACCGGAGTTGTGAAAGAGTAGGCTGATGAGGATCTCAGGCGCGTTTTGTGATGAGATAACAGCCCGGTTTTTGTCCGAGTCACGAGCGAGTCCCCTAAGCCGGCGGAGAGCTGAGAGGCGGGAAGAATTGGGGTTTGTTCCAGAAGATGCTTGGTTTAACAAAGATCGAACCAAACCGGGCTCGGCAGGTTGTTTCGGCGTTGGGATTCGCTCGACGCCGAAGGACCTGTTGGCCACGCACCAGTCTTGGATCAGACGACGGAGAGTGTGGTTGGGGATGAGAGTGAAGTCAGTGAGTGGAGCTCGAGTGACCGGGCAGGTTGTGTTACCGGTTGCAACCCACGACTCGATGCTGGTCCTGTCGTAAGTCTGACCAGTACAGACGGTGACAGGGTCGCGCATGAGCTCGAGCGAAATCGGACACCGGAAGTGGTACGGTATCTGAATGCCCAAGTCCAAAGGCTCAAGGCTTCCAGGCATATTTTCTTTTAACCTGAAACAGGGTGTAAGTGTAAAAGAAAAACGGACACAGAAGAACAGAGACAAGAAGGTATTGGTTTGGTCTGTTGTGAATTCAGGGAAGGCCTGAAAATTCTCTTTCAGATTTGTCGAGACACATGGTTTGGTTTTTATCTTATACGATGAGAGCTGGGCAGGGGGTTATCTGACCCTTTTGGCCACACGTGTGGTAGCATTTACTTACAACCTAACCTTAGTTGGGAAAAAAGAAGTAGAAGTAGCACACAAGTGGTTTGGTATGGTCAAATGAAACTTGTCGGGTCCCACATCTCCATAATCCAGTTCCTGTTTACGTCAAATATAGTAATGTAATCTTCGACTCCATTATGCCCACCCAATTACCTGCTGGTTTTAGTGCTGTAACTATTGTTTAGTGGTGCTGGTTTTAACTTTACCTTTTTATGTGTAGTGAATCAAACTGTGAACGTTGAGAGTGCAACAGCATTATGTTAACACATCCTTTACAGTCTGGTGGTGCGTCCAATCCTGCTTTGTGATGAAAAAGGTATCCGTTTTTTCAAAAAGGGGAAAGTCTTGAAGTTGAATCCTTCCTTCCACCAAATTACTAGACATAATCCCAAAATTGCCTTATCTACTAGGATTCCATTGCCAATAATCCAATAGTGGTTAGCGAAATTAACAAGCAAATTTCAACTCAATTATTCTGGTCAAAGACACCAGTGCAACTGATGTGACAAAGGTAATCCAACCATGTTCGAGTGATGCAACGAAGCTTTTACATCAAGGTGTGGGGGAAGGGTCCAAAAAGACAGACGAACTTGTAATAAAAGCACTTGAGAGCAATAAGCACACAAAACATGGAGTGGTACTAGTACTAATTCATAATAACCAAAGCACTGTAGCAACTGAATTGTCCATTTATCTTCACAGTTAGGCTTCGAGGAGGTGGCAGTCAAAGGTCAAAGATGAACAGAATGTGACGGGTCCAGGTTGTCTTCCCCCCTGACCCCACCACTTTATTATGAGCCAAAATAAATAAAAACATTAATAATGTAGTTTTTTTTATATAAGCGATTCCCATACCAACACGTAAGTGGACGATGTTGATTAAATGAGACATTTTTTTTAATGGTCCAATTGGTAGAGTGGTAATTTTTTTATTTATGCTTTTTAATCGAGTATGTCGTACGAGACTTGTCTAATGTAAAATATCTAACTGATATAATTTAGAGGCTATTATTAAATTTTTAATATGGGCAGAATATAGAGTTTACTATCAAGAATTAAGCTTGAGTCAATCATTGTCCAAATAACTAGAACTAGTTATTTGAATAGTTGACCTCACCACTTATAAACCCTTTAACGTTTTCATGTCTAGATAATATGAGACACTCTAACACTCCCCCTTAAGTGCAACTTGGGCTGAACATCCAATTGTCACTTGAAATATACGCAGTGATAACTGGATCGGGCCGCTGGGACTGGACATCTAGACGGACAATCGGGAAATTAATAATCCGGACCAAACCTGCTCTGATACCATATTAAATTTTTAATATAGGCAGAATGTAGAGTCTACTATCAAGAATTGGACTTGGGTCAACTATTGTCCAAATAACTAGAATGGATAGTTGACCCTCATCACGTATAAACCCTTTAATATTTTTGTGTCTAGATAATATGGGATACTCTAATAGCTATTGTGTTAATCCGAGAATTTATTTAGTACGCAATCTAAAAGATAACGACATAAGATTTTTTCGTTTCCCAAATTAAGGTGACCTTTTTTTAATTATTATTATTATTATTAATTTATTTCTTTTCCTTAATTGTGATTGGTGATTGGCCAACCAAAATCCACGTCTATCCAAATCCACATGGTTGTTGATGTGCTTTTCCATTTCTTTAATGTTTAACCACGTAATCTTTATTAAGGGGTTGAGATTTTGAATTAGTCTTGAGTACTAAAAATTTAAGTTAATTAAATTTTGATTTATAATAGTTTATTTAAAACCTTATCCGAAATAAGTGAAAAGGAAGACAAAGCCGTGGGAGGTCGAGGATAGACCAAGAAAAATGATGTTTCCGAAGTGGAGCAGTCAAAACAAAACTGCAAGAAGAAGCAGGCAGGTGGCAGTGGGAGTGGGAGTGAGACTATTTACTACTATTTGGAAGACACGAGGCAAAAAGAAGTACAGACTACAGAGAGAGGTATAAAGAGCAGACTGTGTCGTTTACTACTTACTAACACACACACGCGTGGGTCTGCACAGAGAGAGAGTGGGGGGTGCACCAGAAACGCCGTCCTTTGGAGACCCGTTTGTCTCCGGTCAACCCGGCAAGTGTTACCGATACAGCCGAGCATTATCTCCCTTCCTCCGCCACAGATGCACGTGCCCCCTTTGTTTTGACACGTGCTTCCAGCTCATGTTCATCTCTAAAGTCTGAACCCTTGTTTCTTTAATTAACAACTCTTGCTTATTCACTGGTCTATTGTATAATGTATGGTTTTGTGTGTTCAAGTACGGAATTCCAAGCTCTCGACATTTATCCAATGGCTCCACCCTCGGTTCTTGCGTAATTTCATATTTAATCTCTACTTGTGATTTTTGTTATTTTTCACATCAACCTGACAATAGATACGCCGACCAAAATTGGATGTGTTGAAGTCATCAAGTCCACTCTCACGTTCGACCTTGTTACAATATCCTACTCCACACTTGCTACAGAAAGAACTTCCCTACAGTTCAGGGGAGGTTTCAATGGAGGGAGGTGTGTCCTCGCATGCTTGTTATAGAACTCATGGTTCATCTTTTTACCACTTTTCCAAACTTTGGTAAGATTCCACTTTCCACCAATACCAACCCAATTTCCTTTCTTTTTCTCAGCTGATATTGCGTAATATAGACATATAAGTATTGTTGCCTTGAGCTGATGTAGTGGAAGATAACGTAACAAGAAGAATAGTTAGTTCATAACAGTTGATATTAGATTAATTAAATTAATTGTCACATCTAGAATATAAAGGCGTACGAGTTATTATTAGAGGCCTTTCTGCTACAATATAGTACAAACTTAAAAGTTTCTATAGAAAGGCCTTGCTTAATTCAGAAATGCATCCTATGTTTACCCTTTTCTTTTTACGGATTCTTCAAACCAAATTGAATAGTATTTGCAATGGTAGGTGCAATTATGACATAGTTGGTATTGATTCTAACATACTTTGTCATTAGACAGTCTTAATAAATTATTTGTACTTTTTTAGCATTGAAAAAAGTAATAATATTCAGAAAAAATCTCGCTAACACACGAAGTCTGAAGAAATTCAATAATTTGCAGTCTTATTTTTAACTAATAAAGAGGTTGTTTCTAAATGACTCCATATTATAATAGAGTACCAACTAAATAATAACTCTTATATTTTCGGGATATTGCACTAATCAGCGAAGAAGAGGGTTCTGATAGTCACCGTTACAATTGAAATTTACATTATTTTTTAGATAAACTAAATTCTTAATAATCTAATTATTTTATTTTATGGGTTCAATTTGATCAAACCCAATAAGGCTACATCAAATTCAATTACAGAATTCAAGTTCAGAAAATCATCTCTTAGAGGAGAATATGAACAAGTTATTATTATATGTACACAAAAAGGGTTTTAAGCATCTTAATTGGTGTCCGTTAAAGTGGCACAGCCGAGTAAAATAGCACTACTTTTGTGGATGGTGAGTCGTTATGGCATATGGCGCACTTCATTGCTGACTTTAAAAAACCTAATTAGATTTAGTTAAAGCGTGATTCTACTCTATAAGCCCTCCTTTTAAGCATTTGGATTCGAGACTTTATTAGAGTGTAAAGGAAGGCAAAGCCTAAGTGCCTTTTCCGATTCTGCCTATCTAAGATATTTCATCTTTTGATTACAACAAGTGGTCGAATGAAGTTAATTATTGATACAAACTTTTGACGTGGCATCTCTTGGCATTGACCACTTGTCCAACTCCACTTGTTGTGATTGCTGATGTGGCCCATAAATCCCCTCCATCTTTCACTTGGCAACTTTTAACAATTTTCTGCGTGGTTGAGCCCTTCATGTGGAGCTTTGGTACCTTTAATCAAGTAATTCCTTCAATTTATAATAAGTGTCATTTTAGATACATTTTAATTATTTAAAATAAGTGTTATTCTTGACTTTGTATGCATGTTTATAATTTTACTTCCAAAATTAACCTTTAATTTCTGTCTCATCTTAATTACACATATCAGAATTTCAAGGCATATCTATAATCTCTTATCTTAATTAATAAGGGTATATCTATAATTTTATTAACTTTCTTAATAAGCGTGCATTTTTTTAAAACGGCATTTATTATGAATTGGAAGGAGTAATATTTTTATTACAATGTGAAATTGCAAATAAAAATATATCATCTTCAATTAATTCTATTTTTATCAAATATTATTATATTGACTAGAAATTATTGAAATATTTGAATAAAAATATATCATTTTAAATATATAACTCACTTATAATTTTTTAAACATATTTCAGTAAATCTCAATTGTTAGTTCAAAGCTTCCTTCCCCCTTTTTCATGTGTACGATATTTGACTAAGGTTTTTGTATTTCATACTTTTTTATTTTAAAAACATTTAATAGGTTTAATCAGTTTAAATAATTTTTCGATTCGATCTATTTTATAACTTTTATTGTTAAAAATCGATCAATTTATTAATTAATTAATCAATTTTGTTAAATTAATAAATTTTTATAAACTAAAATACATAAATTAATTTTCATTTAATAATATCTTTTTTAATTAAACTTTAAATTACAATTTGTTTCAATCATATTTTAAATCCTTTAATTTTATTTAATCTTTAATCAAATTTATAATAGTCTAATATTATTATAACCTTTTAATCCTTAAACCTTATATCTATATTTATTTCTCTCTCTCTCGAAATGACAAATAAAATTATCCAGTGTCACTTGTACTATTCTAACTTTGTTTAAGTTCATTTCATCTATATATTTATATAAATTTTACAAATAATCTTTATAAATATATGAATAAAATGTACAGAAAGCATAAGTGACGTAAAAGATCACGTCCCAAGAAATGATATGGTAATGTTTTCGCGAGCCTACTAACTGGATTTGCTTTGTTTCTTTACTGATTCCAAACGGTCAAATCCATGAAATGCTCCAAGTGCTTGGATTCTGCCAATCAACTATTATCTTAGAACGACGGGTAAGGCTTTCATAACTTTCGGATAATTTGGCTTGCGATTTGAGGAGTGAAAAGTCAAAACTGATAGCACTAATTTCTAGTTTAGTGGATGATGTTAGAGATTGCTTCCTATTTGAGCCATTCTCAAAACTAATAATTTCTTTTTTCTCATTATTATATAATTCTGACTTATACCTAAAAGAAAGAAAAACATAATTTCCGTCTGAATGTAAGTAACTTTTTGTAGAGACATTGAAGAGTAAGAAATTTTGTTTTCCACAGAATCTGACATTAACAGATGCTTTAAGGATGCTTATGACTTATTGTTACTTTTATGCAACTCCTATAACGCCTAATTAGCTGGATCATGGATGAACCTGCACATGATGGATTGTTTTCCCAGATGGAATATTCAAGGTACTTAGCAGTAGTTCCAAGCCTCAAGAGATGATAATTATCTATGGAGATTATATAATACACTATCGCATCCTCATTTTATTTATGGAGCTTAGTGTCCATTAAGCCGTTCATGTTTGACATTCCGACCATGTAACAAATTCGATATGCTTTTGTTGCTACATGCACAATAAAAAGATCCCACATAGAGATATTATGTATTCCTCTCACATCCCAATATTAACCAACGACTTTGGAGTTTCCTTGCATGCTTATCTACACTACTTGAATATATAGACAGAACAATGTGTTTGGAATATGCCCACTAGATGTAGTGTTTTCTTTTCCATTCCTAACCATAAGACAAGCTATTGCCGGATTCCCCTATCTACTAACAGCTCGCATATTCGCACTTCGTAATGCATAAATAATAGGAATAAAAGAGCCTGGTTAGAAAATTTTAAGCCGGGGTTAATGCATGTTGAAGCATCTGTTAACCTCGTATGTCTTAAAGTAGAGAAACTGAGGTTGCCTTGAGCCATGCACATGCTCAGAAAATATTGCTTGTTTAAAGGTAGAGTGGCCATGATTTTAGCAAAATTTAACTCTAAGAATGGTGCCTATTTACTAAGGTCTAAGTATGCGACCACATGTTTGTCACTCCCAATGAAACATTGTCAAAGAAAAAAACTGTGTGTGTGTGTGTGAGAGAGAGAGAGATGAAAGAGGTGCCAAACCTAGAAAACATTGTTTGCGGGTTATACAACTCCATCCTTTAGTCCCCAGCCTTTATTGTTGAGTTTGGGTCTTTGTTGTATAATTATATCTTTTCAATATATGAGTAGTGTTATGATGTATAATAATAATATGGGTTAACTGTAAAAATAATATCAAATTATAATCATTTTGTAATATCAGTTTGACTTTTAAAAAGTCACACTAAAGTGCTTCAACTTTTAGTAAAAATAGTCCAGTGTTAAGTCGGCTTGTGACATGAAACGTCTATTAAAATAAGTTTCCTACTTGAATTAACTTGTGTTTCTTCAAATTAAGCATTTTGCTTAGTTTTTCTTCATTTCTTGTTGTGTTAAGTGGTAGTAGAGCGGGTTAAAACGTCCCCTCCATGGCTAGTGATGGCAACAAAAACATAAATTACATCATAGATAGCCCTAGGGCGAAATACTAAGAGGGAGGCACTAAAGGAGATGGAACATCAGATTATCTAGCGACTAGAGCATCGTTTAGAGGCACATTTCAAGGAGATTCTGGAGTGGCTAGGTGCTCTTAACCCTCTTCCAACAAGGATATGGACAATGATGAAGATTGTATTAGCGAAGAATGAGTCCTAAGGTACCCTATTAAGAGACTTGTTCCTACTCGAGTTAGGGAGCAGCCTACCTATGACAACTAATTAGAGTTGACGAGTGTCCTCCTATGATGGACAACATAACCAAAGAAACCTTAATGGTGTTGAAGTTATGTAAATATAGTGCCCTGAAAAGCAAGTGTATTTACATGTACCTTAATCTTTTTCAGTTACAGTTTCTTAATGAAAATATTTATTATTAATAAAACAAAAGAGTTTAGTTTTTATGAGTATTATATATCTAGTCATAAGGTACTGAGATTCTTTTGTAAGTAATATACATACACATAGATATGTATGGGAAACATGTATATTATAAGAATCTAAATTAATGGATTCACAGTTGAATAATCAAGTTTGTCGCTTGATTATGGTTTAGACTGTAGTATTGCAATTTATCTTCATGTAAGTAAAGGAGTTTACTTCAAGAGAATGATGAGTTTCATATCATGATAGTAGTTGAATATCGGTAATGGCACTATTAAATGAATATGGAATCAAGTATGTTTTCAAGAATAAAGTGGGTCGTTACTATAATCTTAAAACAAATAACTTAAGCATTTGTTTATTATGGACTAGAATTTTGATGAGTGGTGAACTCATATGTATTTCATTATAATTCTTGATATAATCGGATTAGATTTTTTCAGAGTATTAATTCAGTGTCTGCATGTTGGAATTATTAATTGAAACATGTATCAGGGAACATTCATCAAATAAAAAGTTTATAGTGATATCATCACTTCTAGATGTTTTTAAGGAGATTGGTGATTAATCTGGTGCCAATAATTTGATGGACTAGCTACTCATCAAGTCTTAACATTAAAATGAGATCTTGTGTGTTAGTCACCATATAGAGTAAAACGGGAGATCTAGAAGGAAAAACCAACATAAGGGTAAAACAATAATTTTAACCTTTGTTGTACGGGTGGCTATAATAAGGTTCATGATAGGGTTTGCAATTGAACATGAAAATATATGTTCTCATAATATTTAGTAATTTAAGAGTTCAACTAATTGTTTTCAGTGGAATGACATTTAGTTAATAAGCTATAATTAATTCTGATGAGATTAAACTAATTCTAGGCTTAGCGGAGCTTGAATTATCTAAGTCTAATAAGATTCCTCACTTGGCTTCAAGGAAGGTTATCAAACAAAGTAAGAAGTATAAATGGAGGTTTTAAAGCCCATAAATGAATATTGGATTAGCTATAATTAATAGTTAATTAGAAGCCCAAATGTATATTTAGAAATGGGCTAGACTTTGGTTTAATTTGATTAATTAAATTAAAACAAAATTTTTAAGAAAGTAAAGTGCAATTTCGTTTTTCATTAGGGCTAAATGTGCAACTGCACATTTGGCATTGAATTGCTCAATAAAGATGGTATTTATAATGCATTATCATTATTAAATGGTGATAAGTCAATTATAATGCATTTATGTTGGACTTAATTTTGGTTGATTGGTGAAATTTGTGTTCATAAATTGATGGAATTATTTGTTAAATGTTCACAGGTGGTTGTCAATACCAAAAAGACGAAAAAGGATCAAAAAAGGAAACATATGGCAAGAAGTCTGAAAATTCCAGATTGGTCGAAATTCAAAGATTAGGCGTGGACACGCCTAAGGTCATAATCCCAAATCTACAGATTTTCAGAATTGTCTCCAATTAGAACACAATCGCCCAAGATCTTCTGGAGTCCTTTTCAAGAAGTTTCCCACCTAAAGTAGAAGATTATCTAATTGGGATGAAATCCAATCAAATTATGAAGAGATTCAATTGGAGAAGGAAGTTTCCTTGGTGATTGTCGCATATGTATAGATGTTAGGGTTGCAAAAAGGGGACTTTAATTTTTGTTCTTCTCTTAGGCTGTCGAAACCCTTATCCACGTTGCTGAACCTTTCCAGTAGTTCTATCGTATTTTTGCTGTTGTTGGAGATAGCCGCATCCTTTGTTCTGCCCTTGTTCACGTTTCTGCATTCTTCACATAGATCATCATATTTTCTCCTTAAAGCTGCCACACCCTCTGTCTTTCCATTTGTCCACGATTGCTGAAATTGTTCAACAGTATCATCACATACTCTTCTCCTTGGCTGCCGTAAATTGACTTAATTAGCTTTTATGGTGTATTTCTTCTGCATCTTTCAAGTAGTCGTCGCATAGGTTTAGGGGCTTCAATTTTCTGGTTTTCTTATCTTTTAATTTCTGCAGAGTTCAATTAGGGATTTTATTATTTTCAATAAAGACCAGTTATGGAGACTATTTTTATTATTATTTCTTTTGATTTCGATTCAAGTATGATTAACTAATTTTCTTATCTTGGTTGAGGGATCCATGTTCCATGTTATTGTGGTGAGATTTTCTGGATATTTTTCATATTGTTGATGAACATTG